>JAUESE010000002.1:12551668-12565092 GCA_032274725.1 Malacoctenus triangulatus
CTTCATTGTTGTCAAGTAATAATTTCCATGCATTACAAATTTTGTTAATTGTACATTTGAGTTGTCTGATAGGAAGCATCATTTCCTTTTTGTTAAACAACCCCAACCGAACCAGCAGATACGTGTCCCCTGAATCCCAAGGCTGCTTCCGTTCGTCTCTGCTGTTCTCTGGGCACCACGAATGTATTGGCTAATTCTAAAGCTAAACCAACAATCTATGTATTGTTTTTCTGCAGCTTGGTAATCTTTGTTCACTACTTGTGACAGTCTCAGACATCTGGTGTGAAAGCTGGAAGCGTCAATTCAGTCATAGATTTTAGTCCACTAAATACACTTTATACACCCTGAAATCTGGTAGCTGGGGTTTGGGTGATCGTTCTAGACCACATAGTTTAATCACATCTAATCACAACGAATGAATGAGTGACTGATCAGGACTCAGACTTCATTTCCTCCTCTGCCTCTGTCCTCCTGCAGTGATATCTGTGAGCGAGTTGACAGCATTTAATCCTAATCCATGAAAGTCCAGGAGAATGCATGGATTTATATCTATAAGCAACACTCCTGAACATTCCTTTGGACCCCTTTGCTTCATAAATTGTGTATATTGTCCAGGTACACTAAGGTTTGACTCCATGTTGTATGTTCAGAAGCTACATAAAACCTGAAGTTTATCATAGAAGCTTTCATCAAGGGTGTAAAAGTAAACCCAGCCTGGAAATACTTTGTGCTTTGTATACAAATGTTTCACCCAAGTGATCGTTCAGAGAAATGAATGAGAACAACAGAGTGTGATGTCAAAATTGATATTTTTTTTATGATGCATGACACTACTCTTCATTGTCAGGTTTCTACAGCACAAAGTATTTACAAAATAAACAATAAATCCCAAAGAGTTGATGCATCATACCATCTAGCAAGCATCAGCACCTACGTCCTGTCAGTGGTCACAAGGATTACTATGTGAAAAGTGTCTGTTGGTTTCGTGGAGCCAGGATTCACTCCGCATTTACACCACAAACTAACCAGGAAAATGTAAAGGAACATACAACATCTACCTTTTTACAATTGAAGAGGTACAATAAACCACGGCTTCCATGACGACCGTGTTTATCATCACGGGAACAAGGACATTAAAAAGCTTATGGCAGCTTTAGATTCACTGCAAAGAATGGCAAAGTGATTTGCACCCCAGATTGATTTCAATCGTGTTATAGATGAATAATCTGGAAAATAAAAACTTTAGTTGTTGGTATAAAACTTCACTTTTTGTGAAGAAAAATCAAGTCTGCAATGAGAAAACTACAATAGGAGCAAAGCTCGGCAAATTTACAGTGTGACTGAGCCTTTTGAATGTTAAAAAGTTGTGTATTAAAGTTTTTTTCCTTCATGAAAAAATGACTATACAGACAGATAAAGTGACCGCCACCAAAACGAGAGCCACCAGCAATAAGAGCACAAAGATCTGGCTGCGCTGGCAGAGAGGCTGCGGTCCCGGCTGCTCCTCGTCCACCGACAGCAGGGCCAGCGAGGCGCTGTCGGTGCTGCTGAGCGGCTCGACGTACTGCGGCCCGCGGGGCTCCACCATCCAGCGCAGCACGTTCACCTTCAGCTCCATGTCGTCGATCATGTGGTCGATTTGGCCGATCTCCTGCTCCATGGTGCAGCGCTCCTGGCTCTCCAGGCCGTCGGCGAGGGCGGCCGGCTGCGCCTGGTTCAGGTCGGGGAGGCTGAGCGCCCGGGCCGCCACCTCCGTGCCTCCCCCTGCGAGCCGAGGAGAAAAAGGTTACGTTCCCAACATCTATTCTTCGGGAAAATGGAGAAACCGATCTGGGAAGTCAGTGTGAAGCAGATCAGATGTAATTAGTGCATCTAAAACCTGCATAACAAATCAACTCTCAACCTCAAACTGCTTTATCACTTCTTTCCTTTGTTATTTTATGGCCTGAGTAAATCTTTCCTGTATCATTAATCCGGCATCACTCGATAAACTAACCTAATTCCTGGTAGACAGCAGCCATGTGCAGAGGGGGGTGCGAGGGGGGCTGCAGCACCTGCCCCTTTGCCCCTTGATGCCCAAAGTGCCATTTTATTTCTGTCATTCTTTCTTTTCTTTTTATCACGTGTGTTGTATGAAAGTTATATGAGTAGCTGCGATTCAACCAGTCAAATTAAAAGGTCAGATTCTGTTTGGCGTTTCAAATTTGTGCTTCATGTGCCCTTTTTTAACTTTGAGCACCTGCCCCTCCAAAGGTCTCTGCACGGCCCTGGTAGACAGTTTGCACCTACAACCACCTGATTGATTTACCTTGTAGGCCAGTTTTCACTAAGCTGGCGGTGTTCGCCAGCGAGAAGATGTCGCCCGCGTTGAACACTTTGCACATATCAACGTGGAGGAGCTCCAGGCTGGAGGAGAAGGACACCCAGAGGAGCTCCATCTCCTTCCTCGTCTCCTCGGGCAGGCTCTTGTCCCGCAGGTGGGCGGTGAGGTGCTGGCAGATGGCCGCCGCCAACTTCTGGGCCTTCTCCCGCGTCTGCCGCAGCTCGTCGCGCAGCTGCAGGCTGTCCGTGCAGCCGCCCACGCACGAGGCCAGATGTCGGTAACATGCCACCACCTGCGAGGAGGAGAAGTCGGGTCACGTCTGCCAATCGGGATGCTGGAGAGCTCCGAGTTTTGGTTTTCTTCTGTCTGCGTTTGCAGGGAGGCTCTGAGTTCCGCATCAGCATGATCGTTGAGCGTCACCTGATCAAGTTTGTCGACCACTAATCTCAATTCGTTATCGTGCATGATTTCGCCCCCCCGGGCAGCCATTCACTGCTAAACACACATTACAAGAACTTGTTAATGCTCTCTGTGTCCATTCACCAGGACTGAAAAGTCGCCTGTCGATCATTTTTTCATCAAGATTGAATTTAACAGCAAGAACGTCCAACTTCTCTGTAAAACCTCAGGGGAACGAGCAGCCTGTGATCATCCATTTTTTCCCTTTTCTGATCAAATTCATACAGCGACGCAGTGTTTGAATGGGAACCATTAACCTTGGAGGATTAGCAAGTGTAGTTTCATTCATTTAAAATATTACAAATAATCTCATTATCGTTGATCTATTTCTAGATAAGCCAAAGCAACCTTGTGCACTCAGAGTACAGGCGGCCCAGCAGCCCGATGAAGGAGCACAATAACTACGCTCTGTCACTTTCACACTGAAGTTAGTCCACCATTATTTCTCCAGAAAATTGCCCATTAAAACCTCATCATATTTAGGACCTCTTCACATTTTTTATTCCACATTTTATTTTTAAAAATATTGCAAACGTCAAAGGTTTTTCCTCGTGTCTTTATAAAACTATTGCTGCTATGTGAGTTTAATGGAGGAATTCAATTATTCTAAATGACTGCAAGCAAAAAAACACAAGAAAAAACTTATTTCGATCATGCATCAATTAAAGATTTGCATCACTTTGCGTCTGTTCTGAGCATCTGCGTGTTGTACGCAAATCGTATATGTTATTTGGGTTAAAACAAACATCTCTGCTACTGTATGAGGGTGAAGTTCGAGGCGCGGTGAGGAGCGGCTGCATGTACCACTGGACGCTCCCAAAGATGCAGTGGACCAAGAAATTCCTTTCAGACAGAGTGCGTTTTTCCCCGGAGGGGGGAAACAGATGCTCCGCCGTTTTTGTGCATGTTCAGTCTGTTAAACATTAATACAGTGAAGACGGTATCATTGCAAAAAAAATAACACAAATCTGATTGGTTGATCTGTTTTTTTTAAACCCATGCAATATTAAACTTTCTTTTTATGAACAGGAACATTTACATTCAAAATGTTGTTTTAGGAGTCACACAGAGGAATTATGACCGTTATGAGCAAATAAATAGCAACCCAAGAGCCGCTTACCTTTATCAGAGAATCCACCAAAGCCTCTCCATCAGCCAAAGCCTTGTCTTTGCCGACTGTGCAGTCATTGCCCACTTTGTTATTTACAAGTGGCATGAGGATGACTTGTCCAGAGTCTCAGACTCTGCCACAGAAGGCAAGATTTCGGCCCCCCGCTGCCCTTCGCTCCCCCGGCTGCCTTTGCTCCTTTTGTCGCCCCCCTGGAAGATGCTTCATTCAGTGGCAGAGGGTCGAGGCGGACTCAGTCCCAAGGCAGCATGATGCACTGCAGCGCTCCACTCCGGCCGACAAGCTGCCCCCAAAAGAGCCGAGCATGCTTTCCAGGGTTTTTGGAGATTTCGTGGTCTTCCTGGCAAACTGCCAACAGGTCAAAAAGAACTGAGGGACAGAAAAATGACAATAAAACTGATCAAACTCTATAGACAACTGAGCAAGGTGCTAATCCTGTGATTGACCCCTTTGCACTGACACAGGCTAAGAAAAGCTAATCTCATTAAGCATCACTGAGACTAGAGAGATAGAGCAGCTGGATGTCTACCACAATGGCCCTTTCACTCACTGAGAGGAGGCTGTCCTCTATTACCTCGAGCGCACCACACGGTCACTACCTCGTTCACTCAGCTGGAAAGGTCAACGTGCTGCGGGAAGGAAAATTGTATTTTTGCATGTGAGAAATGTTGCTTAGCATGCTGCACAGATCACCTGTCTCAGAAGACATTTAATAAGGGTGAATAAAAACTGATAAAGCAAACGAATAAGTGGATGGTGATGCACTCAAGGAACTTCACACGTACAGTTTATGGACTTCTTTGTCCCGTCACTGTTTGGTTGTTTTCCTGCAGGCTCTGGAAATAGGAGGAGCTTGTTTGACCAGGCTATTGTATCGACGCATTGCCCAGAGGAAGCATGTCAAACCTTCTATGAGGAGCGTTTGTATGGATGCACAACAGGGCTGCCATCTGGGGAAGAAAGCGTCGCAGAAATAAAAGGGAAACATGCACAGTGGCACACAGAAGCGACATCACGCCACTGATTTCGTCCAAAGTAAACAAGTCTGAAAATTGTGAGAGGTAATGTTAGATATTCATCAATTTGTTGGAGTATGAAGATCAGATCTTGGAAAACAAGAAGTTTTGGAAAATTTTATTTTAGTTGAAAATAAGAAACATTTAAAAACAATGCTCAAAAAAGAAGTCTGAGTCAATAAAAATGGGTTCTTTGGATCGTTTTCAACGTTGCCTCCAAAGCAGCTTCAATCCCTCAAAGCTGCGAGTCCGGCGCAGATCGTCACAAGTGCACGGTCTTGGGGTTCTTTCTGAGGCTTCGGGACGAGCTCGCCGTCCGCGGCGAGGTCACCGCGTCCCTGATGTTGGCGAGCAGCCCTCGCTTCGGCTTGGACTTGACGGGGGATTTCTGGGAGAGCTTGGCGAGCTCCTCCTTCAGCGCAGAGATCTCCCTGTCCTTCTCAACATTTTGACGCAGCAAGTCCTGGATGGAATTTGTCTTCACACACAGGAAAATAAACTCAGATTGCACCTTCCCCCCGACATTAAAAAACAAACAGCATTTGGAAGGATTTTGAAGACAACCTGATTTTTTTGGACGCTTCACCTGATCGTCGATTTTCCTCTGCAGAACCTCCAGATCAGCTGATTTCTCCATGAAACCGTCTCTCACCATTTGCAAAGTGTTATTGAGCTCCATCAGCCTTTTCTCTAGTGACAAAATTAACTGAAGGCCACATAAAGACACAATCACACACAGAAATACGCACAGAGAATCACGCCAACGATGGGGTTTCCTCATTACCTGCTGCTTGTCCTCACACATCCTCTCCATGGCGCACTTCTCTCTGTACATCCGTTTGCATCGCTCGTCTCCTGGAGGAGGAAAGAGATTCGACTTTCAAACTGACAAACTTTGTAAAGAGCAAGAGTCTTTTTCCTCTCGACCCAAACATCCAGTCTAGAAAAATCTCCCTCGGCACGCTGACCCATTTCTTCAGTAGCTTCATGTGGTGCAGTCTGACAGGACTGATCCACCATGGGAACACTGGGAGCTGCTCCTGTGTTGGACGGCAGCGTCTCCAACACCGACACTTTGCGTCTGAGAGTCTTAAACAGAAAACGCACTGCAACAAAAAGGGAAATCCAAATTTTTCAACTATCCCAGCAGTGATTTTATGACCTTACCTCCACTTTCTCCTGTTCGGCGATGAACTCGTCGATGGGCACGTAGTCGTCCTCCAGATTGTTCATAGCGCACTGGTAAGCGTGCTCTTTGATGGCGTCTTTGTACATCTCAAACGTGTTCTCCAGCTTGTCCTGGTAGCTCTCCTTCAGCTCTTCAATCTGCCGACTCCACGGGAGAAAAAGAACGGGACGACTTTACAGCCTGGACCAGAAATTCACCGATCGGCCACAACATGACCACTGTCTGAAGTAAAAAGCATCTTTAATCTCTCTTCATCTGTTTTGGGTGGAAAACATTCAGCTTAAGATGAATCAGCCCTCAAAGTTGATGCGTTAGAAGCGTGAAAATGGACCAAACTCCAACTTCAGCCTGAGATAAAACTCTAACAAAGGATCTGAGCTGATCTGAGGTCAAGAGGACTGAGTCACAGCAAAGCGGTGCACATTAAGCCTGTTCCACAGGCCTGACCAGAGGTGGTGATGCGGCGACGGTGGCGTACGTGCGGAGCTCTTCGCTCTCCATGAGTTGCTGCAACATGGCGTCGCCCATTTCCTTGCGGATCTCCACTTCCTGCACCAGGTTTTTCCTTCGTTCGGCCAGCAGCCTCGTCCTCAGATTCTCATACATGTTGACAAGTTCCTTGGAAAGAAAAACAAGGCTGGAAATGATTATTATTGTACCAAGTTACCTGAAAACTAGAAATTATCGACATTTTGTGATGTGATAAGTGAGTGTGAGTGTAGGTGTACATTGTGTGGCAGCAGAGACACGTCCGTCTCCGCCTCCTCCTCCTCCTCGTCCAGCAGCTCCTCCTCAGACAGGAAGCTCTCCAGCGCCTGACTGTCGATTCGCCCGTTCCTCACCAGAGGCTTGCCGTCCCGACCCACCAGACAGGGCGCCAGCGACTCCAGAGGCTTGACCGGGGTCACCTGCACCACCTGCGGGGAGAGCGGACGGCGCTCAGCGGCATTCCTTCCCCCGCGTCTTCCTGCGGCCGGGACTTTTGGCGCTGGCTGACCTGTTTGGCGACGGCGGAGAACTTCATGACGTGCAAGGTCTCGTCGTAGGTGGAGGCGCATTGGTTGATGTTGACGATCATGGAGGCCTTTCCTTTCCCAAGGAAGACGGCCTGGAAGAGCTTGGTGAGTTTGCTCTCACGGAAGGGAATGTAACCACTCCTCATTCTGGCAGGCGACAACGCAAAAAGTACACACAGTATATCTGAAATTACTTCATATTAGACCACACATCTTCAGGTCGACTCCGCCTACCTGTCGGTCTGATTGTTCCGGAGGGCCGTGATACATTTCCCCAGGATGAGCAGGGAGCTGTTGATGTTTCCTGCCTCCTTCAGCCTCTCGCCAATCGTCTTGGTTTTGTTGCATCTTTCCGAGCCGGCCAGGTCGCACAGAGAGAACCTGAGCCGCCCCCAACACATTCACAGCGATCACTACCGGTGCCAGACTCGCCTGGCCGTGACCCGAAGTCTCTGGCACTCACTCTGAAATCCACTGAACCGACCCGTCCCGGATCTTCAACAGCTTCATCATGAATATGCTGTGGCTGTGAGGAAAAAAAACGAGGTCAACTTTAACAATGAGGGGGGCGTCAGGAGGGGAGGAGAAGTGACATTCGACAGCTTGCCTTCTGCTGGACGACTGGTTCATCTTGGTGGCTGCTGCGCTTCGGTTCTTGTTTCCAAGCTGCAGGAGTCTGCAGGCTTCGCTGCCAGTCTGGATGTTGATCCACCTCAGGTCTGAAAATAGACAGACAAAAAAACAAAAACACTTTATTGTTGAAAAATGTTTCAAGACGTGACAGGAGTCTTCACCGTCTTCACACCTTTAACATAAGCGTTTCCAGCCCCGTCGTCACACACCCGTAGAGACGCCCGCTTCTTGGCCTTCGTGCACAGCGACGGTTGCAGTAAATCGTACACGCACTCGTTGTAGATTTCAAAGTACGCCACCCACAGAGCGAACTGGCTGCCCGCTTCTGTCGACACTGAGGTAAAAGAAACAGCAAATCTAAGGTCAAGAAATAACACCTGGACAGCGCTTTAGAACCAAATCCTCAGTGTGGCCAGCTTAACCTTTCTGATTGCAGGACAAAGAGGAGGTGGAGGGGTGAGACTCCGAACCACGACTGCCTCGGAGATGATCCCACTCCTGAACGAGGAGAAACACACACAGTAGTAAACACCACAGAGCTCCAGATGTTCTTTGAGTTCTCCGTGTTTATTTACCGTGGTGAAAACAGCAGCTTTGGCGCTCCTCTCCTGTTTGACCTGGTCAGGGTCCAGACGCTGCGCATCGTTCCTGAGGTAAGGTTTCACGTCCATTTGCTCGTACTGATGACCTGCGATGTAGTGGAAGGTGGCGTCCAGCACTCGGGGGAGTATCCCCGGCTCTCTTTGATTCCCTGAAGCCGGGAAATCCATGAGTGTTCACCGAGGGGGGAAATTCAACATCAGAGTTGAAGGATCACTGAACTGAATCTGATTGTTTTGTGCCGTTCTGCCACCGTTACCTTGGACCGTGTAGGTTTTCCCAGCGTTCGTCACTCCATAGGTGAATATCAGTGCGTGCTTCCCTTCCAAGAAATCCCACGTCTGGCTTTGAACCGTGTCCTCAAACAGCTCAGCCTGAGTCGTCTCTGCCCCGAAAATCTAGCAGCCAACAGGAGGCAGTAAGTGTGTTTGTCCACCTGAAACGCAGCCAGGCTCCTCTCCTACTGGCTCACCTGCGAGAAGGTGAACTTATGAACCGACAGGCCGACTCCTCGCTCGCTGCTCTTCATGGTGGCGGAGCCTTTGGGTGCGTTCAGGGCCACCGTCTGGCTGTTCTCGATCACAATGCAACCCTGCAAGGAGTAAGAAATGAGGATGGGATTTTTCATAAAGGTTCTTGTTGTCTGTCTGGAGTCAACAGGTCAATGTCCTACACAGTACCTGGTCCTCATTGTCTGAGAGCTCCTCTTCAAAGAAGGGTCTCACTCTGAGGTAGACCTTCATCGTCGGCTGCTCAGCACCTGCACACGTTTCAGTCTGACAGAAAAGAAATAGACAAGTCGAGAATGACCTGCGGCTGTTATCCTGGATGAGCGTTGCCGTAACGTACGAGGCTCAAAGTCCCAAACTTCACCTGCTGGCCCGAGGCGCCGACAGGAGGAACATGACTGGGCTGCAGGTCTTCAGGCTCCACACACACACTTTGCTCTGCAGTCAAGTCGATTGCTTCTCTCATGTTGAGGCACGTCAGCCGCAGAACAAATGTCCTCTGCTTCGATTTCACTTCAGTAAAAGAAGTTCTGAATATTTGTTTTTTTTTTGGCAAAGTTGCTGATTTCAGTGCTGCTGCTCAGATTCTAAGCAAAAGCTACGAGCAGACCTGCTGCGTTTCCTCCTCTGACAAACACGGCAGAGGTTTGTAATCACCTCTAATGAGAGGCAGATGTGACGTTAGGACCCCCATCAGGCTCAGTGAAGCATGTTGGAAGGGTTTGAAGGATATCAGACTTTTTCCCATCTGAAGGTCCCAAATAGATTCACGAGAGTGAACTGATATATCTTTACAATAAATGGATCAAAAAGCAACAAGTTGTGTTTGAAGATGAATCATAATTTCTAATATAAAATAACATTTTTGGTGATTCAACCAAAATATCAGGAAAATAATCTCTGGATCTGTAATTGTGATTTTATTTAATTTTTTTTAAAAAACTTTTTGAACATTCAAGTCTGTATGTCAAAAACAGGCCCAACATGGTTCCTATGGGCATCAGGAGGTCCTGAGTGTTTGTACAGAAAGTAGAGATCAGTGTTCGTAGTCTGTGATTAAAGGGACATCTGAAAATGTATTACTTGCTAAAACTGAAAGTTCTGATAAAAAAATGCTGCTATCGTTTTTTTTATAGAATGCTAAGGACACTGATGTTCAGTTCTACTTCTGAAAAAGTGCATGTAGTTCCTGAGTCACTGTAGCCAGTCATCACTCAGCAACACCAGATACATTGGAGACAAGCATTTCTATGCGATTGAAAGCTCAACACAAGCCTACACAGTAATGAAGTTGTATGCTCTTTCCCCCTTATGGACTGGAATTTATGTGTGTTTAAATAAAACCAGGTCAGAGTTTCCTCATTTCATTTCTTTATTGAAAACATCCGTGGCGTTTATGCGTCTGCGATGGTCACTTCAACCTCTACACCAGGCTCGATGCTGATGGAGGTGATCTGCTTGACGATCTCGGAGGGGCTGTGCAGATCGATCAGGCGCTTGTGGATCCTCATCTGGAAGCGATCCCAGGTTTTGGAACCTTCACCGCAGGGGGTCTTCCTGGTGGTGATGCGCAGAGTCTGGAGGAAGGCAGAGAGGACGACAACGTTACTGATCATCCCAAAAGACAGAGCGAGTCACTCGGTTAACTCCACATATTTAGTCCAGTGTTTTGACTTCTCAGTACCTTGGTTGGCATGCGGACGGGTCCCTTAACCTTCAGGTTCTTCTCCTTGGCACCACGGATCAGATCAGCACACACTAGAGATCAGAAAAAAAATCCTTCAGCACAGACACAAGCATCACACAATGTCTCATTGCTTCTGAAAGCATGGCTCAGAATAGCGTATAACGTCGTCAGGGTTCATCACGGTAGTAGTTTTATCCTCATTGCTCATGTCTACACGTATCTGAATACAAAACAAGTTTCTCCGTTACCCTTCTCCAGAGACTTGACATTGCGGCTGGTGAGGGTGATGCGGATGCGGTGGATGGCGACCTCGGTCTCCACAGGGGCTTTACCAGTGTCCTTGAAAGCCTGCAGTTATGGTCGGAAATGGGTAATACACATGTATCATCACCTAAGGCAACTTAAAGACTGTGCAACAGACTGATGGTAAAACTACAGTAGTTATGAGTCAACCACGTGCACTTGCTACCCATCAAGGAAATACAATGAGAAAAAAATAACTCATTGCATAGAAGAAAGGGGTCATAAGTGCGTAAATATTTACTTTCTACGAGCGATCGATGAAAAACAACACATTGGCCAATATCAAGGTACCTGAACGCAACACCAGCTTGAGCGGCAGCAAATATTTCGATACAAAATATCAAAACTACTTAACACAACTTTGCAGAATCAGAAATCATTTCTCCGAATCACATGCTTTTCAAACTCAGTTTGAAGTCAAGCCTGTAATTTGTTTAAAAACGTGGTAAAACAGCGCCTTAGCCTTATATCACGATACTGAGATGTATCGAACAAAACGATGAGCTCTGAAAATAGGTTATAATTGTTTTAAATGTGCTAACCAGCCTGAAAATGTAAAAATCTAACGTGTTTTTGTAAAAACACGTCCTTTTAATCACTTATGGCGAGATGATCAGAGTGTCTTTAGCAGTCGGTTGCGGCTGCGCAGCCCTGTAATCTTTTCAGTGATATTTAAGCCATCAAATGATAAAAATACGAGCGGAAAGTTTCAGGCATGGTAGTTAAGTGTCTCGCAAAATGTCACGTACCATTGTATTTATTCCTGACCGACTTATTCGGAAGAAATTCACGCGAACAGCGGTGAGCCAGGAACAGCAGCTACCAACGTGGTTAGCTCTTGGTGAAAAAGATCGAGCGGAGGGCCGCTTCCTGCTGAAGTACTCTACATCCGGGGCTCCAGCACTTCTTCTGCTGCCACAAAGAGCGGCGCCAATCAACAGCGTCATCTAGCGGACACTTGCGGCTGCTCATGGTACTGCTTCAGTGAAAGTGATTTGAACACGACTGCATAATATGACAAGGGAGAACATTTACAGCATAATTTTGTTGAGCAAATCATTTTGATAGAAATAATCCCCAGAACTCCCGTTGCTTTGTTATATTTACGGGATTTTCCTTCTTTTTTGAGGGGGGATGTATATTGATAGATTTTGTACTACTTCTGTGGGCAACGAAGTTTGTTTTTTCAGCGATGAATCTCCAGTTGAATCGACTAGGTGACAGTAAATGCGCATCTCACGTACGTCTGATTAAGCAGCACTGTCAAGGTATATGTATTAACACCCTTTATTTCCTGGACTCCACCGGATGTAGAGACAAAATAAAAGCCAGTTCAATAACTTCTGCCATGCAGGATGGACTCGACATTGGATTTATTAACATTTTAATATAACTATGATCATACTAAAAATCTACCGACGAATGAATCCCTTTTAGAGCCTGACTTTTTGCAGAACTAATACAATGTTTTCTGTCTTATTGTGTTTTTATGACGCTAAAAAGTTTGTTGCATTTCATGTTGTCTTTTGTTAAAAATACTTTTGATCAAATGTAGTACTTTGCGGGTACAATATGTGTGATATTGTCGACAGATAGGTAAACTGTATTTCGTTGTTGAAGCGTTTGACTTATATTTTGAAAGAAATGAGCGGAAGTTCTGTATTCTGCTGACGCCGTCTTGATGGCGGTCAGACTCCTAAACAAGTAACGGAACCGGGCAGAGCCGACCGACCGCCTGCCACAGAGTTGTTTTGTAGCAAAGTTCGAGGCAAAGTTTGACGGCTGTAAACGAGGAGCAGCGCCGGAGGGTGAAAGGAGGACAGACATCCAGTCCTGACTGACACACTGAACTCTATTCCTCTGAGCGTCACGGCCTCCAAACTCTCACTGACAGACGGGGAAGTTTTGGACTCCTGAGAGACGGACGGAGCTGAATGGAGACGGAGTAACGCAGGACAAATGACGACATGAATTTCGGCGTCCCGGCGAACTCGCTGCTGCTGCTGCGAGCCTGCGATGAGGGGGACTACGAGGCGGCCCGCGGCATCCTGGAGCCCGGGGCCCCGCGAGAGTCCGGGCGCCAGAGCAGGCTGCGCTCCGAAGCGGGCTCGGAGTGCGGCGCCGCGGACATGTTGGCCCTGGTGCCGGTGGACGGCACCGACGAGGAGGGGAACACCGCCCTGCAGTTCGCCTCAGCCGGGGGACACGAGAACCTCGTCCGGTTCCTGCTGCGGAAGGGGGCCTCGGTGGACAGCCGCAACAACTACAGCTGGACCACGCTGATGCAGGCTGCGAGGTGGGGCCGGAGCGCCCGGAGCCGAGGCGCTCCACAGGGGGAATGGATCAGATACTGGCGCGTCAACTGTCTGATATTAATCAAATGTCAGAAATCACAAGGATGACAATTACAGTTATTTGGCCAGGCAAGGGGAGAACAAAAACCTGCAAAATAAATACATAAAAAATATAATAACTCTTATTTATTTATAAAGACAAAGAAACAACAACTGGAGGTCTCTAATAAAAACTATAATAAAAAATAAAACTAAAATAGATATAA
>JAUESE010000002.1:12566465-12583725 GCA_032274725.1 Malacoctenus triangulatus
TGTGTGTGTGTGTGTGTGTGTGTGTGTGTGTGTGTGTGTGTGTGTGTGTGTGTGTGTGTGTGTGTGTGTGTGCGCAGGTGGCTGTGGCTCAGCAGCTGGTGGAGCGCGGAGCCGACCCGGACCGAGTCAACGTTTTGTCCAAGACGGCCTTCGAACTGGCCATGCAGCTGAAACAGAGAGACATCAAAGCCTACCTGGACTCCATCACTACTGTCCGACCCCAGACCGGTACTGGCTCCCTGTCTTTTCAAAATAAAACGTCTCCCATGGGCAGGACGATACAAAGACAATCATATCAGGTCATGTTATTTTAGCTCATATAAATTAATGGAAAACTCCACTCAAGGGCTTATCAGAAATACATGAGGTCACTTTTCTTGCACACATGTATCTGGTGAGATAAAACAGACTTCTGTCTGAATGATTCTTGAGGATTTGTCAGCAAAATTAACCTCAAACCTTCATTTTTTTTGTCTTTTGCCGAGTAAACATTGTGTCAAAACGTCTCAGCTAAAGCACCGTTTTGTTTCCCAGGTCTCTGTGTTTTTTTTCCCTCTTCTCTCCATGTCCACGTACTTTTCTTTTTATTTTGGCGCTTGGTGAACTCCAGAGTAATGAGTATTTATGTTCACAACCCCCCCTGCACTGACCGACAGTGCTGAGCTATGTGGAGTCTGGCCAAGCGTGTGTGTTGTTGCAGAGTGCATCACAGCTCCTCTCCCCTCCCCCTCCCCCGCCCCTGACTCCACAGACGATGAGAGAAGACGACCAGATGTGTTCAGCGCTCTCAAACTGGGTACGTTGGAGCCAACGTCCACAGAACCGCAAGAAAACACACGCTCTGACAAGTTTGGAAGCGTAGCTTTGTGCGTCTGAACGTGCGTTTTTCGTGGCGATTCAGGGAATTCGCAGCTGGTGAAAGAGATCCTGGAGGAGGACCCTGCTCAGGTGAACTCGTCCAATCAGGAGGGTGCGTCGCCCCTCATGATCGCGGCGGTGAGCGGCCAGTTGGAGGTGGTGCAGCTGATGGTGGAGAAGAACGCCGAGATAGACAAGCAAGATGGCGTGCATGGGTGGACGGCCCTGATGCAGGCCACGTATCACGGGTAAAGAAAACGGGACCTGCTGCACGAAGCTTTCATCAAACTTCTTATCGCTGATTGAACATTTACAGACTTTTTTTTACACTATGATGGCAGAGAAGTCTGTTCTGTAGCTGATTTATCAGAAGCTTCAGTGAAAAATTTCAAGCATTTTGAGATAATTTCTCGGACAAAACTCATGCAAGACGACTCGTTTCATTCGGGGAAGCAGAGCTTATGTGGTGACACCACGTTTCCCCCCCCCCCTCTCTGTTCTCTCCTTCCTGTCGTCCTCCAGCAATAAAGACATTGTCAAGTACCTGTTGGGCCAAAAAGCCGACGTCAACCTCCGAGCGAAGAACGGTTACACGGCCTTTGATCTGGTCATGCTGCTCAACGACCCAGGTGCTCCACACTGTCTGAATGGCATCACTGTGCTTGGTGTGATCAGAGTCATATATCATAGCTGTGCTTTCAGACACGGAGCTGGTGCGTCTGTTGGCATCAGTCTGCATGCAGGTGGACAAAGACAAGTCCAAACACCGAGGTCGAGCTCTGATGACTCGCTCCAAGAGCCGACAGTCTCTGAACAACGTCCCCGTGCCGCCTGACGACAAAGGAAGCCTCAAGGTGAACGAGAGGCATTGTTGTTCTTATAGAGTCACATTTTATTCATATTACAACACTAATGAGCAAAAAAGCCCAGTCAGACGTGATCATGTTCCTCTGTGATGGTCTCCGCCCTCTCTCAGTCCTGGTGGAGCAGGATGTCCAACCGCTTCCGCCGGCTCAAGCTCACGCACACGCTGAGGCACGGCTTCTCGTCCAATCGGCTCGCCCCGTTCCCCGACGACGCCGACGCGCCCCTGGACGCCACCATGAAGGCGAGCGCCAAGCCGGCGGCCGCGTCCAACGGGACGGCGCCGCCGGCTGCCAGCCTGGGCGGGCCGGACGTCAGCGCCGTGTGGGCGGTCAAGGCCAAAGATGCAGGTTTGTAAAAGGTTGTAATGCCGAAGTCACAGTGTGTTGAAGTGTGTTAATGTGATGCTCCTGTGCTTCTCCCAGGTCACTGCAGAGCATCCACAGAAAAGGAGGACTTTCTGATCACCACAATGGTAGGAGGGTGGAGCGAGGAGGTGCTACAACCGGTTCTTTTATCTTTCTTTCGTGCTCAGCTGTGTTTTTCTTCTGCCCCTCTCAGCTCAGGAGCGGCGCGCCGCTCACCCGGCTGCCCAACGACAAGCTGAAAGCGGTGATCCCCCCCTTCCTGCCTCCGTCCAACTTCGAGCCGTGGAACTCGGACCGCTCGCGGCTCCTCCGGGAGGGCGGCAAGAGCGAAGCGCCCCGCCTGCCCATGCCGCCGCAGAGGAAGCTCAACAGCAGCGGGAACTCGGACATTGTGAGTGGATGTGAATGTGTCGCGGTTGGAAGTAGTCCGCAGCATCCACCTTCCAGGACCTTTGCAAGCGCTGCTTTCTGTGTTTCCGTCATCTCTCGTTTGCTGTTTTTCTTGCTGTCTCCTCCAACATTTAACAGACGTCCATTAGTCGGGTGGTCAGCAGGTCCATTAAATTTCCCAGCATTCCCAAGGGGCCCTCTTCATCCTCTCCGTCCAACTCCGGCCACTACCACTCCCCCCACTCATCTGGGGGCTCAAACGGGGTGGCAGGACTCAACCGGGACTCCCACAATCGCTCAGGTCCCCAAGAAATTTTACAATTCACAAGACAAGATAACAACTACTTTTTTTTACTCATTTTTCAGCTTTTTTTGACACAGCTGTGATTTAAATCAGTATTTGCTTGCTGAAACGGTGGGTCCTTGTTTGTACCTTCCACCAGGGGGCAGTGCAGACAGCGTTCTCTCCCAAATAGCAGCTCAGCGAAAAAGAGCTGCAGGGCTGATGGAGGCGAAGGCTCCGGCCCCGGACAAACAGCAGACACAGAGCCAGCCCGCCCCGCCCGCGTCCATGCCCAACAGCCTGCCCCCCCCGGACATCTGCCTCCCTGATATCCACTCCCACCCCAGCCTGGTCTCCTCCGACATCCACCCCAGAAGGGTCAGTGGAGCCGCGGCTCGGAGCTTGGATTGTACGTTGGGTTAGTTGAGGAATTCTCTCTGATCGTGCCCCCGTTTCCTGTTTTATCTTTGCAGAAAATGGAGCTGAAAAAGAGACCTCAGTCGGGGAATTCCTCCACCTCCAAGAGCACGTCGCCCACGCTCACCCCCTCCCCCTCCCCGACACCCAAAATCCCCTCGGGGCCGGGAGACTCCCTGTCCTCCGCCTCCTCACATCCACGCTCCAAGAGCAGCGGGGGCTCCAGCAGTGGGACCATCACCGACGAAGGTGAAACCGGTTCTTATTTAAATCACACTCGTTGCCAGACAAGCAGTAATCTGAATGAAACAAATGCTGAAAAACATGTATTGATTGTTGCTTTTGTTGTTTTTTTTCAGACGAGCTGTCGAGTATTTTAAAGAAACTGTCTCTTGAGAAATACCAGCCTATCTTTGAAGAGCAAGAGGTATCCTATTAGATATTACCACGAGGGAAGAATACTTGAAATTGTGGAGGTTTCTGTTGAATTTGTGCCTGTTGGATTGATTGGATCTGTTTCTTCTTTCTTCTGTCCTTCCAGGTGGACATGGAGGCCTTCCTCACCCTGACAGACGGCGACCTGAAGGAGCTGGGCATCAAAACAGACGGACCCAGACAGCAGATCTTAGCAGCCATATCGGAGCTCAATGCTGGGAAGGTGCGCCTGCTTTACAACAGTGATGGGGGGGGGGGGAATCACAGAAGCGCGCGCCTGGAAATTTAGCATGTTAGAGATGCTGAGCAAGCGTCGTGTGTCATCAGGGCAGAGAGCGGCAGATCCTCCAGGAGACCATCCATAACTTCCAGTCTTCGTTTGGCAGCAGCGCCAGTAACCCTCGGCAACCAGGGCAGCCACGCTGTGAGTGTGACAGTGAGAAATCCTCACAGAGAGACAGGAAACATCACAAAATTCTCATCTGTTTGTCTTTTTTTCCTCCTTCAGCTCCAACAAGCTGGACGAGACACCAGGTCCGCTCCTCCAGCAAAAGGTAACGCAGCAGGACCGAGATCCAGCAGGACGCACACCTGAAGGACGAGAGAGAAGCGGGTGATCTCTGCTGAGGTGATGGGGGGGGGGGGGGGGCACTGCTGGACACCAGTGTCTCAGGCAGCTTCAGGTCACAAAGGGAGAGGACGCTGCAGCACACTAGAAGCCCCTGATAAACCCGTCTTCAAGAGACCCTCCAAACTGTGTTACTGTGTTTTAGAGAACGGGGGACGTCCGACGCTGCTGTTCATGCGTCACATAAAGCAGAAAGGTTAGAGCGCAGCGAGCACTGAGCGGTACGAACAGAAGGAGGGTTCAAAACTAGAGAACTTTCTTCTATGTCTGCGAATCGGAGAGACGCAGCAAATGGATTGTAAAAGAGGAAAGGGAAGAGACAAGATAAGAGATTGTGAAGAGAATCAAGAGACTGAGGTGTGAGGACCAAGAAGGTGCACTGATGAGGAGAGTGAAGGGACCAAACTAAAAGGACGTTCAGTCTTCCCGTCTCTTTGGACTGTTTTAACTGTGTTTATATTGTGAATCCCTAAACCACTATGTGCGCAGATGACGCTCAGTCAAAACTGTGCTGTCATGAAGAAAATAAACATTGAGATTAAGAACATTTTCTTGACTGTTTCATCTTCACATTGATCTTGCTGTTTTTGCCTCCAGCTTCACAAAGTCATTCATCACTTTATATTCAACATATAAACTTATCTGTCAATTTATATGTCAAAGAATCTCAAACTGTCGTCAGGACATGAAAAGATGTGGTGAAGTCCTCCTGCTTCTCCACAAGGTGGCAGCAGCCTCCTAATTCTGAATCTTACAGGCAGCGTGCTGGTTCCTGCTGTTGGTAAGTGAGGTCTATTTACAGCCTGTGAGGTGTTTGGCTTGATGCCTATTGACTTCAACAGGCTGATTGTTTTTGTTTACAAAGCCAAACCATTTAATAAAACCAATGGACATACAAGAGTCCAGTCAGAAGTCCATTTTCAATGATTGTTGTTGGATGTTTTGATCTATTTATGCCATAAACTGCTTGAATACACTTGCTCCCATCAGGTAAGTGTGATGACTTCTCCCTGACGTGGCTCCAAACATCCATCACATGTTTCTTACAACAGGGCTTTGAGTTGTGGGGGAGATGGGGGGATCAAAGAAGTCATTGCTTTGCGCATGGTGACTATAAAACAGACCATAACCGATGGCTTGTGTCCTTATTACAGCTGAAATCACAATGTGGAGTCAAGATGTTTGTGTTCTCAAGCTTCTGTCGCCATGTGAGAAAGATCAGCTGAAAAACATGGCGCCTTGGGGGTCATTACTCACTTCTCCCTTGGCCTTCAGAAACCCCTCACACACACAGAGCCTCCAGCAGACCCGGAGCGAGCAGCAGCAGCAGCACATGGATGCTGCTGAAATCCTTATTGATGACCTGGATCTAGACTGGGCCGACAGGCAGGCGACAGGGTTCCTGCAGGGTTTAATGAAAAGCATCGCTCAGAGAGAGGAGAGCGCTCCTCTCCAGGACTGTGGCAGGAGGAGCCATCAGACGCAGGCGAGGAGGAGGAGGAAACTGGAGGAGCGAGCGAAGGAGCGGGCGGGACATTTGGGACGCATTATGATGGCTGTGGCATGTGGGCAGCAAATGGAGTGACTCATTCAATTTCCCTCCCGATTGTTTTCACTCACATACGGTTTCCATTGAGCTGAATAACATTTAATAATATTGTTTGTAGCTGTCAATACAGTAGTCGTGCAGTTGGGAGCAACAAAGGATGTCGGTCATTGGAGCATGTGGTTTTGTAACAGTGGGTAGTAACTGGGGATCACAGAGCTTGTGCCTTTGATTTTTACTGCGAGTTTTTTCCTCAGTCGAGGAAATGAATCAATTACAAAGTTTGGCTTCTCATTAATGGAAAGTAAGCACACATATACATTTATTCACCTCATATAAACTTGATTTTCTTTATTATTTTTGAATTCTCATCCATTTTTTATCACCTCCAAAACTTTGTTTCTTCAACAGTTTTGGTTCCTTTTCTCTTTTATTGTTGTCTTGTACTTACAGTTTCCATCCTGACTTCATCAACCTGTCTGTCAATAACCTGCATGACAAGTTCTGTATGAATAAAGTTTGACTGAACAGGATTTGTAAATTCCCTTTCCGACTGGAACAACCAGAGCGTCAGCTCAGCTCTGCCTCCCCTCCACTCCCCGTCTCCTCTCCTGCTGCTCAGCTGGACCCCCCTAATCAACAAAGCCACTTTACCAGGGTTGAAATAAAAATCACACAACTTTGAAATCATTTTTATTTTTTGTTTTTTGGTTTCGTTGTTGGACCAAGTTGGATCGATTCTTCTTGGAACGAGAATAAACAACCCAGTTCGTCGAAGCTGGTTTAACGAATCCAATGATCTTGGAATCATCTCTTCATCACACGTGAGGCTGAGCGACTCGCCCCCCCCCCTCCCCCCTCCCCCCTCCCCCGACTTATCCTGCACAGGTTGACAGATATAAAGGAACCTTCCCGGCATTCGGAGGCCTTCTCGGAAAGCTTTGTGCCATTACCGTGAAAGTCACTCTGTGGCCACCGGCCTCTGGCTGTACAAGCCGGTGCGGTTTCCAGACGCGCATCACCTAAGGCAATGGCTTTACTGCACCGAGTGTGAGTGTCTTGTGATACCTCGGCGCTGCACTGGGGAGCAATGATTGCAGGTTCAGGGCCTCTGGAGCTTTTCACTCCCTTTTTTTTTTCCCCCCATGTCTTTCTGTTCCCCACTTTAGTTTCTTAACCATCTTTTGAGTGCGCGTCCAGCAGCCACATGCAGAGCCATTATATCGCTGTGTTTTGTTTGTGCAAACAGTTGCTGCCTGATTTCCCTTTTGTGCTCCACTGTCAACCTTCATCTTTGCAAAAGTGACTCACTCGCTCGCAGGAGTTTCCCATCATCCCCGGGTGTTACACAACACTGTGGCCTTCTCCGACCCCCCCACTCTTCCTCTTCGCACACGGATCCAAACAGGACCACAGAAGTGTGGGGAGGGGGGGCTGTAGAAGGAAGCAACCTCTGTCCGACCCGCTTTTCGACCAGTGAATAACCCCTGAAAACTCCAAATCCAAATGTCAACAAAGATTATCCCCTCCGAGATCCCAGCACACAGTCGTCCCTCTCAAACCAATTGACACAGATCTCAACGCGGGGGCCGACGGGAACGTGACGGCGCGGCACGAGGTGGAGAGCGTGCGCCGTCATATTTGGGGAAGCGATTTTAATATATGCAAACGACTGACGTGTAACGTGCAAAAAACGTTTCCAAATTCGACAAGCTGGAGTGCGAAGCAAAGCTCTAAATTGGCCTCAAACAATGAGGGTCGGACGAGTGCCAACATGGCACGTTGGATGAAAGGGAAGCTCTGATGGACTCAGTCAGTTCTGAAGTCAAAGTTAAGTCGTTGGTAACTGGAAATGAGACCGATGGCGAGTTCAGAGTCGATCGGCCCTGAGCATCAATCTGCTCAAACGGCTCTACAGTCAGCATGTGATTATTCTAGCGTTTCCTCACCAGACTGAAACTGACACCTGATGTGGGCTCCATTTTTTTTCCCCCTCTTCTTTTTTATCGCGTCCATGAATGCAGGCACCTGACTTCCTCTCTGACCTGATGCGACCTCTTAAGCCAGTCTGTTGCATTAACAACTCTCCGCTGTCATGGCTTACACTCGGGACTCCGCAAATCCCGACAACATCATCTCTCTGCTTTTTTTTTTCTTTTTTTTTTTTCTCGGCCGCAGCCGTCGCCAAACTGCGAGCTCTTCCCGCGCTCCCTGGAGTCGGCGCTTCCTGCACGTGAGGCCGACGCCTCCTTCCTCTCCAGCTGTGTGTTTTCTCGAAATTTTACAAACTTATTTCCTGCTCGTCGTGTGAAAAGTCTAATCTGGACTGACTTGCTCCGGGCTGACAGCTTTGCTTCCTCGTTGAGCAATAATGTAGCACTTAACAGAGAGCGGGCTCGCCCTAAGTGACAGCGACAGAGGTGAAACCGGCGTACGTTTGGTGCTTTTTCCCAATACTGACCGCGCCATCAATTATGAATGTCCATTAGAATCCGGCGTGTCATGTCGAAGCGCCGCACGTCTCCTCAAATCCCCTCGGTGGCGCGCTAATCAATGCCGGCGACACGGCTGCACCTGGCAGACAGGGGGCGGGGGGGGGGTGGCTCCCTCGGGGCCCTCATCATCCTCCGGTTCACATATAACCACATATGCACGTTTACTGTAAGCACGGTTGCGTGCGAGAGTCCGGCCCGGCGAGCGCGAGCGCGAGCTCTAAGCCCGGGCTAATCTGGAAGGCAGCTTGGATAGTGTTGCTGGTGGATTTGCATCGATACCAAAGCTCCCTGTGGCTTTAATGGCAGCTCCTGACAGTGTTAACAGGACCTTTGGACCTCTTGCGGATCTCCACCCTCACCTGCCATGCCGAGCGAAGCATCGCCCCCGGACGGACGGGGTTGGCACGGCGATCTGCCGTCACCCGGCGCGGCCGGTGCTTTCCAAATAAGTCAGGACAGTAGGACAACGGTGAAGATTAAAGGGACAGGCTTTCTTTTTTTGGGCCCCGTCGAACCTCGTGCACAACATTCTGTTGTCCTTCATCGTGATTGACCACGTTTTGCCGCCAAAACAGGCTCACTGGCTGCGGGCTGTCAGAAGGTTTCATTAGCTCGCAGATTAAAGTTTTAGTTAGACAAACATTACTCAGAGCTTTTCTCAAATAATCCTATTGGCTGACATAAAACCCTGGTAGGCCGAGCCACATCACGTCGCCATATTTTGTCCCGAGTGGCGTGAGGCCACCTTCGCCAGTGACGTGGCTCAGAAATTTCCATTCGAATGGACGTGGCTCTGCTTTGATTCTTTTTATACCATTTTAGCAATGTTTGTTTTATTTAGACAAAACCTGGTAGTAACTGCAGCGCACGTGAGGAGGAGTCTAAAAATAGACCCTCGCTGTCCTCATCACACCCGCGTTCTCCTTATTCCATCTTCTCGGTGTTCACTTCCAAGAAGATGCTACGAGCCTTAATGTTAGTTGTCAGCAGCAGTTGGCTTGCTCTGCATGATTCATTGGACATAAATACACACAGTCAGTGTGCTTAGCGTGGTGCAGTGCAGGTGTTGGTCCACTGGGGGGCGGCAGAGTAAGCAACCAAGTGGGCTGCGGGCGGTGCGTGTGTTTTTCTGTTGTAGTGATGGGGCTGGGGAAGTGCAACAGCACACAGTTTACAGGTTAGACAAATGTAAAGAGGGGCTCGTCTGATGGCCGAGGCGGTAATCCACGGGATCCTGCAGTGGAACAAGCAAAGTGAGCTCCTGGCGGGGTTTATTGTTGCAGCTGGTGCTTTGGCGTTAAAGCAGAAACCGACCTGCTTCGGCAGCAGGTTTGCGCTCACAAAGAACCAAATGACTGACGCAGATCAGTCAGAAAATTCAGGTTAGCGTGAGTGAAGTCAGTCAGAAGAACCAGATTTCAGTCGGAATACACGTCAAATTAAAACCCGCATGTGATTCTCGTCTTATAATATTTGTAGAAACAGAATTAATGTCGTATATTAAAAAAAACAAAGGCAACACAAACGGCCCTCAATCGAAACATCAACTTCCTTCTTTTGAAGCTGCAATCATCCCAATTTCCTTTTAAAACCAAGCGACAAAAGCTGCTAAAACCGAGGAGTCGCTTGTTTCTGGAAAAACCCTCATCTCCTAAATTAATAACAGCGAGCCGACTCCGGTCCGACGCGCTTTGAAATTCAGGCGCAAGGAGAGAGAGAGAGAGAAAAAAACACAAAACAAAACAGGAAAAAAAAAAAAAACCAAACACGTTTTCTTCCTTCTCCTCGAAGGCTCCCGGAGGAGCACTCACACCCCCGCGGTCCGTCCGTGAGCGCCGTCCGCCGCCGACAGCGCCGCTCTGAGAGCGCCGATCCGAGCCTCGGCTGCCCTTCGCGTGTGATCCCTCCCAACTGTGCGCGCGCCCCGCTCAGCTGTGCGCTCGGGTCGGGTTGGGCTACTGCCGCTTTCACGGACCCCCTGGAAATACCAATTTCTGTTTCACAATTTTTTTAAAAATAAATATTGTCTCACTCGGAAAGGAAGCAGCTGTAACACAACTTCAACATAAATCAAGTTGTTGTTGTTTGTTGAACCGGACAAGCTGAAGCTCCTGCAAAGAGCTGGGAAATATCAGCTGTGCTGAAAGGTTGTTTTTGATCTGCTTCGGATTTTATGAAAAACAACTGTCTCATTTATAGTCACAAAATCACACTCTGGCGTAGTTTTTGACCCCCTCATCCAAAAAACGCAAAATGACACAATGATCGATGTCTATAAACAGCAAAAGACCAACAAAACCGCTATATTTCCGACATAAAGATGACACGCGAAGGCAGCATAAGCCTCGTGTGTATGTGTGTGCGTCCGCTCGTGTGTGTGTGTGTGTGTGTGTGCGCTGGCGCCGTGTTTGTGAGGCAGAGAGTTGCGTGCGAAGAGCTCGACATGTCATTCAGAGGAATCCGCCACCTGAAACGCGAGGAAGTGAAGGCGACTCAATTGGGTATAAAGCATCAGCCAACATCTGCCCCGAGCAGTGCAAAGCTGATGAAAACATCAGCTCGGAGCTCACACGAGGACCTCTCCGATTTATTTGATTTCCCCTGGATTTATCGTTCGAGTCGGTGCACCCTGGGTGACGCATCTTTTTCCTGCACTTCAAGTGAATGAGACTGTGGAGACAACATTATACTGGAAGTAACTGCAAACTCCGGGTAATTTCTCCTTTTTACCGCTCTCAGCTCTCTCTCTCTCTTTTGCTCAAATTAATTCCTTCAATTCTCGCCATTAATTAACTGTTTATTTAAAGCCTCTACTTTCTTTTCACTCTTCCTTGAAGGGGCTGTTCAAGTTGCTCCTACTTGTTTATATTTTCTTTGTGCTGTTTATTCTAACGTGTTAAATATTAATGACCAATTAGGAGCAATCATAGAGTCGAACTATTTTTTTCTTATTCATTGTTTTTCTTCGGGGAATAAAAAGTAATCTTAATTGGATCGACCTGTCTAAACGAAAGGATGTCGGCCACCTTTCTGTTTGTGGCGTATTGTGCAGGAATAAGTTTGAATTTGTCTGCATGCTCTGTGTCCAACACAACGTGTTTGTGTGTGTGTGTGTGAAGTTTGTCTGTGGCGCTAAAGTGAACGTTGCTTTGTCCCATCAGCGCACCTGTTACCTCCACGGAGCGCTCGGTCATGATCCCTCCGGGAGACTGCATGTACGCGGGCAGAAAGCGGAGGAAGCCCATCCAGAAACAGTAAGAGGGGCTCCTTTTATCACCCTGCCTCCGTGCAACCACCCCGTTTCCTCAGGATGCACATTTTGTTGTTTTTTTTTTTTCTCCCACCACCACTAAATCAGACAAAGTGCACAACAAAGTTTTTTTTTTTAATTCCTTTCTTCAACTTTTTCAAACAAAATTAAGAAAAAAGTTGTTTTGCTGGTGTTGAGGAAGAAGTTATGGGAACTCAGTGACTCATTTCAAGCAGGAATTTTCATTTGATCTGAGTTTGCAAGTTTGCATTGAAAAAGTTTTAGAAAAAGTTCTCCAAGCAGCATTTGAATCCTTACTTTCAGTTTTATAAATTCAATTCTCATCTCTCGCTGGACTCCACAGTGTGTGATGGACAGCCACATTTCGATGAGGCGTGTGTGTGTTTTGCCTGAACCTTCCTGGCCCAGTCCGTCCTTTCAGCTCTCTGCCTTCACGTCCACACTTTACAACGAGGGCGCCCGTATCTGCGGCCGCCGCGGTCCCTTCCACGTCTTTTGGAAGGCCGCACTATAAACGGCCGTCGTTCATGACAACGAGAACGAAAAAAACTGTTGTTTTTTTTCGGGGACAATCCCGTCAGCTGATGCCGTGAATAGGGACCAGCAGGTTATATAAGAGGAAGGGGACGCCGTGGTTTAACAAGGCCGCTGGCATTTCTAAAGTTTTCATGCTGTGGCCGAGCGTCTGCCTCTGCTGCTCGTCTCAGAAGGAAACTCGGTGGACTGACCTCAAGTGTCAACTCTGATCTAATTCTCAACTTTTTCAAACTCACAATTGTTCAGTTTTTTTCTTTGTTATCGAACAATCAGAGAGACTCAGTTTTGGATTTCTTTCGATCTCCATTCTAACTACACACTCCAGAACTATCGGATGCATTTCTTTGGATGTTCTGACATAATATCTCATTTTATTGTGATTTCAGATTAAGACGGCATGTATATATACATATATATGCATCTATACACTTAGTTGTGTCCTGGGGGACTCGTACAGAACCACTCAGCTGCAGAAATCAGAGCTGCTGATAACATAAACGGATCATCATAAGTTCAGCCGGCGAAGCCGCGGTACGCCGTGTTAACATGCATAAATAACTTTATGCAGAAGTCGCGTTTGAAGTTTCTTGGTCGGGTCGGGCCCCCCCTCCACCCTGCTATCGGGGGGTAACAGTGGATTTACCGGTGGGGCTCGGTGACCCCTCCGAGTGCGGGGACGCCCGAGACGAAGCCTCAAATCGTTTGTTTGACTTGTTCTTGCTTCTGTTGTGAGAAATCGGTGCGTTGTGTACCGGGGGGAGGTGGAAGGGGAAGGGGGGGGGGGGTTGTCTGAGTCAGAGGAAATACACTTTAGAGCTTCAGAGGAGTACAGGCTGCATGCACCGTGCGGTTCCCTCGGTCATGTGTTTCTACTTGGGTTTGCAAGTTGTGGTGGCTTTCATACGAAAACCAGAGTCGGGCAAAACATGATCCTGCACTTTGTGACTTTGTAACGAGGGAGGACTACCGGCTGAAATTGGCGGGTATTTATTTAGGGGGGGTGAAAAAAAAATCATTTAGTTTTGTTTGTTTTTGGGCCTGACTTTTTGAAAAACAAACATGCAGACACACAATAAACACAGGCAAACTGAGTTAAGTGTGTTCTAAACTTTTGCGGGTCGGCCTGCCAAACGTTGGCCTGCAGCTCTGATTGAATTTTTAATCACTGTTGACGGTGAACGAAATCATTTTGTCCAGAATCAGCGTTCATATCAGCTTTAGAGCTCATTTATTTTTGATGGTTTTGATGGTAGCAATCATCACGTCTTTCAACACACACACTCTCACACACTCTCTCTCTCTCTGTGTGCTCGATATCAGGAAGCCGTCCTCGGCCAATGAGAAAACCAACCCATCCAAGCGGCACCGGGACAGGCTGAACGCTGAACTGGACCGGCTGGCCAGCCTGCTGCCGTTCCCCCCGGATGTCATCTCAAAGCTGGACAAGCTGTCAGTGCTGCGTCTCGCCGTCTCCTACCTCCGCGTCAAGAGTTTCTTCCAAAGTAAAGGAGGTCAGGAGATGACATTTCTTCATTTGTGTGTGTGTGGATAGTTAACACTTTTGCGAGAACAGTTCCCGTGATGGAGTCCCCTCGTTTTCAGGTGAAGGCCTGGTTCATTTGACAGTGTTTTTCTGATGGAGGTCAGGGTTAAGGGTGGTGCATAAATCAGTCTAATGTCCCTGTGAGACAGTGAAATGGCAGCGTGTGTGTGTCGATTGAGGATGAAGCCCTGGCTGTGTGTCAGCTGCATGTTGGTCTCCTGGACTCGAGCATGAGGACAAATCTTAGCTTTTGGTTCCCAAAAAACAGTTGAAGATACTATTTAAAGACTGTAAACGCATCATGAGTTGTGGTAATTAGAAGTAAAGGATCGTTATAGTCGCATCATTCGATTGTTTACTGTTTAACGATGTTTTGAAGTGGGAACGCTCCCTGAAGATGTTTAGGATGATTCAGGAAGCTGGAAAAAAGAAACCTTCCAGTGTTAGTTGGAGCACTTTGCAGACAGGATAATAGCTGAGTACACGACACAGTTATTGAAGAGTGTAAAGAGTTTATTTTTTTTCAGACTGCTGGGAATAACTCGTGACTTTTTTGTCAAACTTCTGGATCTGTCACCTGCTTCCTGTTCTCCCCATTTCATGTGGTGCTGCTGCGTGACGCTCGCAGGAGCAGCTCCAGCCTTTTAATTGGTTCGTTATCACTCACACCTGCATGTGTGTGAATGACGACGTCGGCAGGAGGGGGCACGTTTAAGACCATCAGTGCGACATCACCTCCTCCATTCTGTCTTTATGTCAATAACAGGTTTGAACTGTTCCTACGTCTACTATAGTTTAATAGAAGTGATTTTCAGGCCACAGTCACTTAAATGATCGAATAAAGTGTTACTTTAACTGGAGAACAAGTTTTCTGACAACTCGGCGAACTCTGCCGGTGTCCACTGAGTGCCTCCCTTCATCTCCTGTTGCTGCGCAATTCACTTCAAATATTAATGTCCGGCTTCATTTAGCTGGCAGTGGGCTGCTGCCTCAACACAGGCGCTGCTTTGCACAGCTGGATGTGACAGCTCCAGAAAGACAAGAGGCACTTCTGTGGGGAAAAGGCCTCCTCTGTTTTTTTTTGTTTCACGTGGAGGATAAAAAGAGGCGAGAGGAGTGCGGTTTAAAAAAAAAGGAGGCAGTGGAGGTCGTGTGAGGTTGCCTGCCGCTCCTGTCCCGGGGGGGGCGAGCGCAAAATTCTCACAGTGCTGTTTTTCTCCGAGAAGTCGGCAGGCAGGCAGATTTGTAAGGTTCTGACAAGCCGGAGGTTTTGCGAGCACCCCCCCCCCCCCCTCCTACTCCGTCTCCCCCCAACTGTCCCCACATGTGGCTCTCCTCTTTCACCTTCTCCTCCTCTGATCCTTGCAGCACCCTTAATCTCCATCATCCGCTGCCTTGGTTTGGCGAGGCACCCAACAACTGGCATCCTGTTGACTGCTGTCGTGCAACTTTTACACGCACGGGTGCACTCGCAGTTATTTTACCTCGAATGCTTGCTTAGCTTAGCCATCACGCAAAGTTGCGCTGCAGGTGCTAATCAGAGTCATTAAAGGTGCCTCCCCGGATAAGAGCTCACGCAGAGATAAAGACAGCGGCCGCTCGTTCGATGAAAAGGGGTGACGGCGAAGAGCGCTACGAAAAAACTCAACTAAATCTGACAGATTTTTACCCGTTTTCAAGTGACAAAATATCTTCTCACTCTGAGTGAGATTTAATCACATAAAAGTAAGTTTTCCTGCTTTTATCTAGGTCTTTTTGTTTGAGTTCAAGAGGGAATTGTCACTTGTTTTGTTGGCAGATTTATTTATTCTTTTGCGTATTTGGCAAAAGTTTCAAACAACTTGCTTTCTCGTTGAAATAATGGAGAAAAATGTGATAAAATGAAAATACATGCTTGAAATAAGACAAATGGACCTCGAGGAAAAATGTTAAACTTTCAGTTAATTATCCTGTTTTGTTTGAGAACATATTTTTGACTCGAATGAAAAGTTTGTTTCTTGCAATGCGTGAAAGTGATGATGCGCTATTTTATTCAGTTAGAAATTACAAGAAAGGTGAAGTTGCAGGCAGGAAGCTGCTGAAGGTGGGCGTGGCTCTCGCAGCGAACGTGTGCCTGAGCCGTCGAATGAGACCCCCCCAAAAACGGTGGCGCCGCTCGGACGATATTCGAGGCTCTGCTGCCCGGAAACGTCTCCAGTGCCAAAAGCCCGGGCCTGCACGCTGTCCCTCCGCTGGGTGCCTTGTTATCACAGGCAGCAGTGATCAGCTTATCTGTTTTTTTGATGCTTCAATAATGAGATTAATTAGTGGGGGTGGGGGGAGAACATGGGGGATTTGGTCCTGCATACATCTGGAATCTGGACTCTTGCCTTTTTTTTTTTTCCCCCACTCGGTCAGCTTCACTCTCACATTTGCGTCAATTCCAGCCGACTGTTTGAAACATGGAGTGTGGCCAGAGCCCTTTCAGATAAATTCAAGACGAGCAACAAGTACATGTCCACATCCTTCCTGTGGTTTGGAGCAAGAGTCATATTTGTCTATTTCTTTTTTTTTTCTTCTTTTTTACAGTGAGTCATTGACGGAACAAACGCAACGAAACCTGCAGCTTCGAGTTTCGCTTGTGTTTAGAAACGGTTTCACAAAGGAACAAAGATTGGCCTGCTGCAGTACGGGATTGTCTCCACTAGGGGGAACGTGTGAAGCTGCTGGAGAGTCGGAGCTGAAGTGTCTGAGGAGTGACACGAAGCCACATTTGATCACAAACTTCACAAATTGTGGTGCTTTTGACACACATGCATTCGTTGCGTTGGCTCCAGACGGCAACAGGTGTCACACACACGGTGAGGGTTTAGAGGAGGAGGAGGAGGGGGGAAGGAGGAGGGGGGAGGAGGAGGAGGAGGAAATCATGAAGCAGGTGATTTTTGGAAGCTCCCGGGTATTCTGCCAGTTGCCTTTGTTGCGTGACTATACCAGGGTGGAGCTCCTCAGAACAGTGTGTACCTATGCACTTTATGCAAATATGCCCTGGGGCTGTGTGTGCCCGTGAGTGTGTGTGTGTGTGTGTGCGTGCGTGTGTGCGTATAAAGAAAAATAAAGGCAGCGTCAGACAGAAGTTCCCTGCTCCGTTTGCCTCGATCATGGTTTTTTTTTCTGTGGGATTCTGACATTTAATACACTCGAGCCACATGTGACCTGAGATGACTCGGTGTCCTCTTTCACAAGCTTCCCCAGCAGATAATGTACAGGGAGGCATTTTTTTTCTATGCAATAATACACAAATAATGAATTTTTTGGGGTGAATTTAACGACTCACTAGTTGTCAATAAAGTCTAGTATTTATGAGCATCCCTGAACTAAAAAAAGGGAACAATTCACCACAATTATCACAATAAAAGGAGATTGAAATGACATTAAAACAAAGCGACTATAAAAGCTAAATATACTCCGTCAGTGATCCCCTCTGAATGAGAGTGTCCTTAGAACTGTATCGGAGCCCACAGAGGGCCTGTCGTGTCCCGGAGCGTGGAAGCGCTCACTGAAACTACGAATGTATCCCGCGTCACACAGCGTTCCTCATTTTTGTGAGGGTGCGTCGGACCTCTGCTGCCTCAGTGTGGGGGGGGGG
>JAUESE010000002.1:12634878-12648165 GCA_032274725.1 Malacoctenus triangulatus
CTCTCTCTCTCTCTCTCCCTCTCTCTCTCTCCGTCTCTCCCCTTCTCTCCCACAGACTGATGTCATGCACCAGAACGTGTTTGACTACATCCACATAGACGACCGTCAGGAGTTCAGGCGCCAGCTCCACTGGGCCATGTGTCCTCCGCAGCACCAGGGCTCGTCAGCGCACCAGGACGGCCAGCTGCCTGCAGGGAACGGTGAGTAGCTCGGTGCAGCAACGGCCGGGCCCTCTCCTGCTGCCGTGTGTGCTGACCAAGCCAATCAGAGAGACGTGAAAACAGAACGAAGTATACGCCGTCATTTGTCAACTGCTAGATTTGCCTGCTTCTTTTCTGCCTCTTCATCTTTGCTGTCATTTGCCTCACAGACTGCGGTTCAAACGCTCCCTCTCATCTCCTCTCTCTCTCTCTTTGCTCCATCACAGGGGACGAGTTCGTCGTGAGCAGCCTGTTCCACTCTCCGGACGCGGGGGACATTCCTCCCGAGCTCTCCTGCTTTCTCAACAGATGTTTCATTGCCAGAGTTCGGTGCCTCTTGGACAGCACCTCTGGCTTCCTGGTGAGCGCTCCCAACGAGCTCCAATAAACGCCAAACTCAGCCCCCCCCCCGATGCATTAAAAAACAACTCGAGCACGCTGCTGCCCACTGACTGGAAGAAGACCAATGCCTATAAAAATGTTATGACCCCTCTGGTAGTTAAGATTTTCATTTATGATTGCAGTGCGCGCTGTTATTTATAGTTATATTACATGAATTATAAAGTAATTGAATGGCTGGACTCGACGGGCAGAGCAGGGCCGCGGTTTCATCCCTCGCGGCTGTGACCCGAGCGGTTTGGAGGGCGGCACTGGAAAAGCTGGAGACCCTGATGACAGAGCGAACCCCCCCAATACGAGTTTAGATCACTTTCTGCGGGGTCAGCCGAGTTCACCGTCGCCGAGGAGAGCCCTCCGGTCGTGCTCGCGCTGGCCGCTCCACCGAAACTCTAGACGGGTAATTTTCTGACGTACACTGGAAGCACTGGTGGCCAAGAGCTGAGTAAATACTGGTGAAGATGCTTTCCACATCCGTCAACGTAATTACAGTTCGGACACACAAAAAAAAGAGAAAAAGAGCATGGTAATGCAACGCACCGGTCTCGTGTTGTGAGCAAATAATAAAGAACAAGCTGTCTTTTTTGGTTCTGATTGCGCCATGTGTTTGTGTTTTCACTCGCTGTTAAAATGCCAGCTCAAATTTTCCACCGACTGCAAATTGTAAGCTGCGTTGATTAGTTATCGCGAGTATTTTAAAAAGCTGAGCAGCGCGGACGCCGTTACTTCCTCCCGACGTCCGTCGTGACCGAGCTTCTTCTTCTTCTTCTCTCTCCGATGTCTCAGACCATGCAGTTCCAGGGCCGACTGAAGTTCCTCAACGGGCAGAAGAAGAAGTCCGCCTCCGGGGCGCCGCTGCCCCCCCAGCTGGCCCTGTTCTGCATCGGGGTGCCCCTCCTGCTGCCCTCCATCACCGAGATGAAAATGAAGAACATGATGCTGCGGGGGAAGACCAAGGGAGGAGGCGGTGGGATGATCCCGTCACTGGAGCACGGGTAAGAACGTCCCCCCACCCGTCTCAACCAAACTTCAGGAGATTAGTTCCACTCGTTGGTTCCTCTGCTTATTGTTTTAATGGGGTGTTCTTAAAGAAAGGTCAGGCTTTTTTACACAAAACTTGTGATGTTTGATGAATTTTGGCACCTTGTTATGGCCTTTGGAAAACAATTAATTTCCCTGATGGAGCAGCGAGGGAAAAAAAGGTCAAAACTTGAAGCTTGAAAGGCAGCAACCACGACTGATGCCGTCGCAGCTCATAATTCACAAAGAGTGACGTGTTTACTTCCCCCTTCTGCAGAGCTTACACACACTGCACAATGTCATTACCGACCGGCATCGCTGAGAGACACCAAACGAGGTTCGAAAACGTTTACCAAACACTGTGAGAGTGCCGGAAAAAATGTGCGCCACGATTTATTTGTCAGCGATTGATTCTTTTTTTTTTTTTTGGACGTAATTTCCGAGATACCAGCCTGTTGCTCGGCAACAGACCTGTGTACACACATACACACAGAGACGCGCGGTCACCAACACAAACACGAGCCCTTATTCTGGCACAGCAGGCTCCCACACCAAAATAAACACGCGCCGGGCGACTTACCTGCGGCCAATTAGGAGCAAATACGAGTTACGGCCTGGACGAGGCCCCCGTGTGGTTCATGCATCATTACCAGCTCCTGGAGGCTGAGGGGCCAAGAGTCGAGCTGGTTGCTAGTCAGCAGGAGACCAACCACCCCCTCTGCTGTTTGGTCCGTCGATACATCTGCAACACGAGGAAAGAGACCAATTACTTATAATGGGGACTGCAAGTCTGAAGTTATAGTATATGTACAGTGCACACTGTGTCAGGTTGGTTTTCACAGGGCCGAGGTTTGATCAAAAGAGTCGCCCGACTTCTGATAGCTGAAAATCAGCCGTGCACCTTTCGCTCCGCGGTCCCGTCACAGCTCGGAGGGGTTCGGGCCGGATCCAGCTGGAGCAGCTGGTACAAAACACGCGTCGATCCGAAGCCACTCGGGTCGGGTCCCAGATTTCGGACCCACACTGTGCGTTTGAAGTCACCGAAAGAAGTGGAAAATGCTTCGCAGGCCGACGTGGGCTGTCAGAGTTTCTGACGGATCACACATTAGATCAATAAAGGCGCGGTGGCCACATCAAAACCTTCAATTACCATTAGAGCCGCTCTCCCTGTTTGGCTTTCCATGTGCGATTTTTTTTCTTTTGTTGCTGATTGAATTATGTTCAAGGATGACTGGAAAAAATCCTAATTTTGAGGTATTTTTCCTGGCATAAGAAAAGCCACAAATTTAGCCTGAGCCCGCTTGAGGCAAATTAGGGAAAATTCATTGTGCTTTAACACAAAGTGTATGGTATTAATTAAAGAAAATACACACTCAGAGTGGAAATAGGGAGTTGTCTTTGTGAATGAGAGAAAACTGTAGTAATCGATTCTGACAGTGCAGCAAGTTGTGTGATAATCAGGCCGAGAGATCACAAAATACTGTCGAAAATCTGTCACGAACGCCAAATAAAAAGTGGCCGGCTCCAGCAGGCTTGTTGACTGCAGCGCGTGAAACACGAGTCACGCTCCTCTGCACCGGGTTGCGGCCTTTTGGAGTGTCGGGCCATCATTTATCTCTGGACTGCGGGTGTTGACTCGACTCTCACATGAGACGCGTCCCGGAAAAGATGAGTCACTACTGGAGCGGTTTCTCGCCTGAACCAAAGTGAACCGGACCTCCATGTCGATGCCTTGACTCACTCGTTGATCAGCGTGTCGGTTCGGCAATCGTTGGAGTAACCTGTCTCTCTCTCCTCCTTGCAGGGAGCGCGGGGAGCACCTCCGCAGACACTCCTTCAGCGGAGGGATGGGCGACGTCGCCGACCCCCTCCTCCTCCCGTGCCCGACGCCCGGCGCCACCCAGCGGGGCCACCACACTCCCTGGACCCCGCTCTCCAAAGACAACCTCAAGTACCGGCCCGACGGCTACTACAACCAGGAGGAGCCCCTCAACTACTGCAAGTCCTCCATGGCTCCCCACAAGGGCCTGAGCCCCGGGCTGGGCGGGGGCGGCTGGCCTCTGCGGCCCAACTCGGGCCCCCTCCGGGCGGGCCAGGGCGTGGGCTACATCCCCTCCAACCGCCTCGGCAAGGCGGGCCAGTACGGCAAGCCCTACCGCCTGTCCCCGGGCTGCCACGCCGGCCGGGGCGGCGAGGTGTTCGTGTCCAAGCTCTACGGCAACGTGCAGCTGCCGTCGGACCCCGACGCGTACTGCGTGGACCTGGTGAAGAGCGAGAACGGCTACGGCGAGTGCTACGACGGCCACCTGCTGAGCGAGATGCCACCCATCAAGGTGGAGCACGACTCGGACTCGGAGAACGGCTGCGACGCGTACGGGCGCCCCTGGGCCTGCCGCGACCCCGCCGCCCTCGACCGTCGCTACGGCAACGGGGCGTACGACCAGGGCGGCGGGCTGCAGCTCAAGTCGGAGGCCGACTACTACGACCCGCAGTACTCGCCCTGCCAGCGCGGCAAGGCGGGGATCAGCCCGACGTACAACAACGGCAACTACCAGAACTACGCGGTCAACAACGGCGGCGGCGCCAACGCGCGGCTGCTGAAGTGCGACAAGGACCTGGCGGGCAACGGTGACTCCGCCCAGTTCAGCCCCCAGAGGCTGTCGCACTCCGACTCGCTGTGCGGCAACCAAGCCGTCAACCTCATGGACTCGCACATGTACGCGCAGGACCCCCACAAGGCCTACATGCACCCGGACTACAGCAAGCACGGCCCCTACGAGTTCAAGGGCCACGGCCTGGTCCACTCCATCAAGCGCGAGCCCATGGACTCCCCGCCGTGGACGGAGGCCGGCCACGACATGACCCAGGCCATGATGGTCGGCCCGAGGAACGTTATGCCGTGCGTGATGAGCACGGGGCACCACAAGTCCACTCCTTACATTTACATGCAGTGAGAGCGCCCCCCCCCCCTCACAGCCTCCCCGGCCACACGCAGACACATCGGCGTGCACCACTGTCTCTCGGTACACGCGTGCCAGCATTACGGGGATGTCGGGTGGCCTCCTCGATCCGACGGAGAGGCCGTTGCTAAAAAAAAACAAGGCTCAGGTTCCAGACTCAGTGTTGTGACAATCAAAAATAATACCTTCAGTCCAGCTTATGGATGGCTCAGTTTGTTTTTTTTCAGGAGATCATTTTGTAGTTTGTTCCAAGCACTTTTGGCTGTAAGTGATGAATTATGTCTAGAAACACAGTTTTTTCTTTTTTTGTTTTCTATATTGTGCACAGCTGGCTTTTTTGTGGGAGAATCAAAGATTTTTTGCTGTAAAAAGATGTGTTTTTTTAGGGTTTGTTCTTTTTTGGTAAACTTTGTAAGAAGATGATACACTGCGGGGCACAATCACGTGAGAGAGGGCTGAGGATAGGAGCCACCTCAGAGGAGACCTGGTGGTATTGCATGTTTTAATGCTTTAACTGGAGAGAGCCTCTTCAGTCGCTGCCTCCAGTGGTGGAAGTCAACTGCTGGTTTTGGAGAGATGTGTCGAATAAACTCGCAGAAACTTGAGACTTACTGTTTATTGTAGTCAGGAAAAAAAAATCAAACGAGTTTGTGGCGAGAGACGACGTCCTCTAAGTTCACGCATTCAAGGTCGCTTCGCGAACTGCACGACACAACAAAATTCATATTATTTCTGCGACTTTGTGCTTCACGTGAGCTTCCAACACAGCGCGTCTGCCGCGGCGCCATTAAACTCACCACTAAAATGTTCTTCTCTTTAAAACGTCCTTGAGAGTCACTATAAAATGTGCATCAGTTGCATTTATTTGACCAAAACATGCGAAGTTCCTTGGCAGGGGCCGAAAGTTTTTCAGGGACGGATTTATGACGCGAGAAAACGACCTCAATTAGCAGCGAGCGAGGCGGAACGCCGCAGAGAGGGACGCGAACCGTCAACCGTAAAAACCCCGCGGCGCGCTGCCGTGCTGAAGTGTCGGCGAGCAAGGCATCGGGGCCGGTCAAGGAAGTTGTGAATCGCGTGAAGTTTGAAAGGTTTGTTTTAAATTTTACTTTAGGTGACTGACATTTGAAGCCAATCAGTTGACACGACAAAGCTCGGCCCAGCACAGAGCTGCCGATGAGGTCATCGGACGTCGGCTGAGCCGCGCTCCTGTTTTCCGAGCATTTTTTTTTTTTAAAAACGGGAAACGTTTTTTGTCGTTTCAAGTCCCGAATTGACTCTTTATTCAGTGTGCACGATACTTTCGTCATTTAAAGTCGTCAAACTTCTGTCGAGCAAACCGACTCTACCGTGTCCTGTTTTTTTTTTTTTTTTTTTTGTCAAAGCTAATATTGTACAGTTTAGATTAGTGTTTTACGACGCGATCAGCATTTCAGCTCAGTACGGCCTCACGTCTCACTGCAGACATGACACATTTCCTTTTGAAATGAATATACACCCCCCCCTGTTGTCTTATTCTCAGTCCAAAAAAAAACATCAGACCTTGTCTTCACATCAGTACTTTTTTGCACAGAATGAATAGAAAAACTTGTTTAAAAAAAAACAACAAAACAAACAAAAAAAAAAAGCACCAAATTGATTTCATGTCAGTCTCAGTTCTGTGAAGCTACTGTGGTAGTTTCTAAATTGCACTACTGGGAGTAGTTCAGTGGAAGTCCAGCCTACCCAGACAGGTTGTTTTTGTTTTGTTTTCGAGTCGACACGCACAACTGTACATGGTGTCACTGTTTTGGATTTGTCTTTTTTTTCTTTTTCTCTCTCTCTCTCTCGCTCTGTGTTCATTTCAATAAATGTTTGATGATTCGTATTTATTGTAAGAGGCAAAAGTGTATAATTTAAAAAAAAAAGTTTTGAAGGCTTTTCTGTTTTACTAACGTAAATAAAAAAAATGGCTTTTTTGTTTTTCTTCCTGCTATCTTTTTGATAACTTTACAGATGACTGTCGTACTTGTTTGATGGAGGAGGTAGCTGCAAGGTAGCGAACACAGTGTATATTTGCAGTGTCTTCCAATGTTTCTACATGTTTTTGTTTTTTTTTTTTGCAAATGGGACTTATCTATTAAAAGATCTTTCTTTTTATGGAAACCCTGGCTGAAGCGTTTTCCTCGGGCGATGAAACATACCAAAAGAGATGCCGCAGCATGTTAACACAGGGACTCGTTTGCCAGGGACACTGGTCACCTTTCAAACTTTGAAAGTACAAACTCACATGATTAACTCTGAAAGTCTTGTTCCTTTATCCTTTCACAATAAAGCCCTGAAAGAGCTCCGACAGGCCTCAGCACAAACAGTCTCCAAACGGCGCCAATCTCACAGAACTCCGTCTCCATCCAGAAATACTTTAATACTGAAATGGTAACAGGTGCTACTTACAGACTTTTATTCTGAAAGCCCCTCACTGTCTGGAGGGGATTGGCCTCCATGGCTAAATGTAGGCTGTGTATGTCAGAGCGAATCCAGAATGATCTAAACTCCAGAGTCGTGTGCAGATCCCACTAACTCGATGTGATCCTGCTCCTCTCAGACGGAGTGAGAGCTGCCCGGGATCTATTGTTCAGTTAACATCCATGTCTCTTTAGTAGCTTCTGAATTTTTCACATATACCGAACGCGATTTCATCCTTCAGATTTGTGTCCCTCTGAATAATGGATGCGCACGAGAACGGGATACGCAGTATCTCTTGCCACATTCCCCTGTATGATTAATGTGCGGCAAAGTTGGCATGACAGCCCCTTCACACGATCCGAGGAACGTAACACTCGTCTCCCGCCGCCGTCTGGGACCGGGGCCGAAGCTGGGGGGCTGGGAGGGGGCGGAATCGCTGGCGTCCCCCTCCGGTAAGGTAGAAGCCACAACGGACCAAAAAAAAAAAATAGTGGAAAGGGGGACGAGAGGAGAAAGATGTACCCTAAAAGCTGTGGTTAGACGGTGGTCCTGAAGGGTCCCGTGAGGGCTGGGAGTCTGTGCCACCAGCCTGTTAATGGCACTGGCCTGGCACATCTGGTGAGGCCCCCTCCCTCAAGAATCAATACCGTCCACGAGAACTGAGACGGGCCTTCGTTAAGTGGTCTCTCCTCCGAACGAGAGTCTGGATGCAGCTTTGGCCAAAGTCAGCGACGGGTGATGGTTTCAGATTCACGGTGATTTCTTCTCTCTGGAGCTGGCAGCTCCTCAGCAGCCTGTGATGGAGATTAAACCACCAACAATCTGTAACTTCAGCTTCATTCTTTTCAAGCCTGGTGATAAAAACTCCACCTACGTGTTGCTCAGCATGAACCAGGTCTAATTCATACCTTATTCAACATATTTCAGCACTTTGCAGTGTGAGCAGTCAGTTGCTCCCACTGACCACAACTTCCAGTGTCATCGCTTGAAATAATGTTGTATTTTGTGTTTACTACAGTCCTTAAATCACTCAGTCATCTCTGTTCTCTTTTTGTTAAACCCTGATTTCCTCAAAATATAACTTACTTCAGAAAAAGCTTTTTATCCGTGTCGCTACGGAACAAGCGACACCGTCCACGTGCGTGTGTGAGTCAGTGCTGATGTGTTTCTTCATCCCCCAAAAAGACTGACGGTTGCACAGGTGACTCGTTCGCTTCCCCCGTTATTAAATGTGCAATTAAATCAAGAACCGACTTCCCCCCGTCCAGCTGCAGACCGGAGAGGAAACGCCATCCGTGGCCGTTGGCGCTCTTTGTTTGTGCGCCGTTGCCACATGAAACTGCAGGATGGTTGTTCCAGGTCAGTTTGAACTGCCGGATAATTAATTAGCTTGGTTACTTTGTGTTTGGCAAGAAGCAGGAGATACAGTTAAACAGTTAAAACCAAACGAAACGACTCCTCACGGGAACTTTTGTTGTTCTGCCTGAAGGAAGTGCGCTCGTAACTGTTTGACAGCAGGAAGCAGATGAGCGCCTCCTGTTTTTTGACCCGCCCGAGATGCACTCAGACAGAACGTGTTCAATTTTGAATGGAATAAACACACCTCGGAGTGCACGGTTACAAACGCGCACGACAAAGGAGGAGCCGTGTCCTGTTGCGTGTTGCGTGAAAAAACGTACGACGCGGCGCGACTCGGAGTAACAAGTATCTCATGTGAAACAGCGTAAGATCACTTTCTCACATGTCCCCGAAGGAAGACTTTGTTTATGTCTCCCTGCAGTTCGATGCTGTGACAATAGGGAGGAGGAGGCGGGGGTGGAGGAGGAGGAGGGGGGGGGGCAGGAGGAGGAAAGAGGGGATGAGGCCAACGGTAAATGTTTAATATTCGTTAATGCACGCGAACTCCCATCACGCCATCAGCATGACACTCGTTAAGTACAGGAAGGAGGGGGGGGGAGAGGTGAGAGGTGACAAAGGGAGAAGGTTGAAGGCGGAGGGAGAGACGGAGCGGAGGTGAGAAAAAGAGAAGAATAAAAGCAGGAGGAACAATGAAAAGAGCACATCCAATCAAGAGGAAGGAGTGACTGCTTAAGGCAACTGTAGAGTAAGCAAAGTGTTTGATGCTTGTTGACAGCTGTATCTGTGAGGCCCAGCCAGTGTGTGTGTGTGTGTGTGTGTGTGTGTGTGTGTGTGCATCAAGACCTATAATCCTATACCATGCAAGGTTGCGTGACCGTTCATACCCCACTCTTTGCAGCTCCGCACACCATTTGCCCTAATTGGTCACACCCACTCTGTCGTTCTCACACACACACACACACACACACACACACACACACACACACACACACACACAGGCAGATGCACCGCAGCAGACACAACAATGTCGGCATCTCCTCTGCCCATATCCCCCGGTGACAATGAGGAGGATCCTTGAGGGGATGTCGCCAGCACGCATGTACATATGCGTGCACATTAACATGCACAAATACACATACCCTGCTAAGCATATGGACAACAGTCACGCAACTACCCCCCCGCCCAACACTCACACACACACATACGGACATACATAACGCCCACTATCCCAACCTTCCCACTTCTTGCCCCCACAATCAGCTAATGAACAGGAGCACCTGGAGAACAAAGGTTTGCAGCCTTTGTTAGACTTCTATACAGACGTCAAACTTGCCAGCTACTTTTTCGACACTCACAGCTTTTATTCAGCTCGACTCATTCGACCAAGATATTGATCTACTGTCCCTTCAGCTGGACGCCGACTAATGATGCTAAATGTTAGCTTGCTCTGTTCACTCGTCTGCTCCTTTCCAACTTGAAGCTCCAGTGAGCTTCAGAGCTAAACTATAGAAACGTTTGTTCCTGGGAGGCCGCTGAGTTGCCTCCAAACAAGAGGCCAGACTTCCTCTTTCATCCTTCATTAGTCAGCAGTGAAGGCAAACCTCACGGACAAAAAAGGAGCCTTCAAAATAAAAGCAGTTTATTGGACCTTTTACTAGATTGTGGAATGCAAATTTAGTTCTCTTTAGACAATCTCAGGCCTGACGGAGCCTCTTGGGCGCCCCCCCTAAGGGGCTTCCAGATCTCTTGGTAGGAGCCCCTGATCTTCCATCTTTCAGAATGAGAGTTTTCGTGATGGTGTTGGGACGCAGTGTTGAGCTGAAAACGGTTCGAGCATGTGCCCCGGGGGGGCCACTGGCCAGTCGAAAGGTTACCGAGTCCAACCTGGTGATTCATGAACTAGATATGCAGGCCGCAGCTGACCGTGACTCATACGCGCACGCTGCCACACACAGCAGAAACAAGCGAGTCATTTTACCTCCTTTAAAATGTGAGATTAACAGTTGTATCCGCAGAAACCGGGATCATCATCATCACCCACCAGCTACTGTACACACCCGGAATCCACGCTCTCATGTCTCATGCACATAAGCTGCGCGGACACAATCAGACCCAGGACCAGCGAGTATGCCCGGGACCCTCCAGGACGACAGCGAATGCTCGAATAATTTCCCCGGCCAGATTAGGGGGGGGGGAAAGTGTACAGTGAGATTAAGGAGCCACTGCCAGCGCTGTTTATTTTGGGTTGTGTTCATGCTCCAGTTGACTGATTAATCTGGGAGGGTTACGCAAGGATAGGCACTCGGGCCGCCTCTTGCGCGGGCGGATGCTTCAGCCTGCTGGTTGCAGGGCCACGGTGCAGCTGGGGAGGGGGGCTCGGCCAACGCGCTCGCAACTGTCAGGGTGAGAAGTGCTGCAACGGAGCATGTTGAGTTAAAAAAAACTGTCTCCAAAATGTAGTTGTTTTAGTCTTTTATTGTTTGACAAAATGAGGAAACACCTGCAAATACATAGAAGCTGATCTGCACGGTTCCCTCCTGCTCTGATCGTCTTGTTGGTCCGAGTGACATGAAAAGCACTTCAAGCTCGACCTGTAAACTCCGGCAGGTATTCCCTCGATGACAAAGGAAAAAACAACAACATCTGCTTTGTTGTGCCAGACTTGGCCGTGGGAGGAGCAGCACCCCGAAGTAATGAAAAGCTGTGGAATGGTAGATTTCTTCCCCCTGTGTGACTCACTGTGGATTTAAGTGTGTTGACCCGCACTGGCAAGCGCTTAATCCCCGGGTTTTAACTCAGAATAACTGAGAATCAAACTGCGGCTTTTCTTCTTAGAAAACACCGAATGTAACCGTTTTGTTCTGAAATGACTGATTAAAAAAGAAAATGTCATTAAAACGGGAGAGGGGCGAAATAAACTAAATCCGAGCTCTAAGGAGGGTGAAATCTGGAAGACGTTCGGTGACGTCTTCAGTCACTCGGCCTTCAGTCTCTGTTCAGTCCGTGTGGGCTCGTAATGGACCACAATCTGGATCAAGATGAAGCTGTTGATGGCCAAGAACAGCAGTCCAGCCAGCCAGATCCACACAAAGGTGTTGTGGTCCTGGAACTCCAAGAGGTAAGCGGGGCCCAGCCAGACACCCTATCAGAGAAGAGACCTTCAGACACGCTTTCATTTCAGACGAAAACGACGTTTTAAAAAAAACGCGGTCACCTGTCCGGCGAACCAGAGGAGCAGCAGGCCCAATCCTTTCTTCACCGACAGGCTCAGTTGTGGGATGACCAGAGGGAGTAAACACAGGTACCACAGGAAGTACTGTGAAACAAAGGGAGAAAACTAATGAATATGTACTTACTAACCATCATTTATCACTGAAATTGATGTTTTAGATTCCGAGTACCTGTGAGGTGCAGACTTTGTTAAAGGACACAAAGACAGCCGTGTGGAGGAAGCAGGCGAACGCCAGGTCCTGGTGGAAGGCCCACGATGCCACCAGTAGCAGGACGAGCTGGGGCAGGAAGGCCGCCAGTCCCAGCCACTGGCTCCACCTGCTGTCTGCAAAACAGAATACAGGAGGACAGGTTCACCTCCGCAAAGTACAAACTTCTGCTCTTCATAATTGCTCCTAAAAACGATGGAAAGAGGAAGAGGAAAGAAAAGTTTCTTAAACATTTTTCTGTGTTTTCATAAACATCAGTAGAAGAAATTGGCCGAAACATGTGGTCTTTCCTTTCGGTGCTGAACAAAGCAGAAACATGCAGATGCCTGTGAAGATACTGATTACCTGCAGTGAGGTACAACATATAGAAGTATGGGGAGAAGTTGTGCCTGATGTCCCGTCTGGTCACATGGTACAAGTAGGTCTCGTGGAGAAACTGCCAACCATACCTGGAAAACGCCCAAAGAGGATTCACACAATTTAAACATTTCCATTCAAAGTCAATGGAAAGACAGAGTTAAGGCACGACGTTGCTGACTGATTTCTGACTGTTTTTCATTTTTTTGTATTAATCTCACATGTAGTAGAAGAGCGCTGTGAAGGCACAGAAAACTCCTCCAGCCACACTCGCAAAAAGAAGCAGCTCGCCGTTGACGAAACTTCCGACGAACGCCAACAGCTCGTTCCGCCTCCGACCCTTTCTGTCCTCCTCTGTCGCGCCGTCTCTCCGGCGCAGACTCAGCGCGATGGGCAGAGCGTACGTAACAGGGTAAATCTTCATGTGCACCGACAGGCCGTAGAGCGCGGCCGCCCACGTCGGGCGCCGGGCTGGGAGGAAAACGAGAGGAAACAGCCGTGTCACCTCACAACGGTACAAAACAAAACACACGAGACAAACCTCCAGTCTCACCCTCCAGGCACAGCAAGGTCCCCAGGACCAACGCCGCCAGGATCGACTCTGCGTTCCCCCGGCTGGACACCCCCATGGGCAACGGGTTGAGAAGCCACAGAGCAGAAGTCCAGCTGGCAGCCTGAACGTGGAGCACGCGAGAAAAAACAAACAGCATCTTACTGGAAAGGCCCCGAACGAGGCCCCTCGGATCAAGAAGTCAGCGAGGCCGTCGAACCTTAGAGGAGAGACCTCGCAGGCAGAGGATCCTGTAGATGATCACACCCGAGAGCACGTCGCACACGACAAAGAGGATCTTGCCAAACACCATGCTGAGGTAGACGTTGGGGGTGAGAAGCCAGGCCAGAAGAGGGGTGTAACGATAGGTTGACCTGTTGTAGGGAGACTCACCCTGCAAAGAAAGTAAACAAAAAAAAACATGAGAGATCAAAATAATGTCTCCAAACAACAAATAACTGCTACAAAGTTGTTAAAGGTGAAATATGTAATACGACACCGAATGACGACATCTAGTGTTTCCAGGTTGTAACTGCAACAACCGAAAAATAATTACAGCC
>JAUESE010000002.1:12654348-12671550 GCA_032274725.1 Malacoctenus triangulatus
GGTCCACTCGCTGCGCGCCTACAGGGCCGAGCCGGACCTCCTGCTCAACACCATGGACGTGTTCGTCAAGGAGCCGTCGCTGGACTGGAAGGTAGGCGTCGCTGGGTGGCGCCCTGTTTTTCTGTGTTCCTCAGCTTCGCAGTACCTCCGAGCACACTTCCACTGTTCACTGTCCTTTGCCCAGAACTTTGAGGTGAAACAGCTGAAGAAAGGAGGAACATGGACTGAAAGCGTAAACACCAAAGAGATCAACTGGTATCCTCTCCAGAAGGTCAACTTTGCCAGGAGGAAGCTAGAAGGAGCGAATCCTTCTGCTATAACGAGGTGCGTTTCACCTCGTTGGATGGATCATCGTTCTCTGACAAACTGTGGCCTCTTATCAGCCACAAGGCTTTAAATTTGTCCTAATCGGCCCCAGATTTGACTTCCTGTGTTTCATGTTGTTTTATCGTGTCAGTGAGGAGCTGAAGTTGGGTTTCGAGAAGGACGCCGCCTTCGCCGGGATGCAGGCCGTCGCCCTGGGCGCTCCGGAGCACAACGTGCGAGCCAAGCACCCGGCCGAGGGTCTGTCGGTGGAGCAGCAGGTGGACTGCCTGCTGGACCAAGCCATGGACCAAAACGTGCTGGGCCGAGTGTGGGTGGGCTGGGAGCCATGGATCTGACCCCCACACCCCTCCGACGTCATCAAGTGCCTCCTGGGCAGCAGGGAGCTGGTTTGTGTTCTGCTGCATTAAAAAGACCGGCAACATGTCCAACATATCGTTTTTTCATTAACTATGTATGTAGCTACATCAAAACACTGTTATTTACTGTTGCATGATACCAATAAAAAAAGAAGAAAGCATTTGAGTTTGGACTTTTGCTCTCAATTGAGAAGTCGTTTAAAAAAATGTACCAGAGAGTCTCTGTAATGGGAGATACTGTTACAGTCTGAATGCAGTGTCATCAACACTCCTCTTTATTTTCCTGACTGGCAGCAACATCTGCAGTTTATCCATATGAGGGGAATCTGCCTGCTGGGCTGCAGTGCCGTCAGGTTCATGTCTTGTTTTCAGTGGAATGCAGTTCGTCAAATACACCACTCGCGGGCAGTATATAGTTGCAGTTTTATTCACATGAAGCCCACTAAACACTATAATAGGACAAAAAAGGTGTGAGTATACAATGATAGCTGGAACATGACTCAGACAAATAAATTGGCACGAAAACAGCTAAAATAAACAAAGGGCTTTTTTCCAATATAAGGGATCAGCACAGACACACTCACACACATACCCTGCATGAAGATGTCTCATAACAACCTGGTGGACTTCAGGCTTCTCCACACACTCCTTCTTGAGACAGTATAATTAATGTTAAATGAAAAAAATAATCAACAGGCACAGAAAAAAATGCAAACACAAATGTCCATAATGATGTATAAAAGGGAAATACAATGAGAACATATTTTATTTTAAAAACAAAACAAAACAAAAAACAACAAACTTGCTGTTCATCAGTTCTTCCAGGGACTACTTCAAGCAGTACAAAGTTCCAGTAGTTGGAGCTGAATAAAAATATCAACATACAGGAAGTTACTAATTATTCTCCTGATGCTAAATGGGATTCAACATTATGCGTTTTATTATAGCGCCCCCGTCTGGTTGTGTTGAGGCACTGCCGTCGAGTTCACCCAGGCTAACATGAAAGGGACACGGGAGGAGACAGCGCAGTGGATCCACCGCAGCGGGACAATCACTCTCTGGACTTAACGTGTATCAGGGATACATTTGTCCAAAGAGGACGGACGTTTAGGGTCCCGCGGTAAGAACAAAAACACTCTTCTCACCCTGAGTCATCTTCACAGCTTTGTCCACTCAGGCTGTCCTGGCTCAGCTCGCTAGCTAACGTGAACGTAACGTGATAGCCTTATTTCCCAGGTTCTTAAGCGGGACGACGAACGCGCTCAATCCCGTTCAAAAAATGTGCCAGTTCGACGTTGTCTTGTTTATTTTCTGTAAAATGCTTCAAGCGAAACAAGCAACGTTTTGTAACAATACACGTGGAACTGTTGCTATATTCGGCATGGAAATACTACAGCAAGACTGTCACGTTTCAATAAAAGCCGAGTTATCCCACTTTGTTTGGACTGTTGTGATAGTAACTGACGAGTTAGTGTTAGCTCGTGTTAGCCGGAGCTGTTGTGATACCTGCAGTTTCCTAACCAATAAGATATGCTGCAATATGTGACTGTGACAGTCGCAAGTGTTTCAATTTGTACCCTTCAGTTGTAATGACATTCATTACAGTGTCACGTCCGTTATATTGTCCCACTGTTTGAATGGGGTTCGGCCGGAAACTGGACGTTTAAAATCGGGGGTGCATTAGCTTGCTTTGCTCAAAAGGCTAACCGGCACGTTAGCAATGTAACTGGGGGCAATGTGACTTGAAGGAGTGCAGTAGAAGGAACTGGGATCATAAACAACCCGCCTTGTGCTAACACGTTGGCTCAGGTCCCAGCTCTGCTGTCATGTCTCATCAAAATAGTCAGTCGGGATTGAGTAAGCAGCATAAGCCATTAACATAAATCCCCGTGCTGCTACCTTCTGCATTTTACTACATTATATCATTCCTTCTTCTCTTGATAAATGTGCTTTTTTCCCCCCCGCACGTTTTACTCCTTTATTCAATATTAGTGGCAGTCACAGAAAGAAATGCTGCTTTCTTTGAGCACCACTGGTGCTGAATTGACATGTCCAAGTCTGACAGTGAGTTGCTGATCTCACTGAGCAGAAAATCCATTTCACACCACACTCCTTCCCAGCAAACTATCATGCAGCCTCCGCTTTATTCATCTCATCCTAAAGCATCCCGGCTCGTCCGGTTCACAGCATTCAGATGCAAATCAGATGCCACGCTGATCATCAGGACCTCTATATGGGCTCTTCCCCTAATGAATTTTACACATAAGTCACGAGTCATGAAAAATGAATGACGCGTGGCTCTTGTCAATAATTTATCTGCTCCTACTGTCTGGTGCTTTTATCCCAGGGTGGTCTTTATTAACTGACTGGTACACAAATGTGTTATTTTTCGGACATTGTGAGAATCCCATTGTGAGATGTGTTTTAAAAAGTGGGACTGATACAAAACGTGTTTGTTTTGGGTTTATTTTTATGTTCAGGGTCTTCGGAGTCATTGTTTGGCTCTCAGGCAACCTCCACAGCTGAGACGCACTCTTGGCTCTGCGGTGGCAGGGCTCGCGCGCGCAACTCAGGACTATGGCGTCACCGTTTGTGCCTGTCCCCGTGCCCATGGACAGAGGTCTGTCCGGTGGCGGGAGCAAGCTGAGGAGGCCGCAGCGGGCCGCCTCGCTGGGCAGCGTCTCCAGCAGTTCGGAGTCCTCGTCCCCCGCCCTGAGGGCGGCCGGCGGCGGCGACGACCAGGGGGGAGGATGTGGAGGCTCGGGTGCCCAGCGTCAGTCCCGCTGCTCGGACAGAACCGGACGCAGCCGGACGCCGCCGGCCTCCCAGAGCCCCGTGACGCGGACCAGGCTCAACGGGACTCTGGAGCACTCGGCCGGGTACTCGAGCTGTCCGCGCTCCACGTCGGATCCGGCCGGGAGCCATCAGGCCGAGGGGAGGCCGATCACCCCCACTGTGCTGGGCTATGAGGTCATGGAGGAGAGGGCCAAGTTTACGGTAAGAACACAGACATTCATATGACATCACGATGATCAGCCAATCAATGAGCAGATCAAAGCTGAAGCGCTGCATTATTGTGGCGTAATCCACATAGTTTTGCCATTTATACTTGTATTACTTATTTTTCTTTGGTAGGAAACTGCTCTGAATGCTGTGACTGAAAGTTAGATTTGTCACTCATTGTTTCTACTTTTTGATGCTCCAGTTTTATCTGTGTTTCAACCTTGATTCATTCTGACATTTATATCTTGTGTATTGTGTTTATCTCCGGTTTTACAACACTTACTTGCTATGTTTCAGTTTCTTCTCCATCACTTTTGTGACACTAACCTCAATAGTTGCTTTGTAAATTAACTTTATTGTCATACTGCTCAAAAACATTCCAACCCAACGCAGTCGAGCGCAAGTACACTGATTATTGTTGTTGCACTTTCACAAGCTTCGTTCAGCTTGTTGCTGTCAGCAGAGTGGACCTTTCAGACTGTACGAGTGACCTTTATATGGTTTAATTATATTAAGTCCTGATAACAACCACGAGGCTTCCTCATGTCACATTAGCACAAAGACAGAGTGACTTTGTTGCTCTGTTACAGCTTTAGTGTGCCGTTTATTGTGATGCCTGTTGCACACCAGCCGTCCCAGGACGAGGCCTCCTGAGCGAGGTCAACTCCTTCCTGTCCTCGCTGCCTTCAATCTGCTCTCCTTTTCTGCAGGTATATAAGGTCCTCGTCAAAAAGACTCAGGATGAGAGCTGGGTGGTTTTCCGGCGCTACACCGACTTCTCCAGACTCAACGACAAGGTGCGTTGCGGCGCGTCGGCTCTTCGTGAGGTTCCCCCCCACACCTCAAAGCCCTTCTGACCGATCAGTCATGCTAGCCGCAGACAGTGGTGTCCACTGTCGCCCCCTTTGCTCTCGCCATGCTTTTGCTTTTGTTTTTGAGTGCTCTGTGGAAGAGATTAGAGCGGCACAATGATGCCTACTGTTTCCCAGAGAGCCAGGAGGCCTGAACCGACCCAAAGTACGGGTCACTTTGGGCCCCGGAAACGACAGTTTGGTCACAGATTACGGAGAGGGAAATTATTCTGACATTAAGCCTCTGTAATGAATCAGCAAAACAAATGGAGGAGGCCCGAAAAAACATTGAGTGGATCGATGAAACACAATGCAGCTCTTTCCTGAACTTGTCCACAGAGTTATTCATGGCAAGAAGAATAGGAACACAGGAGAGGGGAACGCCCATGAGTAAGGTGAGAGGAGAGGTGTGGACATCCTCTCGTTCGTTCCTGTGGCTTTTCTGCACCCCTCCTGCGCTGGTAATGGTAGAGTCCTGCAGTCTCTGCACAGCTTTGAAGTGAGTTATTTAAGAGGACCTGCCTCTCTTGAAGACAAGTCAAAAACATTCTTTCTTTTTGAACGAGGACCAGCGGTAGCGATACTCAGAGTGTCAGCTCGTGATCCGGTGTTTATAACACTGCGCTGCCTCCGTATCGGCGAGCTGGCAGCGAACAGTGTTTGCGTAGTCGCCCTGGACGCTGTCCAACATCACTTTGCTCTAAGATTATACACATGGCTGCCAAGTGTCAACACGAGGCAGTGCACAAACAGGAGTGCGCACGGCTCCGCAGCTCCCTGCTGCTTACGCTAACATCGAGGCTTCTTTCCATCTGCAGAGGGTGACCACATGCAGCCAGTGATGTTAGCAAGCAGTTCTGCACAGTTGATGAGCACGGAGGAGGGAGTGCGTTGGCTCGCCCCTGTTAGCACACACTGGAAGTCTCCTGCGAATCATTCAGTTGGTGCAACGGAGGCTTTTTGTCAATGTGTCATTTAAATCTCTGCTGCTTTATGTTTTTATGTCGGTTCAGTCCAGCTTGCCAAAGTCACAGGGTAGTAATAAGACATAACGATGTAATGTACTGTGCAAAAGTTTAATGCTAAATGCTTTTAAAAATAAAGAGATGGTTGAGTTGTATCATTAGTTGAGTTGTACATTAAAGTGAGTGAGCAGAGGAGAGATCTAATTTTATTGCATCACTGTGTAATAATGGTGTCAAGAGAGCGTCACACTCCAGAGATATCCATTCACAGTTTATCAGATAAACTGTTTCTTAGTCTGTATTCTTGCATAATTTGCAGGATATCGATGTGTGCTGATCGGATCAAACGTGCAGTCACGACATTTTCAAATCCATCGAATATTTGTCTTTCCTAAAAAATGTTGACTGACACGAAGACACACACATCAAGCAGTATTAATGTGGCCGTCTGTGTTTTTGCTGTGATTCCCTCCTGTTGTCAGAAAACCGACTGTGTGCTTCGGGTGCAGCCTCCCTGCAGCGCGCCACACCAACTTCTCCTCTTTTGACTTTGTATCTTGTGCACATAAGCCCTTTGTTATGGGAAGCATTTAACAGCATAATGTCACTGTTATGGCTGTACGCGAGATCAGTCATGTGATACCACTTCCCTGCTGGGTGTGTGTGTGTGTGTTGTAGCTGAAGGAGATGTTCCCAGGGTTCCGCCTGTCGCTGCCTCCGAAGCGGTGGTTCAAAGACAACTATGACAGCGACTTCCTGGAAGACAGGCAGCTGGGACTCCAAGCTTTTTTGCAGAATCTGGTCGCACACAAGGACATCGCCAACAGGTTGGTGACCCAGAGATGTTTTTTATTCCATCAATCACAATTTCACTCCACTACATCACTGGTTTAAAGCCAGCCAGAGTTCTACTGATGTGGCTTCGTTTGTTGTCTCTGACAGTCTGGCAGTGAGAGAGTTTCTCTGCCTGGATGACCCGCCGGGGCCTTTTGACAGTCTGGAGGAGAGCAGGGTGAGTGTGTGAGTTCCAGGCATGTCTTACCTGGTTTTCATGATGCTTTTTCCTTGTTTTTTTTCATGCATAAACATTAAGGACACACAGCTCGCGCGAAGTCTGAAAAAAATCCACCATCTGAAGTTTTTAGGAAATGCTTTCAGACATTCTGTTGAAACGAGTCTGTCACATGATTATTGAAGGAATATGCAGTCGGTTAAAGGTGGGACCGGGTTCAGGTGGGGGGTCATCAGCCTTCATCTTTTCAAAGAGTGTGTGGCAAGCGATCCAACATCACCGTCTATCAACACTGAAGAACTTGGACACCGTCACTCCTCTTGAAAATCATCAAAAGAGAATTCAAAGGAAGCGTGCCGCACGAGGGCCGAGGTTGGAGGAATAATATTGGACGGCCTTGATCTCCGGGCCCTCGGGCACGGCTGCATTGAAACCAGACTGCAGCGGGAGGAACAGCGTCAGCTCGGGAAAGAGCTCGAGAAACTGCTGACTGGGATGGCAGCTCACCGCGGCGAACGCAGATGCGAGCAGAAGTGACATCCTGCAGCCAAGAAACCAGATTGAAACGAGGACGGCCGACACCTTCCGTCTGACCCGAGCTCACGTCGGAGGAACCGGACTGACAGCGTTCTGTGGCGCCGGGAATCTCGAGCTGCGGTCTTTCAGCCAAACAGGATCCGGCTTCGTTACATCCCTTCAAGACGGTCAATCTTGTCTCGACCACCACGTCTTTGAAAGCTTTTTTTAATACTTGAAAGTTTTCAGATGTTTCAGGGTGTCACAGTTTGTTTTTTTTTTTTAGAGTTGCTGCCAAAAAAGTAGACTTTTTTTGTCCGTTTGTGGGAAATAACTGCGAATTGCTCAACTCAGGATGGTGCTGTTGGCGTTGACCTCACTGACCCCAATGCCAATTTTTAATTTACAATGTGAAATGTCACAATGCATTAATAACTGAGGAAGGTCTCCTATTCATGGCCATATCCTCAGCTATCAATTACAATAACATGTACACAATGCCTAAATGTAAATGTTTCCTGATACGATTGCTATATGTGTGGGAGTGGACGGGACAGCACGGCTACACAATGGGTCAACATGCAGGGAAAACACTGTACAGAATATATGGCCTAGTGTTCTAGCATCCTAAAGGAGTGGAAGAAATGTAAACAAAAACAGGAATCCCTTTTTAAAAATGGGACAGACAGAACTCGAATAAACTTTTGAATTTGTGAGCATACGTCTGATCTGGACAAAAAAAGCGGCAAAATAAAATAAAAACATGTAAAATAAAACAAAAAGCCTTTTTAATAGCAGCCAGAAATTGTACCAAAACAACTGAAAGCCGTAGTGAAATGAAATGTAGCAGCTGAAGCAGTGGCTGTTCTGTACTGTAAATCCAGACACCCTACAAGTGACTTCCACCACTGATGATTTAAGGTTTTGTCAGATCAACAGGAAGTATCACTGTTGTATTGTATTCACGGAGGTAAATTGATACACGGGCCTAAATTTCACATGGATAAGAAGTAATTCGGTGACGCTCGATAAGAGCGGAAGAGACGAGCTCCTGTTACAACACACAAATAATGCTCCAGGCTGGCAGAGCTTTATCTTGGATCAACTGTGCAAATATTTTGAGTTTTTACAGTTAAAAAAAAAGAAAGTCTTTTGATGTGTGTTGTTTGTTTTTCGGCTGCTCTGTGAACAAATGTCAACAAGTAATCACAGCTGAAATCTACTGTTTTCTACCTGATTGCAGGCGTTCTGTGAGACTCTGGAGGAGAGCAATTATCGTCTCCAGAAGGAGCTGCTGGAGAAGCAGAAGGAGATCACCTCCCTGAAGAGGAGGCTGGAGGAGAAAGAGAAGGCCATCCTGCTGCTGGAGAAGCATATTAAGTAAGGAAGAGCAACATAGGTTCCTCGAAAAAAATACACATACTTGCAAATATTTTTTTTATGCTCTGAAATTTAGAGGAAAAGTAATATTTTAAACCTCCGAATGAGAAAAGTCACAAATGTCCTCAAGGTTCAAGATGTGGGACTGAGGCAACACACACACGCACACACATTGTCTGAGTAACACAGTAAGTTGCATTTCGTGTTGAGCAGGATCTTTGTCACCAGTGACGGTGGTGTCTGTGTGTGCGCGTCTCCTGCCCGTTTGCGTGTCAGTGGCGAGTGCGTGAGCCCGGAGTCTCCGTGCGGCCTGTCGGCTCAGGGCAGCGAGAGCAGCGCAGACGCCGACGTGGAGTCGTCGGCAGCCGAGGCCGACCAGGACATGCCCGACGACAGCGGGTAAAAGACACACACACACACACACACACACACACACACACACACACGCTTCCAAACAATGTTTACAGTGATTCTCAACAGAATTTTAATTTTATGTGATTCTTTTTTTTTCTTGGGTGAAATCGCAGCATATTCCAGGTTGTTGTGTTATTTTATACAGAGCAAAAATAGTTTCTTTGTAATCTTTGCTCCTTAAATCAGGAAAAAAAAAGTACACTCTTTGGATTTCTCTCATTCACACGCACAGTGTCACTTCTGCCGCTAACATCTTGATCCTTCTCGCACATTTACCTCCCACAAAAATCACAAATCCAGAAGCACAAGGAAGTCGAAGCCTTTCTCAATTCCACAAGTTAAACTCTTTAATTTGCACCTTGATTGCAGGTTATTAGAATTCAAAGTGCTACACAGAAAACTGACACAGTGATATTAATATAAAGCATTATAAGACAAGGCAACAATGAATACGGAAGAAAATGGAAAAGTAGTAAAAGATCAGCTAAAATTAGTATGAATGGTACATTCTATTGACAAATTAAATACTTTTTAAGATGAAAAAGTTTAAATTTATGTAAAAAAAAAAAGTATATTAAATTGAATAATAAATGAAATAAAATAAAAAAATAAATTAAAGTCAATAAGAGTTTCACAATAAAATAGGCAATGAAATAAGAAAGGAAATACAAAAATATATTTAAAATAAAAACAAAGCCAGCTTCTTCCTTTTTTTGTTTTTTTTGAAAAATAAAAAGAGTTTTACCTCTCGGCGATCCTCACGTCTTCAGCTGGTCCCTTCCAACATGCTGCAGCATAGAAGCTCAATGACACCTCGGCATCAGTCCTGCTTCTACAGGCTGGGACTGTTACACAGCCGGCCTAAAAAGCCCCGACTGCTCATCTACTGTGTCCATTCAGGGATCATTGTGGTGCCGACCTATGAATTACTTTCAAACCATATTAAATGATTTTAAAGTCAAAAAGTGTAATGAAACATCACACGGAGGAGAAAAAGAACAAATTCGCATGAGCAGTCCGACTTTCAGAACTCGAGTCTCAGATTAATTTCTCACTGCGAAGAAAAAAAAAATCCAAATCTTTGAAAAGAATCAAAGCACGATGTGGGAAAGAACAATTGCCTGAATCTGAAGTCTTTTACACGCTGTTCGTGCGAACGTCCCCTGACCGGCGTCGCGTAGAAACGGCTCCGTCCGGCCATCGGATACGATTAGCTGCTGGAAATGACCACCGAAGCACGAGCGGGTGACGCCGCGCCGCCGGTCCTGCCACGCTGTTGTGGTTTCGAATTTCGCGCGGCCACTAATGCCCAGATGTTAGCGTTTTACGTGAGCATTTGATGGTGAGTTGATGGATATTGGTCGTGATGTTGATGCTGGTGCTCGCAGTTCCAAAAAATGCGCAGCCAACAGTGTTTAGTAATGAAGTTCAGGCCCGTGTGAGAACTCGATTCTCAGGCTTCGACTCGTCTGTAGAAGTTAGCGTGTTTTCGGGCCTCTACACATGTTCAGGTGTAATTGCCGAGGAAAAGCAGGTTACTAACTTCATCACAATCATGCTTTTAAGTTCTCTTGTTAAACAGTAATGTCTCTCCCTTTCATTCCTGTGTTTTGTTTTTACCCTCATTCTTTCCCAGCAGTGCCACTCCAATATGAACAAAACGAGTCCCATACCATGTGAGGTACTTCAAACACCGGCTCAGCAGGCTGACCTCCTCCTCCTCCTCCTCCTCCTCCTCCTTCCTTCTTCTTCTCCTTCTTCTTCTCCTCCTCCTAACATGCATCCCATCATGACCTGTCCTCTGAAGGTGTCCCGTTGCCGTGATGTCAGGGTGTGAACGATAGGTTCAGGTCCATCTTCACGCAGCTTCATCGGCTCCCGGTGGAAGTGCTGCGTTGAGATGAACCCAACCTATCTTTCGAGTGCCTGCCGTCCGGATGTTTATGAAGGTTTTGAGTGGGGGGAGTTCACCTTCAGTCCGCCCAGTTTTTCTTTCCCTGACACTTTTCTGTGGCAGTGGGACTTGTATTGATTCGAAGAGGGCTGTAAAAACAAACCCCAGGGGCCCGGTGGCTCCTATGAGAAGCTGCGGGCTTCAGGCCGCAGAACGACGCTCGATAGGGAAATGTCTCAACTCCCGCACGGACCAGACGCTCCACGTGTCCACTGCCGTTTCCGGTTCTCAAACTGAGCGACCCGAAAGTGAATTCCCCCCAGCTGTGGCGTGTGTCCGTTGCATCGCGCTGTCCTGTGTTCTGTAAACCTTTTTGGCTGCCCTCCTGCATCAGATATGACTAACTCATGCTGTCAGTGCCTCTCCCACACACGGCGATGTGTGTGTTTGTGTGTGTGTGTGTGTGTGGGCGTCGCAGGTTCTTGGATTTCAGGTTTTTTCTGTCTTTCTCGCTCCATCTGTTGCAACTGCTTCTGGTAACAAAGGAGTTGTTGCACTGTACAGTTGCTACAGACGTACATGCAAAGACCTCCACACTGAATAATTGTGTCGTGATGTAAATCATTTAAATTGCTTGTCGCTGCTCAGACGTCAGCCTCACTTTGGCTCAGATTCTTATTGATATTTCATCATTTACACCTACTCGTTTATTTGTTTGTTTGCTTTTTACAGTTCTGCAGCTAACTTGGCTTTGTAATACAAACAAAATAACTTCAGCTTATTTCTCTTAAGTGAAAAATTAAACACATTGTGAATGAATCTGCTCTTTATGTTCAACCTTAGACATGTAAAGATAATGTCTTTTTACAACACATTTACCAAGACTTGTGATTATTGCTTTATCTACATCAATAGGATAAAGTAAATAAAAAGTTAATAATTACCAAAATCAGGTCAAGATAAAGATAAAAGTAGGTGTTGTGAACTTGATTAATTGATTTAACGTTTGAAGGTTGTCAGAATAAAGTGTGTGATCGTTGTTTCAGCAGTGCTGCTGTTTTAGTTTGTTTGTAGAGTCTTTATAACAGATACTAATGTTGTAAAAAATACAAATTATTCGAAAACTTAAATGCAGTTTGAACAAAAGTGTTGGACTAAAATGAGGACTTTTCCTCGTTCAGAATGCAGATGTATGAATAAACCTGCTGGTATTCAAAGCTGGGCTGTTCCCGGTCCAACACGGCAGCGACAGCAACATCTACGTATCTGTGACAGTGTCGAGTAGAGGAGCAGTGGGAGGTGCCGAGGCTTTTCCTCCTCCAACAGATGGGGGCGAGCGAGTGAGAGAGCCTGTTGTCCTCCGTGTCCTCATTGAACCTGGAGCAGAACCTCTCCAGTTTGCTGCGGGATGCCTGCCGTCGTGCTCCGGCCCCCGCCCCACTCGGACGCCTCATCCCAGCGTCTCCACCTCACATTACCTTTTTTTTTTTTTTTATCTCCGTCTGTCCGTCCAGCTTCGTGTTGTCCCACTCACGCGGTCGTCTCTCGCCGTCACGTGGACAAAAACAGTGAATCTGACCTCCTTCTTTTCTCCCCCCCCCACAGCGGCAGGTGCGAGGTGCAGCCGGTGCGGTCCTCGGCCTGCTGGTGCGGGCCGTCTCTCAGCGCCTCCCCCCCGGTCATCCAGGTCACCCAGCTGTTCCACGACAAGCCCGAACACTAGTGAGCGACGCCCGTCCCTGCTCCTCCTCCTCTCCACCTTTTAGCTCCGCCCTTTCCTCGGTCAGACTGTGTCCATGCACCGACCCTGTTTTTGATGCTACCACCACTCCACTCCACATCACCCCCCCTCTCCCTCCCGTCCACCTCCTTGGTTAGAGCTGCAGTGCCACTTTCCACACGTGGAGTCAAAGGGTTTGGTTTTTCTCTGAAGCGGCTCATTTCAGCGTTCAAGGAGTCCAAAAACTTTTGATGAGACACTTTGAAACGTGCTGAAGACCTTAAAAACCTCACCAAGAAGCCAATGCTTTCAAGCGCTCATTTTCCCAAGTTGAACCTCCGACTGCGGCCGCCAGACTGGATCAGCCAACGTTTGGCTTCCTGACCAAAAAAAAAAAATCCTGAAGCCGTGACAATCTCCAGGACTCATGGACGCCTGCATCGCCTCTTGGCACTTCCCTCCTAATAACCACTCCATCCCCACCTTTCCAATCTCAAACCAGAGAAACAACTCCACCATGTGGCGGAGACACTAATAACTCCAATACCTGCTCCAGGATGTGAGTTGACCAGGAGGGCGTCACGGACTACCGGGGTGTTTCCTGTGTGCGGGTTCTCCCCCGTCGACACTGCGTACTGCCATTGACTCTCATTGACTGACTTTCCGATGTTGTTTTTCAGGTTAGATTTGAAAGCCGACATTCCTCATGCTTTTTAGTGCCATGTGTGGTTCGTGGTTAACCGAGTCTTTGTTTTTTTTACTTGCTCGACCAAGATAAGGGAGAGAACCTGGGAACGTAGGAACGCCACTTCCACGACATCTTTCACCTCCTGCACACACACATAGAAAACAGAGCTGGTTTGCTCCTAAACATTGATTAGGCCATTTTCAGTTTATTGCAGACATATTTCCAGCAGGACTTTGGCGCCTCTCCTCGTAAAAAGAACAAAGATCGAACTTGCGTGCGAGTTCCGTCGTTCCCTTAAAGATGCAGGTACTGTTAGAGGAGCGTCCCACCCGCTTCGCAGAGGCTCCTCCATTCCTCTCCTCTGGCCAGCTGCCGGGCCAGTTGGCTTTTTAGTTTCTGCTCCGCGTCTTTTTTTAGAGGTGTTCCACTAATTTAGATGCCATCTGAAAAACAACAACCCCCTGACTTCATTTATTTTGGTATCTGAAGCAATAGCCGAGTCGGGGTCGGGCGCCAAGCGTCCGAGGTGTTCCCGGCGTCCATGTGGCCTCCAGAAGACGCTCCGCAGCCAGATGTCTCCAAGTGAGAAAAACCACCTCGGACTACGTTTTGAAACGACGTCTGGAGGAGACTTTCAAGCGGTTGATCGATTCATCTCCACAGAAAGAAGCCCCGCCTATGAAATCATAGTGGTGCTAAAAGGCCCGCAAGATTGACGGACACTCAGAGTCCTCTCACCCACACAGCAACTTCTGGGTTTAGTGAGTTTGTGTGTAATAGTTGTGTGTGTTTTCGTAGGATGCATAGGTTTGATTTCTCGACCCCGAAGCTCGACTCACAGGTGATGCGGGCCACAGCCTGTCCGAGCGAGCCTCCCAGTGAAGCCTCAGGGCAAAGAAAATCCAATTCCAGTTTATGATGTGGCAAAGCCCAGCGGAGCGGTCCGACTGAGTGGAGTAAAAAAAAAGACGGACATTAGCAGGTAATTGTTGGCAGACACAAATCCCTGTGCAGCAATGAGATTACATGCTCACAAATCTTACTACATTTTCATTCAAGTAATCACAAGTGTATCCTACAGACACATAAAAACCATTACTCACAAACACACATGCTCATAATATGACACTACAATGGCCCCTTTTTGGTGGCTCTGCATCAAGACTGTTATTCTTTAACAAACTCATCCACAAAAGCCATATTTCCAGACAGTCAACAAAAGGAGAGCGCTGCGGAGTCTTTACGTGCAGCTGTGTGTGTGTTTGTGTGTGCGTGCAGCGCGCGTACTGTCCAGCTGTTGTCAGGCCTCCTCTCATGAGGTGTGAAGGAGGTGGATGACGAGCCACAGCTGATATCTCAAAGAAAAGGAGAAAAAAATAAAAAGGGGGGTCACATGATGCACTTTATGGATGAATGGCAACGTGTCAGGTTTGCTGGGATGTTGTTTTTACGACCACCGAGGGGCACAAACATGCCTTTTTCATCACTGAGTCTGGATTCCAAACTGGAACTGATGTGTTATGTTGCTGTATCCGTCTCTGGGTTTCTCTCATGTTGGGTTTTTTTTTTTTTGCTCTCGGATAATTCAAAGTGCCTTGAATTGTTTTGTTTTTTTTCTCCATTTGGCTTTGAGTGTTTCTGTTTATTAGCTTTATACGACTGTGTTGAACATGAAACATGTCCAGTGCACCTCCCTGATGGACGTAATGTTTTAGATAACTCTCCTGTGTATATGTTGATGCTTTGAGAAGACTTAACGTGTGTGTTTTTTGTAATATGACATGAATTATTCTGGGGTGATAGGTCACACACACTTAGAGTTGCACTATAAGGAAAGTTCCTCTTTGCTACCACCAATATGGCCGCAGATTTAAAGGGATAATACACTGAGTAGTTGAAATGTACATTGTAGATACTGTTACACATGCTATCGCAGAGATGTTTACCTGAGAGAAATATTTAATTCACACACGATTAAACACGGATATATTGAATACGTTGTTTCCCCATTTCCTCGACTGCAGCGTTCGTATGCGGTGACGTTTTTCCTTCTTTTACCACGGTGGTTTGCGTTCCACCGTAATCTGCCCAGAAACGCATCCTCATTAAGGACCCGTCTCCCACAGGCGCGATGGCATCCACTCATCCATTCATCGAGAACTGTGGAGAGGAAGATGGAGTCCGACTTTCTACCGCCTCGTTCTACAGCCAAGAAATGATCCTTTTTTTTTTCTCCATCTAAAACTTCGTCTCACCGTGTTTACACCGACTCACACAATCTGTGCTGCTACCATCAAATCTAACCTTTAGTCGATCGGGGTCAAAGGAAGTGGTTCTTCCTCGTAAACAAGGTCACTTACGGGAAGATGGAGGCAACCGTAGTGTAACTGGTTTCCTTTTTAATTGTGTTGGCTCAAACAACACACGGTTACCATGCGACAGTTCGCATGCAGCGGGTTTATGTTGTTGCCCCCAAAGGCGCATCTTCCTGTTTGTCTGCTGCAGCTAAACAGGTTTTTTTATGTGGAAAATGAGGTTTAAACTACACAAGCAGCGGGGCCGCATTCGGTTTTTTTCGGACATCTGGCGAAGCGCCGGTGGCTTCCCTGACGACGGTCCCGTCACGTGACCTTGCTGTGGCTGGGGAGGCTAGGTGGTGTCCGATTCTTGGGAGGCTAATGTGTAAAACAAGGTTAAAGTGAGGACCGTACGTCTGTTTCTCCACCTGCGGGAGGAGGAGGAGGGGGGAATGGAAAGAATGGGAAACAATCCCCCATGCAAACCGAGTAAGTGTTAAGTGGTGAGTGAGGAGCAGAAAGCACCAGGTGTGCTGCCAGCGGTCCGTGCTCCAGGGAAGCTCGTCTGACCTTTACCTCCATCTGCGTGCAATATAAACCTCCAACTAAACTCCGGGGGTCATGGGATTGTTGTTGAGCTTCGTGCGACGGCGCAGGAGGGAGGAGACCCCGACGTGTCAATCAGGCCGCGTCCCAGATCGAGTGAGAAAGAGGAAACTGTTTACTTTGACATGTTTCAGTTGGTCTCTCCAGGCCTCGCTGACCTCCAGAGGGCTGCCAAATGAAAGATGTGGTGGGAGATAGTGGTGGGCACCGCCCCGAAACTACGTCTCAGATCCCTTTCAGAGGAGGAGTGGGCGACCTTGAATCCACACTGTACCTGATCGAGTCGCTGCCTTCGCTCCGTCCTCGTTACACAACGTTCTGTTCTGAAAGAAATGTGGCACTTCTTTTTCAATCGTGATAACTTCAGTTGAATAAATTCAATAACCTGCAATTTCTACAATTACCTTCAGGCTACTTTTTCTTTGTATGTTTATCGTGCACTTTATCTTTTATTTCCAACATCCATCCATCCATCCTTTCATTTTCTTCCGCTTTATCTGGGAAAAGGTCACCACTTCCTACCTGTGGCTCTACCTCTGAACCTTTTCCCATGAAGTCATTCCATTCTGTAAGAATTGCACGATTACAAAGCAGCAACAAGTTGCAGACAAGTCAGCTGACAGAACGTGTGAATTGCTCTCATTAGGAGGGATAATGAAAATCTAATCTCGCCTGCAGAGCTAAGGACTTAACACGATGCTAACGGCAATTAAACTCATTGACCAATTAGCTGTAGGATCGAGCCTCGTTAACGAGAGGAAACTGCGACGGCAACAACATTCCTGGAGTCGACAGTGAAACGTTGACTACATGAGAAAGAGCGACGAACGAAGAGCGCGGCTGGGTTTTTGGTGGAGGTAGACCAGCACTGACGCATTTCTCCCAACCTGACTGCCACATGTTACATTACGATCCAGTTTATTGTGGGGGGGGGGATATTATTCTCATTACCGTCATCTGGCAGGAATGTAGACTGAGCGCATGGATCTCAAAGCACCTGCAAAATGAAATTTTCATGCATGCGGGGGGGGGCTGGTTCCTGGCCAGGTCCTGGAATGTGCTACAAATTTAGGGGGGGGGTGTTGGTTAAAATGGAAGCATGTGACAAATCCATTACATGTGACACTCGAGCCAGACCAGGATGCTGCAGCAGACGACCCCTCTCCCCCCCCC
>JAUESE010000002.1:12679415-12712083 GCA_032274725.1 Malacoctenus triangulatus
CCCGCCCCCCCCCCCCCCCCCCCCCCCCGCGCCCCCCCCCCCCCCCCCCCCCCCCCCCCCCCCCGCAGCCAGCCATTTATCTCTCCATCCATCATCCCTGCCTCTTCAGTTCTGGGCTGGTATGTGGGGAGAGGCGGGGGTAACCACCCTCTCCCCTTCCGAGGGGAACTCCCACCCCACCTCCCGCCCCCCACGGATGGGTCATGTGTTCATCGCAGGGTTAACTCAGAGACACACCTGGATTCAATTTGGAGCCACCAATCAAACTGACAACCATATTTTGTTTTTTAAGGGGGTGGCCGGAGGGAGCCCGCCCACCCTCCCCGCGCTCAGGTACAACATGCAGACTCCCCGGTGTGGGAACCAAACCACTCCCACCACCTTTGACATTCACCAGCTTGCTCCAACCGTGATCACTTCCAGGGGCTTTAATAGAATTTGATGGTCTCCTCTGTTTATGAGGAGATTTGGAAGAAAAATGTTAATATTCTCAATTCAAACAGTCTCCAAACACTTTATGGTTGGTACACATCTGGTTCAATGCTCTACATGAAACAAATCCGACCATAAAGTTAATTGTGTAAACTCTCTGTGTGTCAGCTTCTAACTAGAGTAGAAATAGAGAGCAAGCAGGCGCATACAATTCTGTTGATATAGTTCATTTTTATGGGATAAAAGGAGGGTTTATTGCGCTTGTTGTGAAGGTCGCTGTGTGTTTTTCAAGCAAAACGACCCTGAACTGTGTGTAATTATTAGCTCAGCGTTCAATCAGACACAGACCGTGTGTGTGGACGGAGGGGCGGGCGCTCCGAGTGTGTATCCGCGTGTAAGCCTGCCTCTTTAATAAGCCAAAAGTTGTGAGGCCGGCAGAAAGCAAGGGGGGGACACGGCATCAGGACAACACGTTGGACTTACGCGCTGCACACGGCCGCCGGACGCGACGCCTGCGCCCCGTGCGGCTCCGCACCGCCGCTCCTCTCTGCTCCGGGAGAGGACGAAGAGGAGGAGGAGGAGGAGGAGGGGGAGGAAGCATCAGGTGTTGCGGTCAGGATGAGGCTGCCGCTCCTGTGTCTGCTGTGTCTGGCGCACTTGGCCCTCGTCAGTTGCGGCCCCTTCGGCCGGCCCGATCCGAGGGCGTCGGTGAGCAGGAGCCCCGCAGCGTCCCGCGGCGCAGGTGAGTGCGCGGGCCGCCGGCAGCCCAGCGCGGGCTGCATGGCTTAGTGGTCACTGGAAGAAAAACAACAAAACAACAAAAAAAAAAAAAAAAAAAGCCAATCATATTGTTCTCAGTTATTAGTTCTCTGTTGTTATTATGATTATCAATGTGTATTTTGTGTTTTTGTGAATAATGTAAAGGACAATTTAAGGTTTAGGAATTTGTCTTTCAGCACATGACAATACAATAATAACTAAGCATTAATGCAATGAGATTTATCAATCCTGATTTAAATAAACTACAATGATTTTTTTTACTTAGTAAAAAGTACATATGGAGAAAAAAATTGTTTTGTGTAGTTTGGTAAAAGCAAGAGATGCTCTTGTAATATTTGTCCAAACAACAAAGAAAAAGTCAGTCATTTTAAACCAATAGATTTTAGGACTAAAACCATTTAACATCAGAGGACTTTGTGTGTGAAATACAAGATGGTTTGAAATCGGCCTTATCTTTGACTTTTTTTCTGAGATGAACTGATGATGCTGCTGAATTCCATCTACATGCCAGTGATGTAGTTATCGTGTTGGATCTATGGTGGAGGAAGGTCTCCTACAGTGAAAGGAAAGGTGGCTGATGAGGGAATAATTGAGCGAAATGAGAGCCTGGCTGCTCTGCCAGAGTTTTCCTGAAATTCGGAACATGTTGCATTCCAATGCATTTCTTCTGTTGTTTTTTTATGTGTGTGTGTGTGTGTGTTTGCACAACAGACTTTGCATAAAGAATTTGCTCCCATCATCAACACATGTTTCGGCTCCTGCCTTCTATGGACATTTTAAGTGGCACAGTGAAGACTGCAAGATGATCTGTTGCTAATCTCTGACAAGTCATATTTCTTCAACACAAACACACACACACACACACACGCACACACACACACCCACGCACGCACGCACGCACACACACTCTCTCTCGGCACACAGATTTGATGCATTATTTCACACACCAATGCAATAAACCTTGGAGCTCCCCTGTTGGATCTTGGCACGCCTCAGCGATTTAACCAGCCGAAAAACACGCACAAAAACTTCATTGTCTGACAATAAAGTAAACAAACAGGATTTGTGATGCCAGTGTTTGGATAGAAAACAGAAGGGACGTGACGGGGGGAAGAAAAAAAAAAAAAAAAGGAGCTCTGGTCCTCTGCAATGTGCCCCGATTCTCTGATATATCACTGGCTGTCAAGTATTTAGAGGAGGAGGGCATGAGGGATAAATCTTTTGGATGAGGCGCTTTTATGCGTGGCAAGATTTATTGCTGCATAATTTTAGGTGTCTGCAATCAAACGTCCGCATGCAACAGATATTTTTTTCTATTCTAGGAGGTTCAACGGGAAAGTTTCTGGCCATCTCCGTGATCACGAAAGAGCTGCTGGCTTCATCTTGGAGAGTAGAAATGGACGTAAAGCAAGTGTGTTATAGACCCTGGCACAGAAAACAAGTGTGTGTGAGTGTGTGTGAGAGAGTGTGTGTGTGTGAGACCCTTGTTTCTACCAAGGTGAACTCTTCGAATGACTTTTTAAAGCTTAGCCCTTGAACCATTTTATTTCGAAGAGTCCCTGCCATGTATTAGGTCTTCATGTCGGAACAACGCTTGTGTGGGGCCTTGAAGAAGCACCCCCCCCCCTCCCTCACCCTCCCCCCTGTCACCTCTCCCAAATTGGCCTTTTACAGGCACATTAACGTGTCACTTCTGGCCGTGGCAGGCGCAGCCGCCCATGGAGCCGCGCCTGCTCCTCCTCAGAGCTCTTTTTTCCAAGTGTTCAGGTTAAGCACTTCTAAAGAAGCTGCACACACAGGTGATTTATCCCCCGCCATTAAATTATATGAACTGTAAAGTGTAAAGTTATTCTGCATTTAGTTACCGCCGCTGTTATGCCACACATGTCACGTTTTATCTGGAGTGAATTAAGCTGCCGTAAAGCGTTCCCCCCCCTCGGTCCCTCGTACATAACCTGAGGCTTTCGGCTCGACAGATCTCCAGGCAGGCCTGCGGCTTCGCAGGGAAGCGGGAGCCCACATGCGTCTCCGTGCAGTAAAGTTTTCATGTCAAGGGGGGAAAGTTTTATGCATAAAGTGTGTGCGCTGCCAGGCTCAGTGTTTACGATGCAGCCTGCGGGACATATGCAGCACCATATGCACTGTATGCAGACGGTTGTCAAGATGAGGTGCAGCTGGAGGGTGATTGCAGGGCTCTGATAAGAAGGGGGGGATACAAACGACGACCTCTAGTGGACAGAGGAGGAGGTGAGAGCTGCAGTCTGTAAATCGAAAATCTGTTTTATGGTCCAGTTATAGAAGCTTTGTGTTTACTCATATGAGTAAATGTAATTTGTCACATAAAATGACACAAAAAACGGAAAAGATTTCAACTGTATTCAAGATTTTCATTTATGAAGCTGATGAACTTATTTGGTTTTATAAAAAAAAAACAATCCAGCATTATATTTATTTATTCACAAAATACATTTCTATTTGTATTTTATCTGCTTCATTGTTTGCCTCTTAAATTTGCTTTGAATATGGATTATTTATACAAATGATTTCAATCAAATGCCCTGCAAAGCTAATAAATGCAGTTGGAATTAAACTTGTATCTTTTTCTTGGTAAGTTCTCCTTTACACAGTATTTCGTCCAAAATTCATAAGAAACTGACTTTTAATTATTTTCACTTGTATTTGAGGAATTTAATATCAACTTCAAGAAATAAAAGAGTAACTTCTTGCATTTAATCGACTCTGTATGTCAAAAAAAATTGTGTGTGTGTGTGTTTGGTGGGAGGAGGAGGTGGTTGGTCTTCTTTTGATTTGTTGCACAAGTCGAAAATTCAGTCGTCACAGCAATTCAACAAGTGAGCAGCACATTTACAAAGAACGAAACCAACAAAATCTACAGGTGGCTCCAAAAAACTGGCTTCAAGACATCTCACCAAATAAATACTGTTGCTTTCATCTGACTTTGCAGGTCATAATTGTTGTTCCACACACATGTGTTGCCAAAGTATTACCACTCAAGTTTATTGGTCAATTTTTTGTCTCTCTGTTTTCAATCTTTCCCTGGAGTGTTAATGACGATGGTCAGAACAAATCAGCGAGGAATCCTTTCTTTCTAGATCAGCACCGGTTTGCCTGTTTGTTTTCCCCGACGGGATGCTTCGAGTGCAGTGATGGCAGCCAAATGGGTGATGTTTTTTCATTTTTTTCACCTCATCAGCGACTCTCAATGTGTTCTGCCCTCAGGCTCCTCCAACCACAGCCGGGTGAGACCGCTGTTTGCCAGGAGAGGACAGTACGAACGCCAGAGGATTCATGTGCCGGTGAGAGGGAGCTCTGGGCCTCAAATACAGCAAAGAAACAGCTTTATAGCTGCTTGTGTGCTCATGAAGAAGTGCATGTCCCATCAATAAGAGGCCCTCTCTGTTGGGCCTGTTTTTTTTTCTGACGCTCTCTCTCCCCTCCTCTGTGTTCCCTCCCACCTCCCAGAAACCCAAAGCGGCCCTCGTCGCGCCGAACCACGTCCCCCCTCCCACGAAGGAGGACCTGAATCCCGCCAAGCCCACGTGCTCTCATCTTACGCAAACCTGCATGCCCCTCTCCGGTTGCTGTGACCCGTCGGCGACATGCCACTGCCGCTTCTTCAACGCGATCTGCTACTGTCGGAGGGCGAAGTCGCAACACGAGAAGAAGAGCCGGAACGCCAGCACGCCCAAGCTGGGCCAGAAATAAACTGATGCTATGGACGGACACGCACGCACACACAGACACACACACGCACACGCACACACAAAACCCCGAAGGAGATGCCGTCATCAGCCATCCACCTCTGCAGAGACACTCGGACTGACTGGACAATGGGCATCGTGGTCACCATGCCTGCTTCTGAAAGACAGTGAGATGCACATTAAAGCAGTGCAGATGCTTTGGTTTACCTCTTGTTAAAGGCAGCTGCTACCCACCACACGCATAAGCTTCAAACCCCCCCCCCCGCTCGCTCATCCTCATGTGAATCCTTTCAAACACAGCATCCTTCTGACCCTTTATATATTGTCTGTCTCTGCATTTAATGTGTTACTATAGCTACTTGTTTTTTTATTGTTTTGTATCAATAACTTCATAACCATGTGAATTAAAGCTGAGAACTACTATCTTATTAAAAGCTTTTTTTTGCAGTCAATCTGTTTTTATTTCCTTCAATATTGACACAATAAATCAGAGTTAGTTTTAGAGGGGAGGTTGGGATTAGGATCAGAGGGTGAAGATCAGGGATTGAAAACTGTCCTGATCCTTTGAGAACGATGTTCAGCTGTGTCTGACAATTGGCCAGCTGAAACACACGGTTGTTAAAGAACAGAAACTGTTTATTTAAATTAACCTCATTTAATGCTGAAATGGAAAAACAAGCATCAAAGTTCAGCAGCGCTCCGCGGGAACCTGTGTGGCTCCCCGCGTTTCCATCGATCGGACGCTTTCCTCGTCGGTGAAACATACGCACCGGGCTGACATTTACGGGATCACGGGATCAGACGGATGAGAAGATCAATGCCACGTGTTTGCCATGTGGGCCCATTGTTGCCGTCTCTGGGGCTCGCACACGCGCTCGGGCCAATCTCACGGCAAACACAAAAGGAGGCCCTGAGCTCATTCCCCCTGAAAATGAGAAACAGTTTCATCCCGGAGCTGCGTCCTGATCGCCGGGCTTCCCTCGGTGGTGGATAACGCTGTCGCTGACGCTGTCCACGCTGATTCTTCTCCTTCATGTTTACTCAAGGACATAAATCAAACAGCAATGTTGGAGAACAATAACCTCCATCCACCTCTGCATTCACAAAGCAGTTCAGCTTCAAATCTCTGACGGATCGAATCGTCTTTGTAAAGCACCTTTTTCTGTAAACGAGAAGGTGTTTTGAAGTTTTTGTTCTGCTGCTTCCAGCTGTTTGTCGTCTTCAGATTTCCTCCAGAGCTGATGACTAAATACCTGCCGGCGTTCACACAGCAGCAGGATGTAAAGAAAAATCCTTCTTCTTCACAATTTCTTTTCTCACGGCTCGCCAAGATCATTTGTCGTCCTTAGCGTCACTCTTGTGTTTCCAAGAAACAATCAGATCAAATTTGTACATTTTAAACTTATAAACCTGAATCGACTCTTCAGCTTAACCTTGATCTCCATCCTGATTGAAATTCCACCTTTAAAACAATATTTTTCTCATGGTAAAGCAGCTTTCACTGGTTCGCCAAAGGAGGAGGAGGAGATGTAGGCCGATAACCTTTTTTTGGATTATCATCAGAGGTTGCCGTTGCTTGACGCACACGAGGCGCAAAGTGAAACTGAGACATTGGGCCCGAGGCCACGAACAGCAGGGACACCGGAGGGGAAGCGGGGGGGCTTCCCTCAGCCGGAGCGGGCGCAGCTGCAACAACAGGAGGCTCCGGCACGGGCACGATCAGTGGAATCGATTATTGCTCCGACTCTTCGCCCCCCTCATGAAGCGTGATGGATGAGGGAGGGGGGGGGGGGTTGTCTGCCTGCGATCAAAGTGGAAAAAAAAAAGTCCAGCCCCCCGAAAATGGATGGGCTCAAAACGGCATGTTCCTGAGGCTGTCGGGAGGAGAAAAAAGAATTCAGGGAATTTTGGAGCGGATGGCGGCGATGAAATGAAATGTGAACGGACTGATGAGGGTCCTGGTACTTCCTGGGAGAAGTGTGTGATGAAAAAAAGAAGGTAAAGTAGCACTGGCAGGGTCAGAGCCAGTCAGGTCACATGTCTGCCTCTGGCTGCTGTCGCCCCTCAAATTGATGGAAATGTTTTCAAAGTGCTCCGTCAGGAGAACAAAATTGTTTTCAATTTACGGTAAAATGTTGAAACAGGAGGAGTATAATCTGTCACTGCAGGCACTGGCAGGTTTCACACGCAGTACAGGTCACTGCCCTCTTATTCAGGATAGGAACACATTGCTGCACGGTAACAGGAAGTCATGAAAGGTTAAACAAACACACACGCACACACACACAGACACACACGAATCATGAGATGTGTCAGGTGTTTGGAGAATATTAAAGCTCTGTCAAACGTTTTGGTGGCACATGTCTAAACTACACTGTTGGTTTTTTTAAGCAACTCCTAAAACCCCACAGCTGAAATATTTAGGTGATTATCTAACCATAAGCACAACAAAAATAGCTTGAATTTCACATGTTTTACCATTAAATTTTGAACCGTGTCAATCAAAAGAGAAAGAATACCGATAATATCGGTTCCAGTTTACTGTTCTCCAACCTGTTAATAAAATTTGACAAGGTTATTTTTAGAGTGAATCATAAGAACTCTGTCATGTTTTTTGGGGCAGAAATTGAAAGAAACATTCCTAAATTGTGTTATAACTCTGCCCAGTTTCCTGTTTGCATCTTAATCGCTGATCGGTGATGGATTGAACGTTTGACCTCGAAAGATTTCGCTTCTGCTCTTCCTTCTTTCACAGTATCTCTGGTTGTGGAGGCCTGGTATATGAAGGCTGTCTGCCCCCTGTGTAAATCCCCCCTCTTTCTTATGATCCATACAAGCAACCGCTTGCTAAACTGTGCCAGTCATGTCTTCTTCCCTGTTCCATCCATCATCACTGTGGATTTCCCAGACTCGCTGTGATGTTCACAGACATCCAGATGAAAAGCTTCATCCATGGATTACACAAGCTTCACATTTTCATCATTTGTCTGCAGCGTTCTGCTCTAAACACTCAATCGGAATGGAGTTTTTCAACAAAACTGCTTTGGAATCAGCGAACGGATGGAGACTGGGGAATAAGTCAGAGCACGGCTTTCACAGTGCCAGTGGCTGGAGAGAGGGGCAATCAGAGGTTAACATGAAACTGTAATGTAACCTATTATGTCAGGAAGCTGTGTTCGCAGACGAGCGCAGTCTCATTAGTCCAGGAGACGTTTATTTGTCTGCCAAATCCCTCCCTGAGATCCTCCCTCTGGTTCTGTTTAGTTCTGAGTCCGGAGCGCCCGCGGGACTCCAGGGAAGGGTGCTAGAACAATATAAAGTCGAATCTGGGTAATGATGCCTAAATCCCCCGCTCTGGGTAATGATTACCGGGCAGACACGCAAAGCGGATGAAACGGGCAAAAAGCGCTCCACACGCTACAAAATCTGGCAGGAATGGAGACAGGGCGAGCAGCTTCCCAACCACCTGTCGGACGGAGCAGCACCACCGTACACGTGTGGCGTCGTCCTCCTGCTGTTCACAAGCTGATTTGACTTATTTGGTGATTCGCACTCAGGCTGGACACACAAAAATAAAAGTGTTTGTATGAGGGAGTAGATGAAGCGCCACTTTTACTCACTTTTATGTAGAACCACATACAGCCGTTCACTTCCTGGTGATTCTCTGGTTGAATTCTGTTGCCTGTTGCAGACAAACTGACCCAAGATACAACCTCCAACCTGCTTTGGGGTCAATCGTTGACACGCTGAGTAAATCTCCTCCAAAAAAAAAGAAATAAAACAGTCACTGTGTGGCTGTTGTGCTGAATTGAATCGTTTACAGGTGGGTATTTCCAGCACGTGGAGGTACGGAGGGTTTTTATGGGCATGTCTGGGCTCCAGGCTTGGGAAGCGCTTTATCCGACCTAAGCGGCCTGGCCTGAGAAAATGTCTCCAAACGTCTTATTAAATTGCTTTGTGCCGAATTCTATCGTCTTGATATCTGCCACAGGACGACTCAAGGAGACAAATGTCTAAATGGTCGAGGCTCACTTTTAAATTCTTTGTCCTGAGCGCTCGTAAATCTGCGGGCTTTCCGACAAAGCTGATGGTGCACAGGTTGAGCACCGAGAGAGTTTCACAGCACGGATGACATGAGAACGGCACAAAGGAGTCTCTATGGCACGGCTGGGTTTATGTTCTTATGTTCATTATATGAGGACAGGAAAGTGGATGCTTAAGTCTCCGAAAAAGTGCCTCTGAAAGTCTTCGAGGAGAGTCTCATTAAATTATTTGTACCTAACTTGAAGCCTGATAAATAAAGTGACAGGAGAAAAGATTTGGAGCACAGGTGATCATTTATTAAGTAAAAATTAGGTTTACATCAACCTCACACCTCCAGTGTTTATGGTACATGACTAAGTGCTGATAAGATATGCATCTTTGGATTGCAAAAGCACAGCACGGGTGTGACAAATGAGGGAAGTTATGGTTGATCTTTGTCGATATCATGTTTTCCAGCTGTTTTCTTCCTAACAGTGCAGAAAGCCGAAGGTGAACGCAGCCCCAGAGCGAGGCAGCTGGGGAATCTGCGGCCGCCGTCGACTCGCCTCGCTGTTGACTTGGCAAACAAAGGTATACTTTGAGAGGTCTCACACAAAGGGATGATTTCGAACAGATGCACGTGAATTGGAACGTGGAAGGGCTCAAACTCCAGGTCCCCTCTGTAAACTTGTTACATCAGCTGGACTCCAGGTTTCGGTCAACTCCAGTCCTCTTCGGCTCGAGTCAACAAAGATGACGAGGGCGAACTTTTACACCGCCTCTGAAACTCACAGAGGTGTTTTCATGCGCCTGTAGTAACAGTGCAGTCTCTCTTACAGTTTCCATGAATATTACATGTAGAGATCATGAATTATGCTGATCTATGCATCATGTATTGTTTACATAAAAACATATTAATGTTAACTGACTTGACAATTCAAGCTGAGCGCCTGTTTGGTCTCTCCTTGTACAATAATGCAAACAGACACTCAAACTGATCCTAACATCTACACTGTAGGTCTGCTTTGAAAAAAAAAAGTGTACTGTGGCAGCCTCTGCTGGTCAGCAGGCAGCCACAGTCCAACTTCATCCATCACCTCTAAATGCTTCCTCCAGCCAGCAGTGGCAGGGGGCTGGAACTGATCCCAGCTGATTGAGAGTTGTCATCCTTTTTTGTTTTACATTTTTTTCATCCCTACATACAAAGAAATCACCATCATTGCCTCCAAATGCCCGATCTCTGGTCATGATGCTGTCTTTGACGTCTGACTGCTTCCCAGCAAGGCTTTGGTTAGTTCCCCATGCAGGCACAGAGAAAACATGCAAACTTCTCATCATGATGGCGGCTTCGTGAGTAACTGGGAGGGAGGGAAACGTCTCCTGTGGCCTCGCAGCACATACTGGGAGTTCTCCCAGGGGGGAAGTCTGCCGTCACTCAACATGACAGCAGCTCTGCCGAGAGTTTGGCGACGTACCGAGCCTGCGTCTGTTCAACAGAACCTCCGCAAAGAGCCGAAGCTGCACAGCTTTTTATGTGTTCTTACAGCTGCCGTGAAGTGATTCTCCTGGAGACGGCCGCGCCGCATGTTTGTGATTGCCGTGTGAACACCGTAAACTGTGAAGTGGAACCCTTTCCAACTGGTAACTTTCCAGTACCAAGCCTTACACACCATGCGGTCCATCTGCAGAAGCATGCGTGAGCGCGTTCGTACGACTGCACGTGTGCGTATGTGTGTGTGCGTGTGTGTGTGTGTGTGTATACTTCAAATATTTTTCGTGGAAAATAAAAATCCAAACACAATCAAAACCACATCAACCACACAAAAGTCCTGTCATCTTCCAGCTTGTGTTTATCCAGCCTTTATCCACCTCACATCAGGTACTGAGTGACCTCTGACCCAGACGGCTCTGCATTTATAAGTACAATGACCAGAGAGATGAGCCTTGGAGATTGTGAAGCCGTAATTTCCTGCAATTACATATCAAAGGTCTGCCCTGGCGCATCACACCCTGTCACTACGAAACACCGGGGCGGATTGAATCGTACAAGCATGAAAACGTAAATAAATCCTTCAACACGTGTGAGAAGCTGCTGCAGGAACCAGCAAGCCTCAGATTTAATCACGTTTTACTGTCGAAGCCATCAAACCTTTTGACTGGCCCGTTGAGCAAACTGATACCTGCTCGCCTTGGAAATGATCGATATGACTGAGACGCAGCTGTGTCTTTGTCGTTCCAGGATTTTCATCTTCACAATCAATTCAGCGTCACGAGTCACAGTGTGACACTGTAGGGACACACAATGTGAGCTGTCTGTCCCCTGTGGACATGTCCTTCAATTCCTCTGGTTCACTTATGTTTGATGGACACGTGAGTGACATAAGTCTTCCTCCTCATTCAGTCGTGGTTATGATATGACCATTGCATATTTTGGACTCCTTTGAGTCTTTTATTATTCATGGGAATTGGACTCTTCATCGCTCACTGGATTTCGTAGCACACCAGATGCTACACATTATTTTGTCACTGCTCGCTTTAAACCAAAAAAATAGGAATATTTACAAATTTGCTGAGGAGGAAGCTTGATGGATGAGTGGTGTCTTTGTGGTTAGCATGTAGCAACAAGAAACCTGGTTTGATTTTGAGATGTTCTTCATGTGACACTGATGAAGAATATCATAGACTCATTTTTTATAGGAGTAAGAAAGTAGAATGAAATCACCATGCCCTTGTTTTTGTTTTTGTACTTGAGTTGTCGTTTCACAACCAGAATGTGACTTGAGGATCAAGCCTGGAACTGAAATTGAAAATAGTAATTATATTTTGTGTACAAAATGAGCGACTGTCTGCTTTCACAGCAATAAATCTTCTGTGTGATCAACTTAGTCTGCGTCATGTCTCAGTGACATCTCAGATTATTAAACCCTTCTATTAAAGCCCTGCTCCACACAGCACATTAAACTGTATCAGTGGTGAGGCTTTTCATAGCCGTCATTGTTCTCTGCACCACACGGTTTGGACGGACACCCATGGAGACAAGAGGGAATATTTACCCGATAATACCCGTCTGTGGAGCTGCGGAATCAGACCGGCCCTGCTCCGAAGTTCCCTTTTTGAAAAACGTTCACCCATTGCATGTTTTAGGTGGGATGAGCAGCGAGCTGCCCTCAGGCACCGCTGCATCCAGACCTTGAAACATCACTGATGTTTTTTTTTTTTTTACCTCATCTCTGCGTCTCCTTGTCTTTGTGGGTTGTAACAGTCTGTGTGAGGATTGCATGTCTGCTGACGTATTTCTTTTGTTGTGTATAAACTTATCTATGAAGAAATAGTAAAAAATTAGAAAATTAACACCTAAAAAGTTGTTTTTATGGTGTACTTTTTACACGACTTTTACTTTGGATCAAAATGTTCATTGTTTCTTTCGTTGAGTTTTGGTCCTCTGAAGGATTAACATTGAGGTTTGACCTAAAGCATGTCTACTTTAAAAAAAAGTAGACCTTGGGTGCGTCACTTTGGCCCGGCGGATGCTGTTGAGAGACAAAAAGAAAACAAGTAATGCTAATTTCAGGTTACTTCACCGATGTCTTTGGCTGTACTCAAGGATCGTGAGCCGACATGCCTTCCTGAACAGCAGGGAGTGAATAAAGCAGACAGCGCCTGTGGATGAAACACATCACAGCAGCTGGAGTCTGAATGGCTCTCTGTGAGGAGTCTTTTTTTTTAATATGTGTGAGGTAGCAGCATAATTGTGAGTATTTCTTGAATTTTTATTGCTGGATCGATATCCTCCTACCAAGAGAGAGGGCGAGAGCTGCGAGCAGTTAAACTCAAAACTGATGTTCCTTCTGCCTCTGGGGGTCCAGTATATTTCATAATAAACTCAAAGCCGGTTAGATCAGGTCACATTATGAAGACACAATGTGGTTATTAAAGAGCATTTGTATTTTTGGTTTTTCTTTTTTCTTTTTCGGGAGCATCTTGTGACCTTTTGTTTTTTTCCTGAGGACGTCTGTGTTCTGATTTCCAGGGAAACAAACTTCTACAGACGAATAGATCACACATTTTTAAGGAAGACTGACTTTTAGTCTGATAAGATAATCAAGTGAAGACAGGAAAGCTGCAGTAGTTAATTAATTATTACACCAAAAATAAATTAAAACCAATTAATTGCCAATTTCCATCGTGGAACACATTTGAATTTATATAGTATTAAGCAAAAGCGTGTCTTTCCTGATTTCTGTGATGAATATTAAACTATTTGAGTTCTTTAAAAATAATTTGTCACATTCTATTTTTAATTGAATAATTGTGTTTTTTGTTTTGAATCTGCAAAAAGTTTGTTTCAGTTTTTGTTTCAATTTTGTGAAGCATCTTTCACCTTTTAAAAGTGCTCTACAATTAAAGTTTATTCTTATTTGTGTTCCTTTCCTTTTTCTTGTTGTTATTTTTATTCTTATTTTTCATTCTTATTGCCACAATGTCTGTGAGACGAATCAAGTGAGCGCTTCATATGTGGATTGTAAAACGCCGGCGGTGATGCTGAGTTGCTCGGTGACAGGCTGACAGTGCGGAGGAAGGCTGCCTGCTCCCTCTGACTGTGCAGCAGACTGCCCGGCTGTGCAGCTGAGCAGCAGCTGAGTCTGTGTGCTAACCCCCCTCGCGTCCCGTGTTATTACACAGCAATATTTGGGGTGGCGCGCCTGTCGCCCGAGTGTTTTCGCTAGTCGGAGGCTTCTGCACAGAGATGGCAAGAGAACCGTAGCGGACCGCTGGGGCCTGTGCGGTTGGGCATTTCACCGACAACCGTAACGTTAGAGAGCCGCGGAGACTCAGACAGTGAGCAGGGAGCGGAACGGCAGAACAGGTAACGAAACGCCGCTGCTTACGAGACCCCCCCAACTGTCACCGGAGACCCTCTCCGACGGCGAGAAATGATTTCTTGACAAGTCTCCCCTCCACGCTCAAGAAAACTGTTTGACTAGCTCCGTGATGGCGGACAATTAGCCGAGCTAAGTAAGTTACTTAGCAAGCCGGCTAGCTGGCAGCAATCGGATAAGCGTAAGTTGGCTAACTTTGTGTGGCTAGCTTGCTAATACGTCTGCACAAGCGTCACTGCAAACACCAAACAAGCATTTAAGTGTTGTATTTTTGAAAAGCTATCATCATTGTTTAGCTGGTTAGGTAAAATAAGTAAAGCAGGAAAGCTCGTAAGTGTGTGATGAGCTGAGTAGTCAAGTAATTGTCACTAAAATGGTGATTTTTCTTGCTGCTAGCTTCGTAGCTTAGTGATGGCTAGCTACCCGAGTTTAGCCTTCGTTGCAGACTAGTAGCGGCTCGTAGCTGCATGGTAACCAGCTGGTTCTGACAGTCTCTCCCTGGGTGTTTATGTGTGGTGCAAATATTCTGAGACCTGCACACTTCAGGCTGGATTTTGGACGTTTTATTATTGGAAGGACGGTGGCTTATCTACAAAGTTACACTGTCGGATCTAATGTTAGCATGTCAGTAGAATATCCAAAGTTAGCTGCTGTTCTTTGCTTATCGCAGAGTTTTTGTTATGATCAGTGGTCCATGTCTTAACGAGGCTGAGTTAGCTTGGTGTGATCATTCAGCTTCTTTATTCTCATGTTGTTGCTCGGTCAACTTTGGGAATTGTGCACAAATCCAGACTCGTGTTTACCTGTCAACTTGCACAGGTGCTGACATTTGCTGTCCCCTGAATGCATCACAGTTTAACTGAGTAGGTAAACACAGACCTGAAACCGCTGTGTATTACCGCACATCAATCGTGATTCGCCTTCTTCTTAGACTGACCAGGATCATATTAACATTTGTATAGACCCAAACTGTGTGTTACACAACAAGAACTGCTTACACTCATCCATATCATTGGTTATGTGTACATGAGCCAGAGAAGGGCCATGTTTGTTTGCTGTTTGTTAACTTGGACTTGGCAAATACTTGATAATAAAAGTCCGATCAGTGCAGGTGAGGCCTCGCTGGCCTCCATTTCCCTCTTTGCTTGGTCCCCAAAGAGAAATATTCATGCATGACTGTACACTTTCTCAACTATTGTGTTGCAGGATAATTAGCATGTGTCTGACAGTGAATAAGGTCCTGGCAGCTCAAGCTGTCGCACACTGCACATATTGGTGTCTTATCAGGAGGGAACGTCTTCCAGGAAGTGTGCCCTGCTTGCTTAAAATGCGTTTGTTTGTGCTCTCTCCCTTTCTGCTGCAAACACGCTTTGACCTTTGGCAAAAATAAGTAATGAGTAAAGCAGGAGCTACAACTGTGAGAAACGTGTGCCTCCTAATGCTCTTCTAATGAATGGAAGTAAAGTTAAAAACAATTTGGAGGATCATGATTATTTATCATGATGAAGTATTGTTTACTTCTTATATTCTCGTATCCATTGTCAATAAATAAGCAGTTGAGTCAGGTCCGAAAAAAACTGTTCCTTTACAGCAGCTGAGAATGAAAAGTAGTTTTTTTGTCCAGGTTTCTGTGACTGTTTAGGACTGTGTTTCAGTTAGGTGTGTAAGAGTGAACACCCCGAGCGACGGCATGCCTCTCCAGGTGTGTCCCTGCTCAACCACATCGGCGCTGAAACAGTGGATGTAGCCTAATAGTCCTTGAATGTGTAAGGTCTGTCAGCCAACCCTCCTTAATGCAACTTAACCATTCAGCAGGCACACAGATGGACATGCTCCGCAAAGTATGAAGTGCATTGTCTCGTGCTAAGCAGGCTGGTAGCTGTTTTGTAAGCAAATCAGCCCCTACGCCAACACTGGTGCCTTTCAATTCTGCAGGCTGAGGTACACAGCGGAGCAAATCAACCAGTCACAGAGTAGTGCAGAGAAAACTGAATCGAATACAAGGTTAAACTTGAGTCAGCCCATTGCAGTTGAAAACACTTGAGTTACTTACTAGCACCTGGACATGGTGGTCCCACATAACATTTACTCTCATTCTCTGGACAAGTGTGCTTTAGATAGACTGTCACAGGGTGATTCTGTTGCGGTTCACTTTTGGTCTAAATCAGCAAATCTTTTCTCGTGATCTGCTGCGAGTGAATGTGCTCCTCTGATGTAACATTATGAAAATATATTATCACTGTTACTCTGACCAAAATGATCAGAGTCATCCTTATTATCGTAGTATTGCTACAAGGAGTTTAAAATGTTCATAAAGTACTTATATACCTACTGAAATCATGTAACAAGGTTTTAATAAGTAGACAAAAATAAAGTGAATTTATAAACAATACAGCCAGGAGATCCTTTGGTGTCTTTGTGGAATTCACAATACGAGTTTCTTTGATCTTAATTTATAACATCTTTGAAGAAGATTTCTACAGCATAGACCATCTTTGCTTCATTGGAGTTTTATTATCTTAACAATTTGCAGCCATTATTTAGCAGACTTGTTCTCTTAAGGAGAAACCACACATCACTGCAGATTTACCAGCTAACAGAACTTTTGTTCAAATGCAGCAAACAGCAACTCGTGCTGTTTGTCAGGAGTATGGAAAAGAAATGAACAATTTTCGATTCGTTAGGTGACTGTTTGAATGATAATTGGAATGATGCAGTCCAGCTCAGAATTAAAGAAATGTAACACACATCAGTAATAAAATTGGTCTTTTCCACTTACAGTAATCAATCAGTAGCCCAGCTTCAGACTGATTTAGACCGATCATAAACGTGTCCATTCAGGAAATGGGAAAGCCTGGCCTGTTCTTGGAATAAGCTTCAGACCACATGCAGTGTAAATGGCACCCAAGAGCTGCGAGTGAAGAATGAAGGAGAAAACAGTTGTAGAACATTTGATGCTCCTTTGCAGAGAGCTGTTGACTTGTCCTCCCTCCTGACGGAGGCTTTATGTGGCCGTCCATTTCTCTGTGTGGCTTAATGGACGCCAGGTTTTGCCGTGAGTCGCGGATGACTTGTGTGCTGACAGTGGCTAAGAGTCCAGAAGTCTTACATCAATTTGTCAAGTCATTTATCAACCTCTGTGAAGTGCTGGTTTGGTCTCATAAGGCGTTTCATAGAAGGAGGTTCAGCTCACTCACAGAGTCAGCAGCCATACATTATCAGACAAGAACACACAACACCGAAGTGACATTCATGTTTTTTATGGCTGTCTTTAGCAATAACGAACATATTCTCCCATCACTATTATAAGAGCTACAATTAAACACTCCTTTGAAAAAGTGCCTGTGTTGAAGGGCTGTAATTTTTATTTAGGAGGATGCAAACCCAGCTGTATCAACTCCAGATAGCTTATTTACCTCAGTGTGTATATTAGGAATCCTATAGCATGTCAGGAATAGAGATAAAAACAAAAGATTGTTAATAGTGACAGCACATACTTGATATTTCTGTCAGGGATGGATTAGGATGTCGTGTCTCCGCACCGAGCTCAGCTTCTATGTGGATTGTGGGAACATGCTGAAGTCCTCTGAAGGAAATTCAGACCGACACAGGCAGAGCGTAAGAATCTCATGAAGCTCTTTGCCAAGAGTGGATTGGATCCTTATTGTTGGAGGCGACTGCCAACCACTGAGACGCTTCTTTTTTAATACTGCTGTTCAGGGGATTCCCAAAAGCACGATTTTTAGCTCAAACTTCAAGGTTTGAAACGACAATTGCAAATATTCTGAATCATGCTGCTGGCCACTCTTTTTGTTTGTGAATCAGTCGATGGCTTTGGCGCTTTATTGGAGTGACATTTGTAGAGGGTTTTTATGTGAAACAGCTTTAGTTTGGGACTTTGTTTTACTTTTAAACCTATTTGTGCAACACAAGACACCCCGCGTGCCCCAAGTCCTGGAAAATGGAAAAGTATGTTTTTTGGTTTATTTTTTTTTGGTAAATAAATGCTGTTTCATCAATGCGGTTTCAAAGTTGTATTTGGCATTTAGGAACACTTCATGAAATCAGAATATAATTGAAAAGTCAGGTCATTCAGTCAATAATTTCTGAAACAGTTTAACAAAAAAAGTATAATTCCTGATTAGAATGACGTTTAATCTGCTTTACAACCTCTCATTACAAACCGACTGTTTTTTTCAGCTCCCTTTAGCACCATTAAAGCCGATACAACTTCACATGAATAAGTGCAATCAGATGTGATCATGAAGGAGCTAAAACACATGTACGTCATATGCTGGATATATTTTCACATGCGTATTTACTCCTCTGTGCCTCAGTCCACATGAGCAGTGGTTGAGGGTCCGAGGGGGACAGCCTTCTTCCTGGCATGTAGCTGTTTCCATCATTCACTTGTCAAGTTGTATTATTCTAAACATTTTTCTGAGAGAAAATATGACTCCTGCATCAGAAGTAACCCCCTGCGTATTCTCTAAAAAGTTGCTTTTTTAGGTGCAGGTTAAACAACACATGTAAGGTGATATGAAAGGATTTCCTGGCACCGGGTTTCTCCCACATAACGTCTTTTGTCTCTATCTGCCCTTGCAGCATGCACGCTGATCAGTCAGTTGAGGCGCAAACAGTCCTTGTCTTTTTAATTGGGTTCTTCCTAAGCTGCTTAAAAGCAGCTTGCGCAGACGCGGGGTCCCTGCAATCGCGCAGCCTGTGTGTGACCCTGATGCTGTGCAGTCCAATCAAAAAGCTGTTGGTTTAAATTGGATCCTTTGCACAGGGTCAGTAAACACAAGGTGTACTGCTTGTTGTCTCTTACAACTGTGGAACAGTTCATGAGCGTGTTGTTGTTCACTGGTGAATCAGGCTCAGCTAGCATGTCTGATCATCTGCTCATAGAATGACTCCTTTTTTCTCTCTATCCTTGTGGCAGTAAAGGAAAGATCCACCAAAGTATCAATGAATGTTGACTGGTCGAGTTCAGAAATTCAGGAAATGCTTGTACTGTTATAATACAGTAGCAGTTCAGTATATAGTTGTAATGTTCTATAATTTTGTTTGCGTGATTACTATAATCAGGTCAAACTTAAGATGTTGTTTTATTGCAAGAGGGGAAAAAAGTTATTTAACTCTGAACATCACAGGGCTGAAAAATAACCCAAAGCATCTTTTTGCAGTATAAAGTTTTGCTTTGTTGAACTCCAAACTTGATCTACAAAGAATCACATTCCACAGAGTTGTTAGTGATCAGTCAGGTTTGAAGCAGGTTCAGTTTTACCCTCTTACCCGAATCACTGGCTGTGAAGTAAAAACAAAGCCGACTGACCATGAACTGTATATTAGACATCGCGGTGCCCTCGCATTGCAAAACTCTCGTGTGTACCCAACCGGTCGAAGCAGACCCAGGAAGTGGTGCATCCAACGGGGAGGCGGGGAGGGTCCCGAGTTTGAACCAAGAACTACAGATTTGTTGTGACATGTTTACACTGGAGCTAAGTGGGAGTCATGCACACGCATGTGAGGCTGACCTTTACAGTAGTGACGCTGCAAAAATGTTTTCACTGCACGCAAAAAGGAAAAAGTGACTTTAAAGCTGTGAAGGACGAAACCAGGAGAAGTTTAGGTGTTCGTTTATCAAATGAGAATCCATCTCTAATTACAGCTGATATGCAGCAGAATTTACAAGTTTGCAAAGGCTCCTCAAAATCAGTTGATTTTGAAATCAATCAGATGTATAACACTGTGAGAAGGAGAAATAGCTTTTTCTTCCTTCTTGTTAGAATCCGCATTTTAAGTCTCGCACATCCAAAGTATAGTCTCTGGTTGTTATTCAGGTCAGAGGTTGGCTTTTGAACAACCTCAGTTCTTAGCAGCTCTGTTGGGTCTTGTTCTAATAATGTGTTTTTTTTTCTGTTTCAGAGGAGCCATGGGACACGGAGTGGGCTGAACCACAGGGCCGAGCAGCACACACCAATTGTAAATACGAGATTTTTTTATACCTTTTTTACATAGTGATGTAACATTGTACTTTTCAACCTTTTGGCTTTTGAGTTAAATCAGATTGGCAAAAAATAAATCTGGTTCAGGCCTGATTTACACTTAAAGAGCTGCACTATAAAAATTCAAGGAAGTCGTTGAGGAAATCTTATTCTAACAGTACACTTCCACACATCCATCCATCCTTATGTAGTTGCGGGGGCTGTGTCATTCCTTGCTAGTGGCAGTTGCATTATGGACAGAGCAACACAGAGTTAAGGCAACAGCTAACCTGGAGTCACTAGTTAACCCGACAAATATGTCCCTGTGCAAAACATCGATGTGTGTCTCACTAGGTGCATTTATTTGAGATAAAGAGTGATACTTGATTTGTCTGCGTGTGCATGCGTTTGAAGGTTTCCATTGTGGTGTATGACATGGCCACGGCCTCGTCAAGAGCAGAGACCAGCCATAATCACAGAGCAACGTCTCAGCTCCATGCCATCGGTAAGTTGAATCACAGAAAGCTAAAATGTGCGGCTGCCTACACTTGCTGTCACCCTCTCCTCAGATGTGTATTCACATCCTTCAGTCTGCATATGTGATTGATTCTCACAGTGTAGAAAGTGTCAGCAGTAACAATGTGTGTCTCCCCCCCCCCCTCCCCCTCCCACCAGTTTCCTGTGCCAAACTCAAGAGGAAGAAGAGCCTGTTTGGGACCGCCATCTATGTGGAGGTGACAGCAGAAGGAGAGTCGCGGCGCACAGCGAAATCTCACAGCTCCTCCAATCCTAAATGGGACGAGAGGCTTACCCTGTAAGTAGTGACATTGTACTTCCTCCGCGCATCTGCAGCTCTGTGTGTGGGTGTCGAAGGATGCTGGATATATTTGGGGTGTGAAAACTTCTTTGTGTGCAGAGCTATAAAGGCCTGGTAATGTGTCTGTCCTCACCTCCACCTCAGGCATTCCTTTCAGTTAGTTTGTCTCTTGGATGAGTTTTATTTACCCTAAATTTACACTTGCAGGCGTTGGTAAGTCATGTACATGAACATGAACACAGGTGGCATTTTGCTGCATTCCCTGATTTTTTTGTTACACTATTAATGTCAAAAGATGACTGATTAGGCTTCTCTGCCAATTTGCACAATTCCTGGATAAAAAGGGGCTTGAGATACGAATACAGCCCCCCCCCCACCAACACACACACTCTCTCTTTCTCAAGTAATTTAACAGATGTTTCCGTTTCTCAACCTCATTGCCATTGTTCTCATTTTCTGTATAACACACAAATCACACATTCCCAGCTTGTTCAAGATCGGAGTTGCAGGAATCAGTGTATCAGGAAAAGACTCAGCAAGACCAAGTGATGACTACCTGATTGGGGCCCACCACAAACATCTGTCTTCCCACACTTCTCCCTTACTGGAATGATCAATGAAACATTCGTTCTCCGATGACCCGCACTCACATAAATTACTGGCGGGGGAGAGAAACAGAGCAACAGTTGTGTTCCTTCTCCGTTCCTCCAGCGTGCTTTGGCGTAAGAATTTTAGCCTACTGATTGTGTTGCATCGTGTCCCACATCATAAAAATAGGGCTGTTGAAACATGTGAAACAACAAAATTAGAAATGATAGCTGTGATGACTGCAGACCCCTCAGGTGGCTCATCTGATAATCATTTGAACAAGGGGAAAATCTGTTTGACAACACACAGAGCTCTTTGTACCATCGCAGCCAGTAATGGAGCCAACAACCCGAACATGGCAGGCCTCTCCAGCTGTCTGGCTTCCTAACGGCTCCGCTGAATGCCAGAAACATGTCATTGCAAACCCTAATTGTCCTGATTGGGTAATTATCGCTGACATGACAGAGTGCTGCTGTGTTTCCGATCTTGTCTGTGCTCCGCGGACGCTTTGCAAGCCGCGCTGAGGCCGACGCATGGCGCACCGGCTGTAATCCAGGATGTTTCTCTTCATGCCGATAATGCTCCACCACAAATACAATGACAGCGCTGTGTCGTGTTCCTTTTGAGCATAGACAGAAAAAAAAAGCACACAAGAGAAGGTGGCTTTAAGTGAGCCGAGTGCAGCAGTCACTCAGCTTGCAGCAAGGACAAGTTTCTCTTGAGAGATTGTTTCGAGGGGGAGCAGATGTTGGAAAATAGCGAAAGTGCAAGAATGAGGAGCATTTAAATAATGGCCTTTTTTTTTCTGGTCGTTGCTTTTTTTTTCTCTCTTCTGAGAGGAGTGTCTGCTGAAAGGAAGAACCTATGAATGATGGTCTTGTGTACATAATGTGAGATCATTTATTTTTCCTCTTTGCGCTCGCCATTTAAAGTTCATCCACTTGTGCTCTCTAAACATTTGTTGAGATGCTGTTTTCACACTGAAGAGTCACATACGTGCTAAGAAACTGTTGGAACCAGTGAGTGTGAAATTGAGCAATAAACAAAACACAATTTGTTTTATCTTTTCACTCTGTTTTTTTAGTATTTGAATCACTGCTGTTTTTACTATTTGATGTTAAAATAATACAGTGGATGAGCGTAAACTACACAAAGCAATTTCCTGTCTGAAGGTCGGGCCCTTTTTTTGTTATTCGTAATGACTATATTTCAGCTGTAACATTTCCATATTTTGTCTGTTTGTTTTTCTGCAGGAATGTAACACCACACACACAGGTAGACTTCAAAGTATGGAGTCACCACACCCTGAAAGCAGACGCCCTGCTGGGCAAAGCAACGCTGGACCTCGTTCAAGCCTTGGAGCTGCATGACCGCAAATGTAAGGTCCTGCAGACGCACACAAGCGTCATATTTAGGGTGCTTAAGGTGGAAAATGCTTTGTTTGTTTTCAGCTGGTGCACTTGCAAACGTCGGCACTGCGCATCCTGGATGTTTGCTGACTTCTTGCAAAATAATACCTCCATTCTTTCTCTGAAAGTCTGGTGTAATGCACTGGTGGTGGATGTCACTTAATTTATCAGCGCTTCCTCTCCGTACCTTCCCTCCTCTGCAGTGGAGAATGTGAAGGAAGTGCTGAAGCTGAGTGCGGAGCAGAAGGGGGTTCTGGTGCCTGTGGGGGAGCTGACGGTGTATCTGGACGGACTGACGGTCACTGACCAGGAGGAACTGGCCCCACTTACCAACGGCAACGCAGCAAATGGCACCAGTGAGCTCCCGAATTACAAGAGAGGTGAGGAAGATTGAGCTTGTCGCTTTAAGACATCGGAGAGCTTTTTATTTGTAAACATCGAACATATTTACTTTGTGAACGCTTCTTTACATTTTCTACTATCTCCTCCAGAAGTCCAGCAGAATGGTGATGCAATCCATGAAAATGGAGACTCCTCTTCCTCTTCCTCCAGGGCTGCCAACAGGTAAACAAACCAAACAAAGCGTTGAGCTTTCAGTTTTCCTCCACATATATTTCATTACGGAGCCCACTTTTGTTTCCCTAAAATGGTTGTTGGCCTAGTCCGTCGTTCTATTTCAAACCAAGGAGCATGTTTATCCTCATGTGAAAGAATGTTAACAGACCGATAAGTGCCAGTAAGTCAGTATGGGAATACACAAAGGCATATTTTACGTTACTGTTGGTGCTTGCATTCTGTCGTGTGTTAGCTCGGCAGGGTCTGCCTCCTGTCTGTCTGCGTCTTGTATCGTCTGGGTGCTGACTGTCCCTTCTAATGACTTTAACTGTAGCGCTGACGACCGTTTGAAGTCTTGTACGTCACACTGTAAAAGCGTCCTTCAGGGAGACTCACAGGATGGTTTTTATTGGAAAACCACAAAAGAATCATGTCTGCTCATCGCACCAGATGGGAGGTTGTTGGGGAGGGAGGGTTGGCTGGCTTCTCCCTGCATTGCAGTTGCTGAAGGGACTGCAAGATAAAAACGAGGGTATTTAAAAAAAACAAAAAAAAACAACTGTTCAATCTCCCTGGGAGTTCCGCAAAAGTACAAGCACTTAGATAGAGGGGAAATAAATCCAGCTGGAGGGTATTTTTGGCCTCATGTTTGTCTTACCGAAATCATGAACCCATGAACTTGTGTTCAGTAGAGTTTATCATACCAAGATGATCAGAAGAAGATATGCTTTTGTTTAAAGTAAGCCGAACTTCAAAAGGAAAACTCTATGTTCTTTCAAAAGTACTGAAGAGATTCTTCGACACCTTGTAACCTCAATGAAAAAAGGAAAACGTGAGCAGGAAGTTATCAGAACACTGTTCCGAAAAATGCTGCAACACAAAGAAAAGAACTCAACAGTAAGGTGGTTGAGATTTCCTATCTTATTGCTTGTGGCCTTGAATCTTTATGACTAAACAAACCCTAAGAACATTTTGTCTTCGGAAATTTCTCACTTTCTGTAACATGTTCATTGAGAGCAGTGACGATGCGTTTTCATTAGATCTGTCAGTCCTTCTGACATAAGCAAACAACCTCACAAACACAGATTTAGATCAGCTGTGAGTGGTTGACACAAGTGCATCACATCACCAGATTTTAGCAGTGAGGTGAAGCAGATTCAGAGAGGCCTGGTTGGTTCGAGCACTTCCTGCGAATGCTCAGACCTCAGCGAGATCTGCTCAACATGGAGCCCATCAAGTCACCGACTCATCCCTACTCCTTTGAACTCCTTGATGAACTTGAGATCAATACCAGACCAGGAGCACTGATCTGGCCCGGTCATCTCGGGTTCCCAAAGTCAACCTGCATTAAACCAACTCCAACCCTTCCGACTCTGAGCACAAAGAGTTAAATCACCTTTACTGACCTAACATCACAGCTCATCTGTGCATTTGTCGTTGATTTTCAGCAGCAATGCTGTTTGCTGTCCAAACCTGTGGTCGGCCTCCTCCTCCTCTTTGCCAGCACAAGTGTTTTGAAGTGTATAAATGTTGGTCAAATGGAGGTTAGGAGTTGCTTAACATTGATGCAGTTTTTGGGAAAGCCTCTGACCCCCTCAGTTCTATTTATGTGTCTCTTGTGGTCTCCTGACTCTTTCCTTTTCAGTCTTACATCACTGGTATTGTACATTTGGGTGTCTTTTGTAGCAGTCCTCAGTTTATCACTTATTGTTTCGCTCTCTCTCTCTCTCGAAATTGTAAAGCGTGTTCTTAGGTACGTTTTTAGTAGAAAAAAATGTGGCTTTATTTGTTTTCTTCGAACGTTAGTTTATGGTGCTGTTGTTTTATCATAATGGAGTTCTTCTCTTTGTCAGGTTTCAGGACTAAAGCAGTATCAGCAGTCACTTATTCAGCCAGCCATGCTGTTTTTTATGCATAGGATGAGCTTTATGGCCACGGATTTCCTCTGTAGTAAAAGCAACATTCATTTATCAGCACTTGCAAGCATTTACAAGTTTACATAGTGCAGCCTGGATACCAGCCTCAGGCATTAGCAGGGCCTGGACCTCACAGCAGACTTTGGTCTTAGTGTGGACTCATTTTGACTAAAGACTGACTTGTGCTGCCTCACAAAAGAGCCTCTTCAGCTGAGCTCATTACATCACCAGTCTGTACTGTTATGTCCTTTTCTCACCCCCACAAACAATCGTTTCAGTGTCACAAGTCAGAGACTTTTAGCTGACGTTTGTGCACCGAGCAGAAGGAGCCGACTTCCTGCTGTGATTCAGTTTGGACATAAACCTCTGTGCTCCTGTTGTGTGTTTTCCTCCCTTGAAGCACAGTGAATGGTTCCGACTTGGGCCCCAGATCAGGTTCCTGTTCAGCCTCCAGCGGCGCGGACGGTCAGGTGCCTTCCAGTTCCTGCAGCCCTGCTCTTGGTCACGTCGTCAACGGAGACACCACCCCGAACTCCACCCCGGTGCACCAACCCTCAGACAGTGATACGGAGAGCCGAATGGGTGCGTTTGAATCCCTGAGTTATCATTTTTGTGTGTCATTTCTGACCTTTTCCTCATTTGCCTTTTTTTTTTTTTTAAGTACTTAAGGCAGTGTCTCTACATGTGTGCATATTTCTAATAGCTCTTCATTGTGTGGCCTCTGCTGGGTCGTTCAACTTTACGTTCTTCATGCTCCGTGCGGCTCCCAAACAGTAGAGAAGAGCAGTAGATTAATTCTCATTAAGTGAGGCCAGTAATCTCTGCTGCTGTCAGCACCTCTGTCCAAAACCCCTGGAGAGAGAGACAGAAGGCAGAGGACGGCCGAGTGCAGTGCAGTGTGGAGGACAGGCTACACTGAGCTGAGGATGATTGCTGAATAATAATGCTTTTATGAGCATACCTAACCTTAAAATTACAGTTCTATGACAGGACACTGCACCGTTTGCTTAAATGGAAAGAAATGTGTTTGATTACTGCAACAAAGAGGAAAAATGCGTTTTTCCTTATTTGTGGTGTCTCAGTGGAGGAGTTTTTAAATTTATGTAAGTTAAGCCTTTGTGTGTTTCTATGGTGATGGCTGAAACCTACACAGACACATGACTTCTCAGATGCACAATGCATTATTATGGTTTAATTTTAGCTTTAAAGAAAACAAATGTCTATTAAATGTTTGTTTTTTTTCTAACTGAGTGTGTGCTTAAACTTTTAAAGCTTTTTCCCTCCAGCAAAGAATAATTTTACGGCCTATAAACTTCTGTTGCTTAAAGTTTGGTCGATGTATTGTCTGGAAATTTGCTTGATAACTGCAGGATGCGTCTGAACCTTGAAATTGAGGTGTGTCCACACATTAACATTTACAGGATCGCTAAAAATCTCAAGAGCTACAAGTATAATAATGCAGATTTTAGGCCTGAACCATAATATTCTCCTGATCTGCCTGCAGTCAATGGGGAGTCCTGTGATGCTGCGCCAAGGCAGTCGTCAGCTTCAAGAAGAGATCTGCTGCCCTCTACAGATGAAAATGAAGACTGCATGCAAGCTGCCGCCCCGTCAGACCCCGACACAGCACCAAATATCACGTCTCAACCCGCACCAACTTCCACAGCTTCTCCAGCCTCCTCTTCAGCTGCTAAACCTGCTGATGGCACAACTGCTGCTGCCACCGCTGCTGCTTCTTCCTCCACGTTCACCTCTCCAACCCAGGGGGCCGCCGGCGCCACCACCGCCACAACCACCACCACGTCCTCCTCATCGTCCACGTCCTCCCCTGTGCCGGGAGAGGCCAACGCTTCAGGAGGAGGAAGTGGGAGCAGTGGGAGCAGCAGTGCCGCCGTCACAACCGATGGAGCCAAGCCCAGGCAACAAACCCCAAACGCTGGAGCTTCAGATCCTCTACCACCAGGGTAAAAAGATCCTTCCTCCTGGTTTAACAGCTCGGTAGTCATTTCAGAAGAGACACAAGTCAATTACACTGTGATTAATTAAAGTTAAATTAACATTTTCCAATTGGAATTGTTGTGGTTTTAAGGTGGGAGCAGAGAAAAGATCCACATGGGAGAACATACTATGTAGACCACAACACCAGGACGACTACATGGGAGCGGCCACAGCCTCTGCCACCTGGGTGAGATTTTCTCAGTCACTTATTATGTTTAAACCATAAAGTCTTTTTTTTCTTTTGCTCTCATGCTGCTCATCAAAGTTTCTCCCTCTCTGAGATCAACCGAGTTGATCTAAATGTAGGTCATCACTATGAGTTGGTCTCAGTTTTCATGTTTTCCCCCTGTAATATTGAGGGGGAGACTTTATGAGCATAGTTGGAGTCTTTTTAGTTGTTTTGGAGCAGGGGTGTCAAAACATGCAGCCGGTGGGCTTTGCCAGGAAGGGTCGAGGATAAAACGCAGCGGTGAGAACCAAAACGGAGCACCAGATGTCGGCAGGGCAGTGGAGTGGAGGAACCAGTGATGTGGGCGCAGTCAACGTTAGCAAGCATTGAGCTGGCACAGTAGCATTTGCAGCGAAACCCAGAATGTGAGGGTGATTCTGTCGCGATTTTCATGCAAAATATAGTACAAGGTCTATGTGACGAACTGTTTCTTCAGCTGAATGTTCTGTAAAACCGTCTCTATGCAGCAGACACTTAATTTTCTTGTGTTTACTTATTTATTCTGCACCAAAAAGTAAGATACAGCTCTGCAGTTGTTGGTATTTCAGGGTTATTATGGGATCATTTTTCTTGCTTCAACCAAATTGGATTTAAATTGGACTTTATGTGCTCCTGGACTCAAATGAATTTGACAGCACTGTTCTAAATGTAGAGGGTGTATCATTTCAATTAAACCAGAAAAAATTACAAAATCGCGCTACATTTAAGCTTCATTTAAAAATCGATTCATAAGGTCATTAGCACTGGTTTTTTTTCTCATTAATTTTTTTCCCCTGCACATTTCAGGGTTATTTACAGTCATGGTGCTATAACTGATTGTCTCAGTTAAAATGGTTTTCCACCGTCTCGTCTTTCAATAATCGCCCTTCGGTCCTTTTCTGGCAGCTGTTATAATGGTGTGTCTTTCTGGCTCTAACCTTCCCTTCTCCTCCCTGTCTCCCTGTCAGCTGGGAGCGTCGCGTGGATGACCGGGGTCGGATCTATTACGTGGACCACAACACCCGCACAACCACATGGCAGCGCCCCACCATGGAGTCAGTGCGCAACTTTGAGCAGTGGCAGAGCCAACGGAGCCAGCTGCAGGGAGCTATGCACCAGTTTAACCAGAGATACCTCTACTCTGTAAGGGAACCCTCATCACACCCACTCCTCTCCCACCTTTGTTTGTTACCGCGATGTTTTTATGATTATAGAAAAGGAGTAAAATTGTTCCCCTGTTATTGAGCGCTCTGAAGCAGCCACGTTGGTGATGCAATGACTTCTTGAAACGACAAGTGTGAGCCTCAATATCGCAGCCGTGCTGCTGATGTCGTCGGTTTTCCATCCTTTATTCGATGGCTGATCACTTTTTCAGGGGGGGGTTGTTTTGCAACTCCCCCCCTCCTTATTGTTTAGTTCGCTGCTCATCTCAAAGGTGAGCCAGAGCCGAGAGTCGTCGGTCTGAGTGATCTCATCTTCACTGACGATTAGCCGATGTTCAAAAGACACGCGGCCACAGAGGTCCGGCTGTCGGCGGCACTATTTTTGTCGAGACCTAAAATTCCCCATTCAGTTTTTATGTTTGTACTATTTAGTGTTTATGCTCTTAGGTTTTATTTTCTTTCCTTTTTTTTTGATATACGGAATATTTAGAATACTTTCTTTTTGCCAGCCTCGTGTCTTCCAGGGATTTTCCCGATGACCGTTTATGTGTGTTTCTCGTGCTTTCAGGCATCCATGATGTCTGCTGAGAATGATCCTCTTGGCCCGCTACCTCCTGGTTGGGGTAAGTTCATGTTCTTACTTTAAATTGTAGTTATTTGATAATTAATTCAGAAAAAGTGATGCAATCAGACCCTTGTTTTTCTTTTTTATTAGTGCAGGAGAGATGGTTTGAGGTCAAATGCTTTGTGGTTTTACATCAAGTTGCTTCCGAATGTGTTCATTGTTGCTTTTGTCCGCTTAGCCTCCCAACTTGTGGAAGGCCGCCTCTCTTCACTCTTTCCTTGTTGTTCACAAAAGCAGACAGGGCAGCTTGTTGCGTTTGTTGGTGTTTACAGCGCGAATCGGCATTGGCGACACTTTGGCATGTGGAGCCAACTGAACTGACGCACGGCCTTTTATTTTCACCCCCTTCAGAGAGACGCGTGGACTCGAATGACCGAGTGTATTTCGTCAACCATAACACCAAGACAACGCAGTGGGAAGACCCCCGAACACAAGGGTGAGCTCGGTGCCACGAACGGCACAGCAGACTTAAAGAAAGAGTGTAAATTTAACAGGACATGCAGAGATCATCTGGGCTGCCTCTGGACTCTGCATTATCAGATTGAAAGAGGTTCTTGATTTGTTGGAAGGACATTGAGGCAGGAGAAAGATCCGAAACATTTGAGTGTGATGACTGATGAGTGTGTGTGTTTGTGTGCGGCTGCAGGCTACAGAACGAGGATCCACTGCCTGAGGGCTGGGAGATCCGCTACACCAGGGAAGGGGTTCGCTACTTTGTGGACCACAACACCCGGACCACCACCTTCAGTGACCCCCGCACTGGAAAGTCCTCCGTGTAAGAACACACCTTCCACTCAAGCCGGCGTGCCCTCTGCAGCAGGAGCCGAGGCTGAGGGCCTGCGTCTCGCTCAGCAGGAGATGTTTACGAGGGCCATATGGAGTCCTCCTTTGCTTTAATTTAAACACTGTAAACACAGCTGTAAGATCTTTATCCGCTCTTCTTCAGCTCACAGAAATGTTATTTGCTTTAAGGATTGTGTTTCACATCAGCTCTCTCAGGAAATTTAATAATAACTCTTGGAACTCAGGACGTTTTTCCAAATAATATCTTCATGGGAACTTCATGGGAACATGTGAGGTGCGTCTGCTCCAATCACGTATGATTTTGAGCTTGTCAGCCACCTTTAACAAAGCTAAATCATGTCTCTTCTTTGCTATATAACAGCTCCACTTCACTTTTTATCTGAGAGCTGGAAGAGGTTACAAGGAGGCGAACTCACCGTACTGCCAGAACTCGCATCTTCAGTGTTGACAGTTCACTTGAAACAGGACTGTTCATTGGTCAACTAACACTCCAAGATAATACGATTGATTGTCAAGCTACTGCAGTGTGTCCACTTAGCTTGACAACAGACAGCCACACGAAGGACAAAGGAGAAACATTTCACAAGAGGAACAGACCTTCTCTTCATAGCAGGTGTGTTAAATCGAATGCTCTTGTGTGTTTCAGCACCAAAGGCCCACAGATTGCATACGAGCGCAGCTTTAGATGGAAGCTTGCTCACTTCCGCTACTTGTGCCAGGTACACTTTTCTCTCTTCCGCTCTTGTCGCTCCCAATATTTCCAATCTCCCTCCAACTCACTCACGGTGCTTTGTCGTCCCTCAGTCCAACGCTCTGCCCAGCCATGTGAAGATCACCGTCTCCAGACAGACACTGTTTGAGGACTCTTTTCAGCAAGTAAGAGAACACTGCCTTCCTCTACACTTCACATGAAGCGTATCATTGCAGCCTGTTTCTTTGCTGAACTGGTGTTTGAGGTGAGTTTGTGTTCCATGCGTCTTTCAGATCATGGCCCTGAAGCCTTACGACCTGAGGAGGAGGCTGTATGTCATCTTCAGAGGCGAGGAGGGTTTAGACTACGGTGGTTTAGCCAGGTAATAAAAAAAGTTTCATGATTTGTATCAGCGCTTTGTTAGGGTGAGATGTTGTTGATGTGTTTGTCTTTTCTTCCCCTCCCTGTTCCAACGTCTCCCCCCTCGTACTTTATCCCCGCCCTCCCTCCTGTCCCGTCCGTCCCTTCGCAGAGAGTGGTTCTTCTTGCTGTCCCATGAAGTGCTGAACCCCATGTACTGTCTGTTTGAGTACGCTGGCAAGAGCAACTACTGTCTCCAGATTAACCCCGCCTCCGCCATCAACCCGGACCACCTCTCCTACTTCTGCTTCATCGGCCGCTTCATCGCAATGGCACGTTTCACCTTCTGGATTCAGAGGGACTGATCAGACAAACCGGGTTATTGGAGGCTGTCAGAACACCGAGTGTATTTGATCTGTGCTGTGAGACCCAAAAGTAAAATCAATACTAATTAAGCCCTAAAATGTCACTTAATCACATCTACTGCTTTTGAATTGATCGCAGGGATTTAGGTTTAGAATTTAAACGTTTCCTGAGCCCACAGAGGAATATGTATCTGCTATTTTTACATATGCACAATTGAATTGATAATGTCACAGTGAAACTAACACGCTGCCTCTCTATTCACACGTGCAGGCACTTTTCCACGGCAAGTTCATCGACACGGGCTTCTCTCTGCCTTTCTACAAGCGCATGTTGAACAAGAAGCTGATCCTCAAAGACCTGGAGTCGATCGACCCCGAGTTCTACAACTCGCTCATCTGGATCAGGTGAGTGCTCTCTCCCGTCCCTGCAGAACTTCCATTCACATCCACCGACAGCAGAGGACATCGCTGGCACATTCCTTCTCTGTCTGCAGTTTCATTTGGATGGTTCCAATCTTGTGAATATGATGAATAATTGATTTGATTGTTATGTTTTCGTACTGTGGGAAGATACAGCAGACACAAGTTTAAAAAACCAAACAATAGATGCGAAACGAGGGCAGAGAAGCTGATGGCAGACACGTCGCCATGCCAGAGCACTTAAACACAGAGACGCTGGCTGAGCCCCCTGGAGACGCAGAGCTGCACTCTAATGCAGTGATAACCAGAAACAGAGGCGCCCCAGTGATTCATGGCCTTTGTCTCCGAATCTGTGAACTGTTGACACTTCAGCGTGTCGTGACAGTAACAGAGTGCGATCTCTCCTCAGGGACAACAACATAGAGGAATGCGGCCTGGAGATGTACTTCTCAGTCGACATGGAAATCTTGGGGAAGATCACTTCTCATGACCTCAAACCCGACGGCGCCAACGTCCTGGTCACCGAGGAGAACAAGGAGGAGTACATCAGGTGCAGCACCGCCACCGAACCGTCGTCATGGGAACAGCTGGATTCATTGGTGGGTGAGGTTTGTGATGGAACTCTGTGCTCTCTGCTGTGCAGCCTGATGGCCGAGTGGAGGTTCTCCCGCGGGGTCGAAGGTCAGACCAAAGCTTTCCTGGACGGCTTCAACGAGGTGGTCCCTCTTCAGTGGCTCCAGTACTTCGACGAAAAGGAGCTGGAGGTGAGATGAACGTTCTCACTTGTTGTGGTTGATGTCATGAAACTGTGATGGTCCATCTCAATGTACAGAAAATCAGCAATATTCTCCTTCACTGTGTGTGTGTGTGTGTGTGTGTGTGTGTGTGTGTGTGTGTGTGTGTGTGTGTGTGTGTGTGTGTGTGT
>JAUESE010000002.1:12718829-12738534 GCA_032274725.1 Malacoctenus triangulatus
GGGGCCCCCCCCCCCCCCCCCCCCCCCCTCCACAACACCCACCCAACCCGAGTAGCTCTCACCTCCTCGTAAGTCGCAGTTGGCGGCGTTGAGAAAATCATCGAGGCGACGTTGCGCTGATACCACGGCAGGTCGGCGAAGGCGAAGCACCTGAGCAGGGAGAGACAGCCAAGTGTTCCAAAGAGGTTCTATCTATAACCTGGACACCTGAACGCATCATCAGCCACGAGTGGAGAGACTCACCACTGTCCCAGAATGTAGAAGGACGTGGCGTCTTTGGGGTTAAGTTGGACGGCTCTCTGGACAAAAAAGTAACAGATCTCACTTCAGTAGCGACAGATAAAAGGAAAAGCTGAGACAAAGTGATGTGTTCTCACCTCCATGTGTTCCCTGATGATGTAGGAATTTCCAATTTTTGTCTTGATGCCCATATATTCCCCCACGTCGCTCAGACACACACCGTACCACTGAGTCAGAGGGCACAGTTACTCTTCTACTGCATTTTTTCCATGATTGATGGGGAAAAAAAGCGATTTTTTTTTTTTAATTACACATTTCAAGTACGGAATCTACCTTGTGGCATGCGAAACACTGGTCGTCCTTCTCCAAACCCTTCGACACGTAATCGAAGGCCTCGAACATCAGCTGCTTCTTCCGCTCGGCCTCCATGTTGGGCAGCAGCGCCATGTCGCGGGACGCCCTGGCGAGCCTCCACAGGACCTCGGCGTCATCACTGTGACACACACACGACTGACTTTGCTGCTGCATTGACTCATCACTCCAGAACTCAGGATTTTACAGGAGGAGGAGTAAAAAGGAAATTATGGGGGGGGAACTGAGCAACTGGCCTCCAACCTGTGAGGACTGGTGATGTGACCTTGATGAGGTGGAAGCCAGACCTCAGTTAGATTGTGTGAAGCCGTTCCTGGACAGTATTCTAATATCTCCTTCGTTTCATCTGTTCCAAATACTTCCACTCATGGAGGATAATCACTCGAGTCGAAGGTATATGAAGGAAATTTCTGGATTTTGACTTCTTGATGATCTTAGAGAACCAGGAGGTTTGGGAAAGCGGTGAACGGATTCAGGAGCGTCAACTTGGGCGCATTCTGGGGGACAAACGCTTCGTTCGGGCGCCCCCTCGTGGTCACAGTTTAGAACGACCACTCAGTTTGAAATCAACTTCTAAAAAATAAAATGAGTCAAGGAGCAGAGGAGGTGAAATTCTCTTCTATGTTGAAAGGAAACAGGGACTGAATTAAACTCTCTAAAATCAGGATTTCTTCCAGTCATTGTGTGAGAAAACGGCAGCAATAAGAGAGAGCAGCGACCGATCAGAGCCTCTCCTCACCTGTCTTTGTACTGCAGCAGCAGCTGGTAGAGTTTCTCCGTCTCCGCGCAGCTGTACAGGTAGTCCGCCTGCTCCAGGACCTCGTCTGACGGAGCACACGGTCAAAGTCAGACACCGATTCAGTTGGAACCATTTGATTGAGAGAAAAAAAGTGCAGCTGACCTTTCTCCAGGGCGCAGACCACTGCTGGGCTCCGCACCGCGCGGTAAACCGCATAACCCAGACAGGAGAGCGCAGGGAGCCCCAGGAGGAACGCGGACCCCCCGCTCTTTGCGTAGAATGACAGAAAGAAGGTTAAAGACCCAAAAGCAACACACTTCCTTACCACCACATACAACAACCTGGCGATCGGTCCATCGAGGTCACCTGTAGGTTAGTGAAGCACCCCCCAGCCCCAATTTAATAAGTGACAACTCACCACTAACCCTATTACTGAGTTCCTAAATTCCTTAACTTAGAAACCTACTCCCTGCGCCGTTGCTAAGTGTGAGGGCATGGGTCATGTCTGAGGGAGGGGTTGACCCGGAGTGCTCACCTCTCCAGGTGAGCAAACAGAGTGTGGCCCTGGCTGGCCTCCCAGGTGTATGCTGCTGGAAGTGGGTTGAGGGCTTGGTGCCCACTCCTATCCAAGCACTCAAACCCTGAATGGCATTTACCTACCGAGGTAATCTGCACAGTGTGATATGTGAAAAAGTGTCGTGAGCCTGAAGGGCCAGCAGGTGTGGGTTCCGCTCAAACAACTGGCAGGACGTATGGTAACGATGTCAGCGATCCCCGGTCACAGGCACGGCCGGGGCTGACCCCGCAACCAACCACTGTAAGCGGGCCGAAGCAAGAAGGGTTAACAGTGGGCACTCGCTATCCAGTCTGGCCGGTTAGACATTAATAATCGAGGTCAGGGGCACAGACCTCCGCCCCCGAAGTCCTGCTGCAAAGCTCAGATGGCATTTTAAGCCTGGCTGCCCTTTAACCTACATTTAGTCTATCACCATAGAGAACCTCCATCAATGTTTTTCACTTGATATTAAAAAGAATTGAGATTTCTAAAACGATTCAAGCAGCAAAAACACAGGTGACAGGTGACCAAACATCATCGGTAGTTACAGGCAGAGTGGTTGTTGTCCGTCGAGCTGTCCCGAAGCGCCGACACGTCGCTCTGCCTCCCGCGGCTTTGGCCCCGAACCCCAGTAAAGCCCTGCTCACACAGCGCGCTGCCAGCCGACCTGCCATCCCGTCAGACGCCTCGAACACCTCTGTGAAAGAAACTCAGGTTGGAACGCGAGTTTAAGAGCTGAGCGATCAACTGGGCTGCGTTCAAGAGCGCAAAGCAAACACCGGTCACAGCATGCTGCAAAAAAAATCAATAAAAAACAAAAGATTGTTTTAACAGGTTTTAACGGGTAAAGAGGATTTAGTAAAGTAATCAAGTGCGGTAAAGCCAACATTAGGCGCATCTTCACCTGCAAAAAGTCAGTTCCGACACATGGAAAAACATGATCAGTATTGTTTTATTAACAACAATGTTCACTGAGATTCCTTGACTTGTGTCTCACTTTTAATTCGGCAACCTGTCAAGACTGACGTTTATCCGAATAAGCAAAGCAAACCAATTCAAACGAAGTCTTGAATGCACCCTAAAATGCTGTCCGTGCTGCATAACCCACCGGTGAGAAACAAGTGACGGCCGCTGTAGGTCCGTCATCAATTTACCGCTGCCAATCACACTGAAGGGTGTCACTTCAAAGCCTTATAAAGTTTATTTATTCACGCCGGGAAATCATTTATTCCAGACAAGCCGCACGGAAACCAAGAGGTCCATTTAGGAGAACATTATTTGGGAGTTGAGTGACCGTAGCGGCCAGAAGAAGTTATCGGGGCAGTGCAGAGTGACGGCTCCTCCCTCCGGGGTGCCCAGCTGTTGTTGTCAGATAGACCTTACTGCTTCGTGAACGGGCCAAGGCAAATTGGGACGGTTTAATGTCCCGCCACTTAAACGGCCTCAAAACGTCCCGGTGAATTTGCAGCTAACGTGGTGAGTTAAAGGCGTGTTCGCGGGCCGCTTGGAGGAGCCGTGCGGGCTTTGGTGCGCAGAGGCGTCGCCACACCCACCTAACGGGCGCTGCCCGGGACTCAGACTTACCGCTAAGCTAAAAACTGACAGCGGCTCCGGGAAGCGGCGACACGGTACCGTTTCCCAGTCTGAAGCTGAGGTTTGGTTGACTTTAAACGGAGCGCTTTTTACCTTTTTACACCCTTCCTCGCCTTTTTCTAGATAAGGAGAGTTTCTTTAAGTGAACTGCACCTCCTCAACATCCCTTTAACTCGTCCGTTATTCTCTTAAAAAATTGAATGCATATAAAGGATAAAACAAAAATATTTCTTATACTACAAGTAAGTATCTGTTTTGTAAAGTTAAAAAATTACGTTTTCGACAAATTCATTGTTTTGGTAAAAGCGACAAAAGCCAAACAGATCTCTAAATTGAAGCTGGAATAACCCTAACCCTAACCTAACTAAAAAGATAAAGCTTTATCTAAATTTATTTTCACACCTTCTCATAAATATTTATTTGTTCCATGAGGTTGTTTAAATATTTGATGAACTAATACTAATTCTGTTTGTATATTGAAAAAATAATCCTTGGGAAAAAACTCATCACTTCCCACTGAATGATGCTATGAACCAGTCCCATCACTCAGCTGTACAGATGTCTCACGCGCACACGTCTGCTCCTGTCAGCCTGCAGCTGCCATGGCCTCAGCGGGGCCCACGGCGCCGGGGGGCGTCCATCTCACCACCAAGGTGGAGCTGACCATCTCCTGCGACGGCCTCATGGACATGGACGTGTTCTCCAAGTCGGACCCTCTGTGCGCCCTGTACATCAACACCACCGGGTCCCACTGGTACGAGGTGGGTGTCAGGGGGTCTCGCCCGCGTCTCCGCCCCCTCCTCTTGGCTCCACGGTCCCCTGGCTGCTCCTCACACTCTGCGTGTCATTTTGTTTTGGCGAGCAGCTCGGGCGCACGGAGATGATCCTGAACTGCCTGAACCCGAGGTTCGCCAAGAAGTTCGTCCTGGACTACTACTTCGAGATGGTGCAGCAGCTGAAGTTCTGCGTGTACGACATCGACAACAACACCTACGACCTGGCTGACGACGACTTCTTGGGGGAGCTTGAATGCACTCTGGGCCAGGTGAGCTTGGCCCCGCCCGAGTTTTTTGCCTTCTTACCGTCCTTTTTTATTATTCATGTCTCCCTGATGTCTGTGCTCAGATTGTCTCCAACAAGCAGATGACCCGACCTCTGCTGCTGAAGAACAAGAGGCCGGCGGGTCACGGGACCATCACAGTGGGTTCCACCTGGAACTACAACCGTTCTCTGCTGGGTTCTAACTCGACATCTCCCACTCTTGTCTCTTTTTCATCTATTTCAAATAGTCTCTGTTCCTTTCTGATAGATCAGTGCGGAGGAAATAACAGACAACAGAGTGGCAAACTTTGAGGTGTCAGCCCGCAGACTGGACAAAAAGGTACAAACTGCAGCTCCTGATCAGTCATGGCTCAACCGTCTCTCTCTCTCGAGTAAACTTTCCAATGTTTTTCCGGCTGATGGCTGTACCGACTCTCGCCTGTTCAGTATTTGTGGTGGTCCGACCCGTTCCTGGAGATCTTCAAGCGGACGCAGACTGGCTGGCAGCTGGCTCACAGGACAGAGGTAGCTGCCTGGAGGACGAAGCCTTTCCCAGCTCTTTATCCATCAGTGACCGACTGAAACGAAGGATTTTCTGCTCTTACGTCGATGGCTGATGGTGGCGTGTTTCTGCAGGTTGTATTCAACAACTTAAACCCCATATGGAGACCTTTCCGCGTCACGCTGCGGGCTCTCTGTGGAGGAGACGTGGAGAGCCCCGTAAAGGTAAGGACACTTCCTGTCTTCGCTTTATTGTAATTCTACCCAAGTAACTAAACCACTTCCTCTAACCACCCTTGGAAGAATGCTTCCTGTTGAACCCACTCCCCTGCTCTTGCTAACTCTTGTTCTCTTTTTTGTTCCATTTGAGTTTGGTGGCTTGTTCAAAAGTACTAATGACTACTAATTCATCTTTTATTGCTTTTTTTTTTTTCCTTTCCATCGTGTGGTGCGCGCAAACTTTAAACAAGGGGACGCTTGCGACCCGGCTGGATGGGCAATGTGTGTGTGCACGGTTCATGGTGCCACCATGTGAAGGTGTGCCTTTTTTTGCTTTTACTCTCTTTCCTGCTGTGAAGCCATTGTCTCTGCGTTACCGCGACACAGACAGGGAGACGTTCAGCAGCGTAGTTTTCTTTAAAATGTTTAAATCTAATTGTGACACTGAGCAGTTAAAGAGTAAGTACCCCCCCCCCCTCCCAAGACCCCGTCTTTGGGACCAGTGATCTCAGAAATCAAATATGGACGCTGATGTTTTGCTTCGGGCTGTGACGTTTTTCTTGTCGTGCCGTCAGGTGGACTGCTACGACCACCGCTACAACGGCTCCCACGCCCTCATCGGGAGCTTCCAGGCCAGCCTGGCAGAGATGCAAGTGGCCACGCACCTTTCTCCGGTCAGAGTTTTTTTTCCCGTGTTCTCGTCCCTTCAACAGTTCGTACCTCGCCGAAAAAAGACGCGTGAACCGCTGCTTTGGTTTTTTTTTTTTTTTTTTTTTCAGGCTGAATTTGAGTGCGTCAACCAAAGAAAGAAAGGAAAGAAGGCGAACTACAAAAACTCGGGGGTCGTAAGCATCAAGCAGTGCCAGGTAAACACGTCCGAGCATGCTTGGAGTACACTCCAAATGTTTGTCCCTGTTTGATACACAATCCCGTCTGACTGTGCGACTCCACACGTTTCATGAAGGTGATGAAAGAATACAGCTTCCTGGATTACATCATGGGTGGCTGCCAGCTCAACTTCACCGTGAGTTTGGAAAAAAGTCTCCGGTTCTTTATCTCTCTCCTGTGTTCACCTTAAAGCTCTGACCTGTTAACTGACCACCTGTCATGTCCTCCAGATAGCCATCGACTTCACGGGCTCCAACGGGGATCCGATGACCCCGCAGTCGCTGCACTACATCAACCCCGACGGCTACAACGAGTACCTGTCGGCCATCTGGGCAGTGGGGAACGTCATCCAGGACTACGACAGGTGAACCGGTCACTAGTAGTGTGCTTCGTTTCGGTAACCGTCACATGCCACTGAAGTTCCTGTGAATCGGATGAGGGAGTTTAACATGTTTGTAGGAAAGGAACACACCCACTTGGACAAACTCAGCCTGGAATTTAGACTGTTTGCTTTAGAAATTTTGAAAAAAGGTTCCAATAAATAAATGTAATAACTAAGCAAAGAGAATGAAACCAACGCAATGACCCCGTTTGATGCTCTTTTGAGTCACTCTGCACTGATCTTTAGTGTTTCTTTTTCAACGCATTTTCACACCAACATCCTATATTCACAGAATTCAGATGTGCGTAACAGTCTACAAATTGTATTGCTTTTCTCGAAATACTTTTTTTTTTATCGTAGTTTTTTTGAAGTCTGTGAACAGACTTTTGTTCACAAATTATGGCATCACTTAATCAAAGTCACTCCGTCCTTCATCTGACCTCTACTGACTTATTCCGCTTGTCAGCCTAAAATGTTCCCAGATTTAGACCTCCGTCTCTCTGATGATGATGATGATGAGATCGATGGATCGTTGTGTCTGTCTGATCTGATCGTGTGTCTCTGCTGGTATTTCTTCTCTGCAGCACCAAGATGTTCCCCGTGTTTGGATTCGGAGCTCAGATCCCTCCGCTCTGGCATGTAGGAAAAATGGCCACCGGTGCCGTTGTCCAAGCATTGTCACACTTACACAGATTGGATGTTTTTCTGTTTAACTTCTCATGTTGATAGTAAATGTTTTGGTAAATAAAGCATTGATTTCCTGTGAATATTACCTGTCAACGACCAGCAAATTTATTTAGTAACTAACCTCCTCCACCTTTATTGCTGGTCTGTGCTGCAGTTAATAACAGTAATGTACCTGATCATCTCTGAACTGATTAATGGACCGCTTTTACTCATTCCTTGTCTCGTGCCGTCAGGTTTCACACGAGTTCCCCATCAACTTTGATCCAGCCAATCCGTTCTGTGCGGGTAAGTTTAACCCACCTGGTAAAATGACCCGGCCGTGTCGCACCATGACAGATGGTTCCTCTGACTTTGCGTGGGTTGCAGGCATCGAGGGCGTGGCCAAGGCCTACCAGCAGTGTCTGCCTCAGCTGAAGCTGTGGGGCCCCACCAACTTTTCCCCCATCATCAATCATGCCGCCTGCTTTGCCAGACAAGCGATGCAGCAGAATATGGCCTCAGTGAGTCGATGGCGAGCGTTTCAATTACACGTCGTTTGAGCAAAACAATGAAGCAGCTCAGTCTCTCTGATCTTGTTTTTTTTTGCACAGCAATACTACGTGCTGCTCATCATCACCGACGGCGTCATCACTGACATGGACCTGACGCGCTCCGCCATCGTGGCGGCCTCCCGTCTGCCCATGTCCATCATCATCGTGGGCGTCGGCGGCGCCGACTTCAGCGCCATGGAGTTCCTGGACAGCGACGACAAACTGCTGGCCGCCCCCAACGGCGACACCGCCTCCAGAGACATCGTGCAGTTCGTGCCCTTCAGGCAGTTCCAAGTAAGTGGCGTCCAGACGGGGAAGTTCCGTCTCGATCGTCCTTGTCTCTGCTGCTGCCTGCCGTGTGTTTTTTAAACAGTGGTGGCACCGAGCAGGAAAATCACCACTGCTCAGTTTGAAAAGACCAGACACGGGACATTCTACCAGGTGTAGTAAGGAGGTCTTAGGGTAGTTTTTCTTCTTCTTCTCCTCACAGGGAAGCAATGTGGCCCTGGCTCAGAGCGTCCTGGCAGAGCTTCCTGATCAGCTGACGTCCTTCTTCAACTCGTACAAACTGAAACCTCCCAAAATGTCCGGGGTCTATGAGCCATCTTAGGAAGGACGGAGAGATAAAGCAACTGTACTTCAAGTGTACTTCTTGTCTGTGTCATCTCTAATGATTAGCTCCATTTATTGCATGAAGTGTCGGCGAACATGGAGAGTAATGCTTGTGGAAGATGCTGCTAACCCTCAGTGTTTTTGTTCTTTTTTTTTTGAGACATGAATAAAAATGTGATTTATTAACCTGTGAGTTATGATGGCTGGTGAAGCGCATACTGAGAATATGCAATCATAAGTTACTTTTCATGTCAATCATGTCATCTTGCATTTCGCTGCATGTCTGCAGGGTATTAGACTCTCTGAGGCTTAATTGAGGAATGTGTTGTACCTTTATGTCATTGTGAAGCCTTTGTTTTTTTTGTAATTGTTTATACTGTTTGTTTTTTATTCTATCTGCATGACTGACATTAGGAGCTGTTAGTTTGTAGCGTCTGTGTGTGACTCTGTGGATGTGATGCCCGAAGCCATGAAACTGGAAGGACTAATGCACGTGGACGGAAGAAACTGGAACATCCACGTGATTATTTTTTTTCTGTTTGAAACCAATGAAAGGATTTAAGTATTAAAGATTTATGTATGTAAACCTTTTCACACTGTGGGACGGTGAGAACCATGCCACACCTATGACTCAGCCGCAGGGATCGAAGCTGGACTGACTCTCCAATTACGATTAAGTGCATGTGGCGCATGGTCCCGATCCCGGCTTCTCCCGACTCAGCCGGGCTCCCAGCCAGCACTGGGATGCAGCAATGAGCACTGAATGCATCATGGAAACCCACTGTTCCTCAGTTCAGTTATAAATACACACCCACTTCACATTTAACAAATAACACCAAAAATAAACATGGTTTGATAAAATTTATTTTGGAATCATGATTCTTTTCGTGAGTGTTTCAGAAATAATTTTAGTTCACCCTGTGATGACACCGAATGAGAGTGAGAGTCATGTTTTGAACTTGCGTGTACTTAGTTTGATTTATTAATGTATTTTTTAATATGGCTAAATTTGGAGAAATACTACCAAAAATTTGACAATCAAAATTGCATCGTTTAGTGCTTATTTTGGAGAATTTCTCTCCAAATGTGCAGGATTATTTACACCTTTTTAGGATTATTATCAAGTTTGTTCAATAATCCAACATCATAAGTTTTTATAGTTGGTGGGGAAAAATATTAATTTAAAGTGATTATCGTAATACTTGCATGTTTTTGGTGAGGTTGGTTTAGTCGACGTTTTTTGTGCTAAAGACTGAACTGGCGTCATCGTTATTTGGCTGCAGTGAGTCATAACGGCCAGAGGGAGGCAGTGTCCCAGCTTCAGACGCTGCGGACAGCCGTGAATCCCCCAGGGAGGACGAAGAAGAAGAATAAGGGAGAGGCTGGCAGTTGGACGCCGCCCACTACAGTTAGCTGGTCATCCTCAGTCACTACTGCTAAACTAGAGGTAACAGGCAGCATAATACACACGGTAAGAAAAGCGCTCCCCGTCGACATTTCAGCGTGATACCGACAGCTTCAATAAAAATATATTATAAGGTTTTTTCTTGCGCCTGTTAAAGTCTCGCTGGTAAAATATCACTTACACTTTTCCTCGACCTGAGTAAGGGTTAATGAAACACTCCTTAAAGTTAACGGAGCTAGCTGGATTTAGCATTTTCCTACGTGACCTCAGTTAGAAATAAACCAGTGACACTAACGTGAGTTTGTCAGTGAGCGTGCTTTGTATGGGGGCACTGTTGGTGCAAAGTGTGGTGTGTATTTCGTTCTGTGTGTCCGTGAACAGACTCATACGCGTGTGCGGTGATCTGTGGGGGTGTAATTAGATTGGTCTGTGTAATGAGATGTGTGCGTACACCTATTTTGTGTGTGTGATGTGATTTGTGTCTGTCTCGTTGAATTAGTGTGTCAGCAATGAAATTTGTGCACCAGTGACAACATCTGTGTGTACACAATGACTTGTGTATAAGTGTGTACATGGCTCTTTGAACGTCTCTGTTATCAGTTTTTACTCAATCAGATCTCTCATTAAGCTTCTTTTATTGTCTGTTTTCTTCCACTTGTGGCCTGGCAAAGGTTTGTCTGTAATTTGGGTTTCCTTTGCCCTGATTCCGACTCTCAGGCTGTTACCTTTCACTGTTCTCGCACTGTGCATATCGCTTTTTTTCCTACTCACTGGTAATGCTTTATAGGACACATTCAGTTACTCAGAACATCCACTTTAAACATACAGAGTGTCTTTAAAGGTGAATTTTCTGTAAAAAAAAAACAACAACAAACAAACACAAAAATACCCCTAATGACAGATGTTGTCTGCATCTGTCGAAGGTTGCAGAAGCTCATGAATAAATACCACCTCCTCGTGAGGGGGACCCTGAATATCTGATGACATGACCTTTTCACAAACTCTGGGATAATTTTAATTTAACTGTTTAACAAGATATTTAAGATATTGAGATGTGATTTGGTTTTGAAGCTTCAGGCTCTGTGCTTCAGCTCGTGCGTGTTTCTGAGAAGGCCAGCCTGTTAAGTTGAACCAATATTGATCACATGATCTCCCCCCATTTCCTGCGTCTGCGTCCGTGGTCCTGTTGCCTGGTGGTCCAGGCTGCGATGGCGGCAGCTGGAGCCTCGGGTCCCAGGGCCACCGCCGACTGTGTGACCAGGGTGGCGCTGAGCATCTCCTGCGAGAACCTGCTGGACATGGACACCTTCTCAAAGTCGGACCCCCTGTGTGTGCTTTTCATGAACTCTGCGGGATCCCACTGGACCGAGGTGGGAGGCTGTAAAAGCTTGTGGTTGACCTTGAACGGCCGCGGTTTGATGCATTCATTATTTTCAAGCCTTTTGCTGTGTGTGTGTGGGTTTTTTTTTTTCGTTAGGTTGGGCGGACTGAGAAAATCCAGAACTGCCTTAATCCTAGTTTTTCCAAGTCGCTCATCCTTGACTACTACTTCGAGATGGTGCAGAAGCTCAGGTTCGAAGTGTACGACATCGACAGTGAAAGCTGCAGTCTGCAGGAAGCGGACTTCCTGGGAGCGCTGGAGTGCACACTGGGACAGGTCAACAATCCGCTCTGCTCATTTCGCGCAGCTCAATGCCATCGCTTAGGAAGCGTGTACTCGAATGTTGTCTGAGCTGGCGAGTGAAAGCTGAGATGTGTGTGTCTGTCTAGATTGTGTCCTCCAAGAGACTGACGAGGCCGCTCGTGTTAAAGGATAAGAGGCCCGCAGGAAAAGGAACCATCACTGTGAGTTGTGTCACATTGGAGCAGCACTTAATGAATTAAAAGCATTCGTATCTTTGATGAAATGTTCTCTTGTGTGTCTCAGATATGTGCAGAGGAAAGAACCGACAACAGGGTGGTGGCTTTTGAAGCTGCTGCCAGAAAACTGGACAAAAAGGTCTGAAGTTGTCAAACGCAGAAGTGCGAGAGGTTTGAATTCATCATCAACTCTTTTTTTATGTCTATTGTTTTCATTTCTAGGACTTTTTCGGCAAGTCGGACCCTTTCCTGGAGTTCTACAAACAGACGGAGACGGGCTGGCAGATGGCTCACAGGACTGAGGTGCAGTTAAGGCTTCCTGACTGGTGCAGTTATTGGCAACGCAGCTCACAACATGTTGTGACAGCTACAGCATTAGAGGTGAGTCTTGAGTGTGTGTTTTTGTGTGTGTGTGTGTAGGTGGTCATGCACAACCTGAACCCAGTCTGGAAGCCTTTTCGAATCCCCATCCAGTCGCTGTGTGGAGGCGATGTAGAGAAATCGATAAAGGTAAACACTGAAGCTGCACTTTTCTCTCTGTTGTTTTGGCTCCTTTCACGTCACCTTGTGTACAAACAGGTTTGTCTACTGAGAGAGATTGCAGGTATTAAAAATCTCTGATAATTCTCCTCTTTTTTTAGTCATTTGCTTATAAATTGCACCCGTATTTTCTCAGCTTCTGCAGGTTGACCAAATGTGTTGATTTTTGTTGAAACTGAGAGCAAAAACCTTTGATCAAAGAACTTCGAAGAGTCTCATTCTGAATCTACTCCTGTTCATCAATAGTTTAAATAAGTTGTGTGTTTTTTTTTGTGTTCCCATCTTTTAACCCTGTTAACGCAAACTTAGCAGGGAGAGATGCTTCCCTGTGGACGGTACATGTGAGTGAAACTGTCAACGCGGCGCGTGCTTTTCACGTGAGGGATGCAGTGTCTCGTGGCAGGACGGGCCAAAGTCCTGGACGCATCTACATCTGTCTTAAAGGAACACGCTCAGTTTGGACTGGGGCCCCCTTTGGTGAACTTGGCTTTTAAATGTAACCGATCCCTTCAAACTGAATGACATCGTGGGCCACTGGCTTTGCTTATTCCTGCATTGAGCCCATTTAAAAGCCTATAAAAGTAGCTATAAAGCAGGACTTTGTCAGGGATTAAAAGGCTTTGAATGAGAGGATAAACAGCCTGTTTGGCTGTAATGTTTGTCAACAGTCAAGTTCACCAACGGGCCAGTTTCCTAGAAGGCCGAAGTTTTCCATTAAGATGGATCACTGTTTCAGTTCCCCATGAGCTTCCATAGCCGTTACACTTAGTCTGACTGTAGCATCGCACAGTTTGTCCCAGCTGCTCTGGTTGTCTCTCATCGTGTCAGGAGACGCTCGTCCTCCCATCCCTGTTTTTTTTCACACCGGAGAGGTGTTCAGGAACGGTCTCCCAGCAGCTAGCTCGTCCTGTTCACGAGGAGTTCTTTGGACCCTGTTCAGTCTGTCTCCAGTCTAGACGGCTTGTGTGTGTGTATTTTTCTGGTAGCTATAGTTTCATCCCAGTCTCAGGGTGTCGTCTCACACCGGAAGCTTCACACTCATGGCATGCTTTTCTCTCTCGTCTGACTTGGTTCCCACCGTCTGTTGACCGTCCGTACCGAAACGCGCTGCCTCATGCTGAAGCGTCTTTCCCTTTCGCAGGTGGACTGCTACGACTACAACAGCAGCGGGACTCACGACTTCATCGGGTCCTTCCAGACGACGCTCAGCCAAATCCAGCAGGCTTCCCAATCATTTGCGGTGAGTTCATCGTACGCATGTTTGGGAGTTTGGGTCTTTCCCTTGAAGCCTCCTCCATAAGCTGTGTTGTGACACTAGTGTGGTGTGTTTGTCCCCTGCACAGGCTGAGTTTGAATGCATCAATAGCAAGAAGAAACAGAAGAAGAGAGGATACAAAAACTCAGGCGTCGTCATTATAAAACAATGCAAGGTACAAGGACCTCATGTGACACACTCGTATTTGTACTTTGGCACTTCATCACATAAAGCCAGTTAGAAGATTAACAAGTTTATATTTCGAGTATAATCCATTTAAAACCTAACCAATGAGAACCCCTCATAGCTAACTAGTCCTGTCTTTCACTGGTATTGTTCAACAGATAATAAAGGAGTATACATTTCTGGATTACATAATGGGCGGCTGTCAGATCAACTTCACGGTAGGTGTAGTTTAACTGTGGTTGGTGGTGAATAACAGTAACAGCACCTCAGGTCACAGACGTAAGATTGTTTTTTGCCTCCTGTGTGTTCGCTGCCACTTCATGCGTCAACTCTTCTGTGATGTGTGGCGTTTTAGCCAAACGCTCACGACTTTCTGACTGAGTAAGTTTCCACTGCAAGTTGAGCTGGAAAATGCGACATTACGTCATCGCGTTGGAACAAAAAAGCTTTTCAAAGCTCGAGCAGCTCACAGACGGCAAAAAAACCCCACCACGGCTTTCACACAACCGATTTGTGAAAAGATTAAAAGAATTCATATGTTTGACGGATGAGAGAGGATTGAAGTGGATTCATAAGAATTTCCTTGATACTTGCGTTTCTGTTTTGAACCGTCTGTCCCGTTTTGGCAGATCGCCATTGATTTCACGGGCTCCAACGGCGACCCCAAGTCCCCCCAGTCCCTCCACTACATCAACCCCAGCGGCTACAACGAATACCTGGCTGCGATCTGGGCGGTCGGTAGCGTCATCCAGGACTACGACAGGTAAAAGTGTGGCCACACCGTGTTGGAGCCCCCAAAGATCATTCAGCCTGACAGAGTGGTCCAAAACAAACAGAGAAGCAGGTCGTTTAGAGAAAGGAAGCAGATTCCTCTTTTCTGTCGTTCATCATTCGTTACCAGTAAATCGACACAGAGAGGAAAAACAGTTCCACATGTCGTTCAGCTGTCAGTCACTTCCAACAAGTCTGAATGTGGACCAGCATCTGATATCTCACCATCACTCCCTCAGTCCAAGCGACAGGATCAGAGCCAGAACACAGACTTACTCTCTTAATCTTCACTCCATGTTGGTTATTACATAAAGTTTGGAGTTGAAAAAAGGCAGCGTGTTGACGCCAGAATGCATGTCGTGTTGGAAGCTGTTGGAAGTCATTATGCTCTCAGTTTGCACAGTTCCAGTGAAATAGCCGCACCAAACACCTGCTTTCTCTCGCTTTCCCTCTGCAGTGACAAGATGTTCCCTGTTCTGGGTTTCGGAGCACAGATCCCTCCCCTGTGGCAGGTGATTGTTTCACTCTTGACATTTATTGTTTGATTGTGTGCTTCTGAACTGAACGATAAATGTAGAACCCTGCTGCGGCTTGGTCTGACTCAAGTCACAGCGGACACATTCCTGTTGGGATTAACGGGGCTGTTTCTGACTCCAGGTCAGTCACGAGTTTCCCGTCAACTTCAACGCATCGGATCCTTTCTGCGCAGGTAAATACCTAAAGAAGGTAAAACCATCTGACCCGTGTTCACTGGTTATTGTATCAAAATGAATAATGATGAATGGACACCTGATGATCAGTGGAAAACAACACATTTTAAATGAGACAAAACCCTGCCAGATCGATTCTGATTGGTGCTTCAAACATTTCATGAGGAGCCCACGGTTCAGCTCTGTGTTTGGTTTTCAGGCATAGAGGGAGTGGTCAGTGCCTACCAGCAGTGTCTGCCGCTGATCAAGCTCTATGGCCCCACAAACTTCTCGCCTGTCATCAACCACGTCGCCCAGTTCGGCAGACAGGCGCTGCAGCAGCAGAACGCCTCGGTGAGCCTCCGACACCCTCAACTCATTCGGTTCTCTCAGGCCGTCATTAGGTTCCTGCTTTCTCGAAGGTGACTTCAATTGACGGTGAACATCAGCTCAGTCGCGTCTGACTTGGCTGTTTCCTGTTGCCCGCAGCAATACTTCGTCCTGCTGATCATCACCGACGGCGTGATCACAGACATGGACGAGACGCGCTACGCCATCGTCCAGGCCTCCCGCCTGCCCATGTCCATCATCATCGTGGGGGTGGGAGGAGCCGACTTCAGCGCCATGGAGTTCCTGGACGGCGACGACGGGATCCTGCGCGCCGCCACGGGCGACGCCGCCATGCGAGACATCGTGCAGTTCGTGCCGTTCCGGCAGTTCCAACACGTAAGCGTGTGCAGACCCCCCCCCCACGTCTTCCACGTGTCGTCGACGTGCTCTCGCCAAGGCTGCTTGAAAATCCTGAAATGCTGGACACTTCTGAATGTCTGCGCATCTTATTTCAGGCTGGCACTGCAGCCCTCGCACAAAGCGTGCTGGCAGAGCTGCCTGACCAGGTGGCCTCCTTCTTCAATAAATTTGACCTGAAGCCCCCCAGCGAACCCAGTCCTTCCTAGAAATGTAGGAGCACCCCGCCTGACTCATTGACCCCTCCCTCCCTCCCTTCCTCCCTCCCTCCGCTGTCCCTGCACCCAATCAGCTGCATAGTTTTCCCACTGAGACGGCCTCGGCTTTTCAGGGTTTTCGGGTTCAACGCCTGCATGGGTCACAGGACACGAGGCATCGCGGGCTCGTGTACTGTGGCTCTCTACAGCCTGCAGGCCCCCCCCACACAATAAACACAGGAATGCTTGCCCGTGTTGTCCTTGCTGCTTCGGAGCTCGGACAGATTAAACAGCCCGAGGCCTTTGTGCTTTTTGCTTTGTTCATCATCACATTGATGAGGAATTATGGTTTTCCGCTGAAACACAGATTTTCTCAGACATGTGATGAGAAGCTTCAATAGTACAAGTTGTGTGTTGGAAATAAACTCTAACCTTATTTGTTCCTGATACTGTAGAGATATGGCAGTTTGTGTGTAGCTAACATCGTCGGTTGTGTAACAAGTTTGTAGTCATTCTCTCTTTATGGGCTTGGAGGTGCAGGCGTGATTGTGTTAGAGTTAATGTTTCCATATTATTCTGCTTTTTTCCCTCTTATTACAAACAGACACAATAATGGCTTCACTTTTTGATGTTTTAAAAAGTTATAAAAAACCAAGGTCAGTTCTCGGTGACTCATAGTGTAAGATAAAATCTCTGAGGACATCATGGAAGACAATATGACACACAGCAGAACATTTAGACTTTGAGTGATAAAACAGCTCCCAGTTTTGTGGGAGTTTTCCAACAGCACTTTTAAAAAAAATATTTTCAAGAATGAAAATATTCATAGAAATAATATTTAACCTTTTTTAAGTGTGAATATTATAAGCTACAAATCTTTTGTAACTTACATGTAACAGAATGAACAATTTTTTTCAGAAATCTTCGTGTCTCTAAAAGTGAGATTTTTGTATACAAATGAGTTTTGCATGAGGATAAAATTTGCATTTGGATGCAAAACACCTGCAGTCTGCATCGGAAAAAAACACATGAAGGTTACATTTTTTTTCCACTGTTGATGCTAAAAGTTTAAACGCTCAATGCTTATAGCCATAATATTGATGCAGGCCTGAGGATGTGAGTGGTGGGACTGTACATTCTATTGTGTCAGCAGGAATCCTGTATTATTTGCAAACAATCACACTGCAGGGCTTGTATTCAAATCATTCGAGCTTCATGTCTCGTCATGATGTCCTTTCTCTCTCTTTCTGGGACAAAGTTTCACCCAAAGGCTCATGAAAATGTGCTTTTTTGCCACAGCATGACGCCATCATTCCAAGCCTCCTTCAGCTCATCTCTTCAACAAAGAATCCTTGTAACGTCACATTCCTCCTCAGCCGTGCACCACTAACCTGTGGCTCTTCGCTGCACCCTGCTGCTTTTGTTTCTGGCTGCTTGCTCACGTCCCTGCTTTCTCTCTTTGCCCCCCCACCATACATGCGTGTCAGACTGACGCCGTCACACTCTCTTTCTCTCCTCCTCTTCAGAGTCCTCCGGAGGCGCTCGCTCAGAGCGTCCTGGCGGAGGTCCCCGGTCAGGTGACCAGCTTCTTCAACACCATGAATCTGAAGCCACCCCAGGCCGACGCCCCCGCCTTCGACCCCTCGGCGTCGGCGCCTCCCCTGTGATGCAGGCGGAGGACCAAACCCTCCCACCTTGTCTCAGTCCTTCAGAACGGCTGGATGTTTGTTTTTAATGTGGATCCTAACAGTGAAGCTGGTCCTAACCTGGAAGTTGTACATTGGATGTTACGATGCAAAGCTTTTTGAACATATGAGCATGTGGCATGCAATGTGGTAGACATGACATGCACTAACTATATAATAGTTATATTATGAAGCCATATTACGGTCTTATCAAAGCCGTTTTTCTTTTTCTTTAGCTCAGAATTAACCCAAATATCACGTAAATATGATTTTATGCGACTCAAGTGCCAGAATCAATAAGAATCCAAATATTTTATAATTTTATGGCCTTTCTTTTTTGATCATTTAAAATTTTCTCTGAAGATTTCTTTTCGTAAGCGCCGAGGCAGCTGACAACCTGCATCTCACGACTCTGTCGGTCTCATGTGTCCGCTGAAGGGCTGGGGTCCCGGACCCGCACAGATCAGAAGCTTTTGCAAACGCCTCCTTTTTCTTTCAGGCATCGATCGCTTCTGCGTTGGTCTCCATCCTCCTTTATTTCACGTCTTCCTGAAGTCAACGACACAACTCGGTCTCAACGGGTCAAAACTGCGGTCCAGGTGTGTTTCAGTGATGTTTACAGAGCGAGTCTGTACATAATCGGCTGTTTGGTTAAAGATTTCCCTTTTGTGTAGATTTGACAATACAAAGCTGTTTTGTTTTCGTTTTGTACCTCTGTTTCTTTTGTATACAAACGCATTTATACTCAGTGTATCTGATCAGACACGCCAGTTTGGTGATTCCGTGTGGTGGAGACGGAGAGTCCCTCTGTGATCAGTTATCATCAGTGTCTGTGCAGTTTTGTAAGATGCTTGTTTACACTGTGCACATAAGATGTTCACTTTGTCTTACAATAACCACACTTTATTTTACCAGGTGGCATTAAAAATGTCTCCCACTGTGTTTTTGTAAACCTTTGGTTAAGTTGTTGTTTACACTGTCCACTGTGGCATTGCCTTATGTCGTATATTTGTCTTTGTCATGTCATGACGTTGATTTTTGTCAGTATTTCACACACACACATATATATATAAATATTATATGCAATACAACTAATGAACACATTAGCCAGATAAGACTTACTTATATTTTTACTCTAAAATCTTCAGATATTCTCAAATATGCTTTTTATGTTTACTTTATTGCTTTCATATCAAAATATGAAATAAATACTATATTGTTTTAAAGTAATTGAAAATGTGTGTGGCTCCTTGTTTCAATTGGAAATCTGATGTCTTCTTGGATCAGCGTCGCCCTGCAGTGAAGCTCATAGTGTCACAGAGGGCTTGATGAGGTCCTGCTGGACGCAAGATGAGGGTGTCGTTTTATATTTCCCCAGCTAATTCCCAAAATCAGAACAATATGACAGATTGGAGTATAAGTTAGCATTACTCTTTACTGCAGTCATGGGGTGGTGTTAGAGGGGGAGTGCAATGACAAGAAGAATAAACAGTATGTACTGAATACTTTATTTGCAGAAAAAAATACAAGAAGCTGCCTGCAAAAGACTACTTTTTTTAACCTTTATTTATATTTCTTATCACTATATTGCATTTTTTTTATGCTGGTAAAATATTGGTGGTAAATAACCTTGAAAACGGTCACTTGAGAGTTTGACCTGCTAGTCTTTACGAACGGGCAGCACCAGATAAATCTTAATGTCAAACACTGTCTGATTGTGACAGAACGCTTTGATTCGGGAGTTTTCCCGGTGAAAAAAAAAACTTGCGGCGGCGGCTGATTCCCACCTAACCACTGTAACCGCCGCGCTGCTTGGCCCGATATTGTTGCCATAGTGACCGAAGTGGCATTTTTTGGGGTTAACATCTTCACCAAACATTTACATTTTCCCCTCCAAAAGAATCTCCTTTGTCGCTATTTATTTTCCCAAAACATGGTTCATTTTTGGGTGACAGTGTCTAACCAACAAATTAGCGACAGCAGTTTCTGTTGACACCATTCAAGGACCCT
>JAUESE010000002.1:12738634-12759684 GCA_032274725.1 Malacoctenus triangulatus
TAAAAATTGGCTGTATTTTAGCTACAAATACCAAAGGTGTTTGAGAACTGTGTGCTCAGTCCAGTATTGTGGCAGCGGTCACGTGTGCTCCAGCCATTCGGACAGAGAAGTTCCCTCACATTTTCTGACAAATGCACATGATGGTTGTATGATCAAGTCTAGAATCGTGTTTTAACACTTGTGACTTTTTTCTCAGTCACTGGAAGCTAAAACATCAGCTTGAGCTTCACATCATTTGAGTTTAACAGTTTACATTATTACCTCCATCTTTCTTCCAAAGTCCATCAGGCTGACTGTGTGTGGGCGTGGACTCTGCCGAGGGTGAGGGAGAGGAGGAAGGAGAAGAGTTTTAGACGGCACTAAACAGGAAATTCAACAGGACCCAAAGCATTCCAAAGTAACATTTGCTATTAAATTCCCAGTACGAGTTCAGAAGCACTGGTGAAAAGGGAGTTCTTTGTTTCAGATTGGTTTCTAAAAGCGTTCCACAAACAAGTTTGTCAAATATGAGTTCTGTTAAATTCATTGCTGTTTGCATTTGTTTTAAATAAAGTTCCTGGAACATCAACACGTGTCTTGCCTTTTGTTGTTTAATCTACATTTTCTGACAAATGCACATGATGGTCGTATGATCAAGTCTAGAATCGTGTTTTAACACTTGTGACTTTTTTCTCAGTCACTGGAAGCTAAAACATCAGCTTGAGCGTCACATAATTTGAGTTTCTAACAGTTTACATTATTACCTCCATCTTTCTTCCAAAATCCATCAGGCTGACTGTCCAACCTGCGTCCAAATCTAACAGCCTTAATGTGGCGTGAGGATGGACTGCACATGCGCAGATCACACACGAGCGCTCAAAAATCACAGGGAGCCAGGAATGGAGCCACCAGGAGGTGGTTTGTCTCCCTCTGGTGGTGGCATCGGGTGATCGCACGCACTGGTCCGCCTCAGTTCTGTCTGATTTCATGCAGCAAGCGCGCTCCTTTGACTCCTTTGATTGCGTCTCTTCCGCTCGGGCCGACAGACTGCCTGCTGCTGATTGGCTACGCTGATTCACCACGGAGTGACGTCAGCTGCAGAACGTCTCTCCGGTTGTCAGTGAGCGCCGTCACGTAAGGAGGGCAGGAACACTGACGCCAGCGAGTTGGAGCTTGCCACCGCCGCCTTAATCCACTCTGTTTTCCTCCCTCAGGTCTTCCACCGAGTGTCACACTTTAAACCGTAAGTTTTAAATTTAACCTCCTCTTGAGTATGCGCAGGTCAGCGTGATAAAGCCGCCGACCCAGCGTGCTGTCAGTTCAGCAGGTCGGTCTGTCTGCCCGCTCAGTGTTGGCCTCCATAATTACTTTGGAGTTACACATTAGCTCGGACACCACCCGCTACACCTCATTCATGTGTGTTTTGTCACATTTTCCATGAGTCTCTGTCGGGGTTCACCCAGCTACTACTTTGTTATGACGGCCCCTCTGTTAGCTTGTGTCACTCTCCTGTGTAAAACTACGTTTAGTTACATTTAGTTGTATTTGTTCGTGTTTTGCTGCGTTAGCTCCCGTTTGTTCTCCAATGTTGACAGTTTCAATTTAGAGTTACGACGGCTTTCTGAGAAAGTGTCTCAAAAGACTTGATACACAACTGTTTTTCTACTTAGTGTTGTGTGTTGACAAAGAGCCGAATGTTCACTCTATGAAGACACACAACATGTTCAAACATTGGGAACACCTTTCAAAATAAACGACTCCTGCACCGCTGCATTATTAATGACTACTCCAAACCTCTCAGATCACTTTTAACAAACTTAAGTGGTAATACATTTGTAAAGACGGAAAATATACAACATTAACCTGCACTAATGTACTCATAAATATGTTTGTAATGTTTCTAACCAGGAGAAAAAAGCTGAATCAATCCCTTTTATAAGCTGCAGAGCCCATTTGAGTTTGCCTGTTAATACTAGTATTTATTTGTATTTTGTTTTTTGTTGTTGTTGTCACTTCTCTGTCAGTGCAGCTTGCTGAGCTGGTTGCGAGTCAGACATGGCTGCACAGTGTGTAACCAAGGTGGAGCTGACTGTGTCCTGTCAGAATCTCCTGGACACAGACATCGGCTCCAAGTCGGACCCCCTGTGTGTCCTGTCAATGAACAGTTCCAATAACCAGTGGTATGAGGTCAGCACAGTGAACTTTACACATCGTGAAATAATTCTCTTTCAGGTTTTATTTTATGATCAGTGAAATTGTGTTTTTTATTAGCCTTGAGATGAAAAGGTTTCATTTCCTGTTTCCTTTTTCTTCAACGCGTGTGTCGCACATCTTTTGATTACCACACTGATTCACACACCCTCCTGTGTTTGATCTTCACCAACAGCTGGGACGCAGCGAAAAAGTCCAGAATTGCCTGAACCCAGCTTTTGCCAAAAAGTTTGTGGTCGACTATTACTTTGAGATGGTGCAGAAGCTGAAGTTTGGCATTTATGACATCGACAATCAGACGATTGAGCTGGGTGATGACGACTTCCTGGGGGAGCTGGAGTGCACCCTGGGCCAGGTGGGGTTTCCTTATCTTCCACTGCACACACGGGTCCCAGTGACTTAGCAGGAGGTATCGAGTGTTTCACCAGTAATAATCATCTGGGCAAAGTTTAACAGATAAAGGCACAGCGAGAGGCCTATTGTTGCCATACAGCTGCAGGGTGATAACATATGCTTGTTTCCTGCCTGTTTATCAAATATGTAGTTTACTTCAGAGTCAAGTAGCTGCTGTGTCATATTTATATTAAACTGGATGAGACTGTTCAGTCTGCCACATTTATCGCAGTGCATCTTTTTCTTTACTTGCAGGTTGTGTCCAGTAAGAAGTTCACCAGACCTCTGGTCCTGAAGAACAAGTCGCCTGCTGGAAAAGGCACCATCACAGTCAGTGACAGAGAGCGCTGTAGAAAGATGCTGGATGACGTTATTCAGCTCGGTGCTCACGTTTGTTTGGTGTCAATTTATCTCTTCTGGTGTTGTAGATCAGTGCGGAGGAAATAAAAGACAACCGTGTGGCGAATTTTGAGGTGGAAGCCAGAAAACTGGACAATAAGGTACCATGACTGTTTGGAAAAGCCAAAATGCTTTCTTTCAGTGTTGCTTCAGCGTGCTTTAGCTTCATGGCGCTCTTCGTTCATTCAGGACTTCTTCGGGAAGTCCGATCCTTACCTGGAATTCTACAAGCAGACAGAAACCGGGTGGCAGCTCGCTCACAGGACTGAGGTACACACATCAGCATGTTTGTGCTGTAACACTTGCACAGTAACATCACAAAGTGTCATAAAGTCGGACAATCAGTACGACCGCAATACGGATGTTTGCCTGGTATCCGTACGTTTCCCTTTCTGTGCTTTCCAAACATGGCTATGTGTGTGAAAAGAGGACGCAGTGATGACTAAACATTTTCACCACAATGCTTTGCATTATCAAGGCAAAACCAACATTGGTTTGATGAGGAAAGGTGTTTCGTTCATTCAGGCTTGATGTGATTGCTTCCTCTCTTCATCACTCACGTGTTTTGTCTTCAGCAACAAGTAACTGACTTAACTGATGTGCCAACTTCCTCCCCCCCCTGGATCAGGCCCAGGTCACTGCACTGCACCACAAAGGTGGACACTGCAGCGTGTCCTGCAGTATTTTTCTCACCCTGCGTTTGTGCTGCGGCCACACGGCTGCACTGACATCCTGCACTCCTGAGGCCAATCAGGGTTAACAGAGAAATGCAACAGTAATGATATCTTCTGCAGCCATCTGGCATTTGTGTGATGAAAACAGGGCAATCTATGCTTCAGTGGTCATTAAATGACTTATAATAAGCTTATAATAATGAGATTTGATTAGTTTGAGTCTATGGAATAGTTTACAAACACGGAATCAGCGTTTTTTGAAGATAAAGTCATTTGAGCTGTTAAAGATGAATATATATATAAATTATTCACCTCTAAATGTTTTTTTTTCTTTATCTGACATTGTTTTACTCTGATATTTCTCCACAACAATCCAGTTGTACATATTAGCAACGTGAACTTGCCTTCTGTTTTTTTTGGGGTGGTTGAACCAGGTTAGGTGATCTGTATCTCTGATGTTAACTTGAACTTGGTTCTCAGGTGGTGAAGAACAACCTCAATCCAACATGGAAGCCCTTCCGTATCCCGCTGCAGTCGCTCTGCGGAGGAGACCTGGAGAAATCCATAAAGGTTCGTCCGATCTTTGCAAACGCAGAATGAGTTTGAACACTTTTTATCCACTCCGCAGTCACTGCTGATGTCTTGCTTGTTCTCAGTAGGATCTAGTAATTATGGAACATAACAGCAACCTTTAAATGATTGCTGCTTCCTCTCAGATGTTTCCCGGCCTATGTTGTGATCAGTACAAGTTTCACGATGTAATTTTTTCTTAACCTCTGAAGCAAACATGTCAGGAAGGAAGCAGTTCCCCACCTTACAGGACAAGTGAGTTCCCCAGTGCGTCCCAGTGTTTGTCTTTCTTATCTTACCATCAACTTACTGGGTGGAGTGTGTGAGTGGAGCAGATGGGGGTGGGGGGGCAAGACAGAAGTCACGGCCTCAGCAGGGTCTGCAGCCACCCCCCCCCCCCCATCCTGTATGGCTCCTGTCATAGAAACATTTTCCTCAGATGACACATGGTCTTCTTTCAGTCATCTGAATGTCTGTGTCGTGCGACAGGAACTCGTGTTTCGCATGCTGTTTGTCTTTCCTGGTCTTTTTGACTGTTTTCAAAAAGACCACGTTGATGGTTTCTGTCCTCTGGTGTCATTTTCAGCTGCAGCTGCAGGTTTGACAACCAGAACATTCAATTTATGAAGCATATAAGGCCACCTGATCAGAATGAAACTGGAATGAAAGAGACGTTTGGTGGTGAAGAGCAGAAGCAGGCCAGCTGATTTTATTTAATTACTTTCACAAAACTGGACGCTGTTAATGTTTAATAACTCACAGCTGAACAGTTTTTAACGAGCGTTCCACTGTAATGTGGTGTCACCATGGTCTCGGGGTTATTTGTTAAACGTTTTGGATGAGCTCGCCATTAGAGTCGCGTTTCTTCTCTCTCAGCGTGAATGATTGACTGTCTCCTCGCTCTGCCAGTTCAAAAAAAATGTTTGTCCCCGCCATCAAGGTCGAGTGCTACGACTATGACGACGACGGCTCGCACGATCTCATCGGAATCTTCGAGACCACGATGAAACGCCTGCAGGAAGCATCGCGGACTTCTCCGGTGGGATTGTGTTGATTGATCTGCATTGATTTTCAGCCCTTAAAATAAACCGTGTCCGGTTTTAGATCATTTGTTCTTCCGTAAAGTTGTGTTGCCATCAAAACCCCCTCCCGAATGACCCCACTTAACTGCTTTTTAGTTCAAAAAATCAAAGTAATCGAAGCAAAATGCAAAGTGTGTCACGCTGCTCTGCTCCTTGGAATAATAAACCTGTGCCATTTTGCTCTTGCAGGCTGAGTTTGAATGCATCAACAGTAAGAAGAAGCAGAAGAAGAAAGGCTACAAGAACTCTGGTGTTGTGAGCGTGAAGCACTGCCAGGTCTGCTGAAGTTTACGCTGCAGTGTTGAATCATCACACGACACACGTGTTGTCCTGATCTCCACGCCTCTGGCTTTCTCCTCCAGGTGGTGAAGGAATACAGCTTCCTGGATTATATCATGGGGGGCTGTCAAATCAACTTCACAGTGAGTGATGTCTCATTGCTGCGTCCTCAGGAGAACTGCTGCATGTCACGATACTTGCATGCGTTGTTTTCAGTCGCACCTCAAACGTTTGTCTCTCGACAGGTTGCCATCGACTTCACAGGCTCCAACGGAGACCCCAAATCCCCCCAGTCTCTGCATTACATCAGCCCTCAGGGCGTCAACGAATACCTCTCTGCTATCTGGTCTGTGGGCAACGTCATCCAGGACTACGACAGGTATTCAATGCTATTGGTGCACACTTTGATTTCTAGAAATATCCACTATTAATCTAAAATTCCTAGTTTTAAATGTATGAGCTGAAACATGGCGGAGCTCACATGTATTTGAACAAACTGTCATTGGAGCCAGAAAGCTGTGATATGATCCTTCTCACAACACGAGTGTTTATCTTTGCAGCGACAAGATGTTTCCTGCATTTGGCTTTGGAGCCCAGATCCCTCCCACATGGCAGGTAAAGTTTGCGTGAAGCTGACACCAGAACAGTCACAAGAACACCAGACTGCTGATCTGTTATCAGAGTGAGGTGCGGGCCTGTGCTTTGACACGTAACTTTACGACAGCTGGTGTTGTCTTACAGGTTTCCCACGAGTTTCCTCTCAATTTCAACCCATCGAGTCCATTCTGTGCAGGTTTGGACACATTTTCTTCTTTTAAATACACCTGTGAAGTCCTGACACTGACAACATGACACAAAGTGCTTTACTGTGTGTTGCTACACAGACTGTGACTGTGTGTCTGTTGTGTGCAGGTGTTGAAGGCATCGTGGAGGCCTACAGGGTGTGTCTGCCGCAGGTCAAGCTCTACGGCCCCACCAACTTCTCGCCCATCATCAACCACGTGGCCTGCTTCGCCAAGCAAGCCCTCCAGCAGACCACCGCATCGGTGAGCGGGCACAAACGTCTCGTATCTGCCAAAAGACACCTGTATAAAAAGGGGGTGGGGGATGAGCAGTCTTGGACTACGTTGCACTACTGAATTGAGCTGAAAAGTACAAGTCCTGTTGCAACGGATGAGGTGGTGCAATCCCCAACCGTCTTTCAACAATCTTTTTGCACTCTTTCATTCCCTTTCCTCATAAACTGATTTCCTTTGCTCTGCTGCAGCCGATCACATCAGGCTGAGTGGTTAAGAAAAGCCTCTCTGGACTGAAATACTCTGTAATATTCACATGCGAGCAGTTGATGGGATAATGGTTTGATCCAGATGATGCGTCTGAAGCTATTTTCAGCTCTGATTGGTTTACTCAGGAGAGGAACTGCCCGGATAGGAGATTATAATTAGATTCATTATACAAACTCGGCTGTTCTGGTGCTGTCAACAAATTGTTGTTTACGTGTTTTTTTCTTTTTCTTGAAGCAATACTTCGTCCTGCTGATCATCACCGACGGCGTGATCACAGACATGGACGAGACGCGCAGCGCCATCGTCAACGCCTCCCGCCTGCCCATGTCCATCATCATCGTAGGGGTGGGAGGAGCCGACTTCAGCGCCATGGAGTTCCTGGATGGAGACAACGGCTGCCTGCGCTCCCTGAGCGGCGAGGCCGCCATGCGAGACATCGTGCAGTTCGTGCCGTTCCGACAGTTCCAGAACGTGAGTGAAACGCGGGGAGCGTCTCCGCTCGTCGCCGATGATTTGGAGCGTGATTTCAGCTGGCTTTTTTTCTCGAGGGGAGCCATTTCTGTAGAAACACCGCTTGCCTCTCACACATAACCACCGCGCCATCTATAATTTCAGTGGCATCAAACTGATAAGAGTCACTCAGTAAAGCTGTGTCCCGACTCGGCGCCGTCCTGTAGTGCATGCGCAAACCCAGAGGTTCAACGCTCCTCAGCTCAGACCTCACAGAGATTCTGTTTGCCTTGTTTATCTCGTTTGTCTCCAGGCGCCCGCCCAGGCTCTTGCTCAAAGCGTATTGGCCGAGTTGCCTCAACAAGTGGCCTCCTTCTTCAGTTTATTCAAACTGAAGCCTCCCCGCGATCCCAATCCTTCCTAGGGTACCCTGAACATTTTAAACTACCATTACTTACCAACCCGACTTCTGCTTCTATGTCTGAGTCTAACCGCACCGCAGTAGCACGCTTCACCCGTAGTGATGTAGGACTCGGTAGTGACTCGTCATTCACATCCCCTGCTCCAGAGTCTTCATCAGTGCTCAGTGAGAGAAAGACTGATCCAAAAGTCTGATCCGCTCAGTCACATGACCTTTAAAGGAAAACTCCTGTAGTTTTTTCTGAATGGTGCCATGTATTTATTTGGTACACCTGAAGGTCTTGCTGCTTCTGTGACTTGATCTCACGTGAATGACGGCTTGAGACGGGTAAACCAAGTTTGCTGTCCACCAGCTGTTTATGCGACTATAATAAGTCAGTCCACTCAGGCAAATAAATCATGCAAACACTGGAAGTGGCCTGAAACATACTTGAAAGACAAAAATGTACCTCCTAAAATACAAAGAAATGTTAATCCGTGGAATTTTCCTTTAAACTCTTCCTAATCTGCATGTCTTCATGTCATTGATCCTCCTTTCCTGACAATATTACAAAAATCCCACATTTAATCAGTAAAAATGTTTATAATCGTCTCTTTACATCTTGTGAGTGGTTCTACTTCTCTGTTCTTGCCTCAGGCTCCTCCAGAAGCTCTGGCGAAGAGCGTGCTGGCGGAGGTCCCGGGTCAAGTCGTGGGGTTTTTCACTTCTATGAAGCTGAGTCCACCCAAGTCCAATCCTGCAGCGAACACTGCAGGCACCATGTGATGCCACCAAGAGGACGAGACCACAAACACTCCAGGCTCAACTCATCTCATCTCACCTTTTATCATCCAATTGGACACAGCCAGTCCCACCACTTTCCTTAAATCGCTTCTTTTCTTTCTCCCTCCGTATTGCAACAGGATGCAGCAAGGGCGAATCCACTCAGTTACATGTAGCAGCTTTTAAGTGCCAAATTGACCCAGGTGGTAATATTAGATGATGTTTTTTATTGTTATTTTTGAAGGCAGTCCTTCATTCCACTGTTTAAATGATATGCCAAAAGGCAGAAGTCTTCTCAAATAGTTGCACGATTAACTGCATAAAGAATTAAGCCATCAGTCGTCCATCACGCTGTCATATTCATTCCTCCTAAAGCCATTCATTCACTCAAAGGTGCAATTTTTTTTATTCCATGTAAAAGGTTTTTGAAAAACTACGTGAAAGGATTTTATGTACCAAAGTAAAGCAGCAGCGGGAACTGCACAGAGCTGCAGTTAGCGGTTCATTCGATCAGTTTACGTCCTCAGTGAAGCAGCTTCTCAGCATCGTTTTACTCGTGTACCACAGAGCTTTGTGAAGGCTGCTTTTTCTCTATGTGGATGGAACATTTACTTGTTTCCAGTGATGAAAGTGTCCACAGTCTGAGTCTCAAGATGCTGTTAGGACTTGATGTGGTGTCAGGTTTGCAGATTTGGTTGTAACGAGGTCGTCTCATCTATATTAGCTCATTGTGCCAGTAATTTTTGGATACTCTGCTTTCCATTTGTACCTCAAGTACACCACAAGATGATTCCCAGTGCAAAGACTAATTTTACCACAAGCTCAGTATTAACCAAGCTGCTACTGTAGTAACTTTACACAGAGCTGATAGCTGACGTCTCGCATGGCTGTTGCAATTGTGACTCTTTAAGATTTGTCTTTTTTTATATAGATTTACATGACTTGACCTGATATATCATGATGTAACTCACAGCTGTTTCTGGCTATTCAACAGAAACAGTTAATGTGCCTAACATTAACAAATGTGTATAATGCTTACCAATAAAGTACTTATTAATCAGTCGACTGTGAAGTTATTTAATGCTTCAGACCAGGGTTAGAGGAAGCTCTTCAGACTCGCTCACTGGGAAGAAACAAAGAATTTACAAGCTTGTTTCTCAGCTCGCTCACAGTGTTCTACAGTGACGTGTTATGCTATGCAGTAACACAAGTTTTCAGAGCGATTTGCACACACAGACAGGCAGAGATCTTGCAGATTGATGTGTTTCTGCCTGACGCTGACAGCTTTACTGTCTGGTGGCTGCGAATTTGAAAGCTGCTTCAAAGACCTCCTCTGCCACCTGCTGGAACATTGATGGAAAAGACCTTTGAACCTTTACACACAACTGCATTAGAGCTAATTGGTAGTATTAAATGTTAAAGAGTGTTCAGAAGACAAGACATTAAGTGTTATCTCAGCAGTATCAGCATAAACTACACTTTTCAGATTTTATTGCCAACCTTTATGTATGAGTTTTGACAAACATGTTGTAATAACCAAACATTTTTTTTGGCTGATATATATCACTGGAACATTCTCTCTCTTCTGCCACAACACTAAAGACCTTGAAAGAATCCAAAGGGTCACCAAATGCCTCTTTAAACCAGATGGTCTGCAGTGATAACATGAAGCCATCTGCTGCCATTGGTCACAATCAAACTCTTTATTGTGTAAAGGAATACAACGATACAGCCCGTTCACTGGCATCATTGCAACACTGTATTATTCATTGAAGTTTGTGAACTGGAGACATGATTCAACTCAGCCTAATGACCTGTTATCAGGCACTTTGTTTTTGTATAAAAAAGGAGGCTGAATATGTCAAGTAGTGACAAGTAGTGTGACGCTCTTTTGCTACATATTGCATTACAAAGTTTCACGGCTTCTTTCCAAGCAGTGAGTCCTTGGTGCAGCTAATCAGCTGTGACCGAGTCCACCTTACCAGTTCTACTCAGATCAATTAAGATACTGTGGCGATAAACGCAGCACAGTAAAATATCTGATCGCTCACGCACAGCAGGACTAATGCATCTGCTTCGTGCTGGACTTGATAATGTGGCCAGTAAAACTCACATTCTCAGTGCATGCCTACTTCTAGGACTCGGACAGCTGACATGGCTGAGCTTAGTCGTCAGGCCCGTGCAGCTACGACCAAAAGCTGTGAAAATGATTGGACGGGGGGGGGGCGCTCGGCCCTGATTACATGCGGTGGATGGTGCTGTGATCGATGAACTGCTTGAGGTTGTGCAGGTTGTCCCACCACTCGAACAGGAAGGTCTCCGCGATGAGGGCGAACCACGGCGTGAGCTCCAGCTCCTTACGTTTGGCCTTCTGGATCATCTCCTTCAGCTCCTCTTTGCTCACGTAACAGTGGCTTTTGATCTCGTTGGGGTCCGGACTCAGCTCCACGTCCTGCGGAGAGAGAGGGAGGCGGGCGGAAGTCACATGGATGGCACAAACTGGACTCTGGAACTCCCTGTCCGAGTGAAACCGCACCTTCTGCATGAAGAGGATGTAGTCGATCTCGTGCTCGCCCCACACCCCGTCTGATTGGGCCTTGTAGTGGATCCGCGTCAGATAGGTCATTTCCTCCGGAGTCACCTGCAGGAGACGGCGGAGGTCAGACGCGGGCGAACATTCACAGCAGTCCTCTTGCGGTTCACTCACGGCTCACCTGTTCCACAGGGATCCCCAGCTCGGCCTCCAGTCTCCTCTGGGCAGCTCTCCTCACTCCTATCGCGTCCTTCTCCTCCAGCTCGCTGTCCGTGTGTAAAGGGTGACTGCAGCATGTATTTGTATAACAACCTGCGCACAGAAAACAGGTGAAACTGTAGACACTGTGACATGCGTGTCAGAGAGGGCAGACGGGGAGGTCTTGTGTTTCCCCCCTCACTCACCTGGAAAAGTGATCTTAGCATCAGACCTCTGTTGTAGGAGCAGCTTCTCATCACTGTTGAAGATGAAGACGCTAAAAGCTCTGTGCAACAAACCTGTGGAGAAAAAAAAAACCTTTACCACAAACCAAAATTAAATTTCTTAGCGGTGGTTTGTGTTAGAAAAATACCTTTGTCAATGTTGGAGTTGAGATGACAGTTCTTCTTGGTGTCTGCGCCGGTCTTGCGGTCGTTCTCGTCGATGAGGATGCACATCTCAGCCAGGAGCTGCACCTGCTTGTCGTCCAGGTGGTCGGTGGTGATCTCAGGCATCCTGGCCGAGGACTGCAGGTGTCTCACCAAACTGTGGACCAGCCGGAGGACAACGAGAGAAGACTGAGCAACCAGTGTGCCTGAGTACTTGTGCATGCAGATTACAGGAGGCAACATCACACTGGAATAAAACTAATTAGTATGAGACTTTAAATTACATCAGCAGGATCAATAGACACTCTGTGGCACAGTTGTGCTTCATTTCCTGACCAACCAACTGGCCAGATTATCCTTCAAAACCTGCTTCATTTAAATTACACTGTGAGTGACACAACAACATGAGCTGATCTTCACTTTTACCAGTGTAGAAGATTCACATATTTCATACACAACTAAGTCACAACTATTTTGCAATTGTAAACAAAACGTGTGTTTATTCGTGGCTGCTTTTCTCACATGAAACAAGTCACTGAAACAATATCCAGTTTAAAAAGGGGATTGTGTTTATTTGAAGTATGCCGAATTGAAGGAAATATAAAGACACTCCCCTATAATTGTGTAACAGGTCATTAGCAAAGCGGAAGGAGGATAAAAAAGCTTAAAGCTTCATATCGCAGCAGGACGTCTGCTTTCATCCGGACCACAGACAGGAAGTCCGCAGACCAGCTCAGCTATCAATAGCAGCACACAAAGCTTCACTCCCAGCTTAGAGTTTTAAGGCTTAACTCCGGCTCTCCTCCTTCCCAACGCTCCCCCCGACCTATAATTGTCTCCGGCGCCCACCTGCTCCACCCTCACCTGGTCGTAGATGTGTGGCGGCAGGTAAAAGCTCCTCCTGCGGCTCTGTAGCTCTGTACCGCGGCTCTCTGGCTGCTCCCAGGCGCGTAGGACCTCAGCGCGGCGGCTCCGTCTCTAGATATCCTCCGCAGCAGCGCCCACGCGGCACGCACCATCTCCTGACCAAAACACAGAGCCAATCACAGGGCGGAAGGAGGGGCTGCGGGTAAAACCTGGAGAGGAACTCTAAAGGATCCGGAACGGAACCGGAAGAGAAACGGAGCTGCGTAGGAAACAGGACGACGTGAACTAAGCTCTTCACAGCACACAGGGATTATTTACTTAGTTTTTTTTTACCCCAATGATGAAAAAAGGCAGTCTGCTATACTCACTTATCATTACTTTTGTACACAAATCCTCAGGGTCCATAACCACCTGGAATTTTCCTTTATTTTACTATACAATGATGCAAAATAGAGAACAGCAAGTCCCCGTGAAACATTCAAAGATGGAGTGACATTGTAATTTTCTATGGTGCTAGTCAGTATCTTAAAGAGTGTAAAGTCTCCAGTGACCATGAACTGATAGAAGTCACCTTCAGAAAATATCAAGACACCAAACAGTTTTCAAAAACAAATGGGACCGAGCACCTTCAAGTGGTCAGGAATTACCGTAAACAACAGAATTGACTGTAAGCTCACATTAACAGAGCAGAAGACTGCTGTGAAGAGCCCGCAGGAGTTGTGCAGAAAGCTCCAAGGTCGTCTCACAAGAATGTCAGTGCTGCATTTCAGCTCTAAAGTGTGTAAAGAAAGAGGAGAAAGCTGCTTCAAGTCCAGTTTGAAGTGTTCACAGTGGTCAGGGATCTGTGCAGCCACGTCATGCTCGTTTATCAAGCTCAAATAAATGTATGTTTCTGTCTGTAACACAGCTTTCTTTGGCAGCAGGTCTTTACATAGACACAGTATGGAAAAAAAACCCAATACTGCTTTGCAAACTGTGATCGGCAGATCAACTGGACTGGTCTCTGCAGAAACATGCTGGCCACTCCCATGAAGCAGTCAATCATGCAGAAGACAAATAAAATATATGTATTGATTCATCAGAGGCTGATTCTCTTGTACTTTGTGGATTGTGTAGAAAAAAATCACCAAATTTTAAATGATAACTCTTAACTTTTTTGAGATGCACCTGTATGATACCTGTAACAGGTGTGTATGTGCTTTGAACGGGCCGTTCCTGCAGAATCCAGTTCATCTTTTCCTCCTAACCCCGCCTGTCAACACGCCATCGGACCAGCACAGTCTGCACCACCCAGCTGCCTGACAACTGAACCTGAGTAAGCGCTGCCCGCCGCACGCATAGCACGCAAAAGAGTCAAACAGGCGTTCACGTACTTACAGGAGGCTCGTCGTGTCGCCGGTAGATGAACCGTGCCTTATATTTAGCAGCAGTTGTGTACACTGAGGTGTTTTTTTCAGAGCGGAGCCCTGTTTTCCGACGACCTCGCCTCCGTGTCCTGTTTCTGACGTCACTTCGTTTCTATTCGTCGTTTCCCAAGCAACGTCCACGCTCATTGGCTTACAGAGTAAACGCACAAGCCACGTGACGCGGAAGCAAGCGCCTGTAATGAAATCCGTGATGTGTGAACACTTTGATTGAAGTTGTGAGATTTGTCAGAGGTCAAGAGGTTATCTCTTTTTCTCTGCCCGTGCGCCCACGACACCCCGGATATCCCCGGTTCATACGCACACGCGCTTCGTTTTACGGTCAGCTGTCACGTCTTTTAGCCGACGTGCTGCGAGGAGATACATGCAGGCAGTATGTGGCAGCTAGCAAGTGTTAGCGAGCTAATGCTGCTCGTAGAGGTCCCTGCTGCAGGTATGGATTCCCCCGTCTGTCAGTGTGTCTCTCATATTCACTTGGGTCCCAATAAGGACTCTTGGGCAGATTAAATAGACTTTCCAGAAAAGCACTGCTGAGGTTGCTTAGTTCTGCTGTGAGCTGCTTTGAAAAGCGTTGATTGATGTAGTTGATTTCCTGCTGCTCTGCCATTTATTTTCCTTCAGTGTTTATTGTTTGTAAACAGCAATTATAGTTGATTATCGTGAAGGTAAATAACTGGTGTGTGTGTGTGTGTTATGTTGTCCTGCTCAACTGTCCCTAATCCAACAAGAGGCAACCACAATTTACAAAACTAAAAATCAATGTAAACTCTGGTCACTCTGTGTTAACAAAAACAGGTTTACCTGATATCTTAATAAATTCAGCCTAGAATAATCAAAAGTTGTGTGCATCAAAAGGCACATGTTGCACATTTTTCTGACAAAGTTGCAAACAATACTAGAATATTGAAATCACAATGTTTTACAGTTAAAGAGACCCAGGATGCAACAGAAGTGACTTCTTTTTTTTTTGGTACCAGAATGTCAATACCTCTTGTTTGTTGATCCTATTTTGTGTGATAAAGTTGTTGTTGTTTTTATTTTGGTGATGCAAGAATGCAATAAGATTGATTGTTATGGAAATACACTGGGTAAAGCTTAGGTCTGTTGATCCAGGAGGAATTTAAAAACCTCAGCGTGACATTGAAACAGATTCGACGCAGCAGGCTGAGTGACTGTCGGAGGTGTTGCCGCGGTTGCAGCTGTAATCAGGCGGTGCGCAGCTCACACACCACAGTCGCTCTCATCAGAGCAGCCGCAGCTGAAACCACACCGCCGACCGTGTGCCGCTTGTTGCAATCGAGCTCCTAAAAAACAGACGGTGCTTCAGACTTGGCACGGTGAAAGTGGAAGCTTCTGTTTCAGCTCAGGCTTGACACGATGTTATACGAGGTCACATGAAAGAGTTTATTGGATCTGTTAACAGTATTCACTTCACTCTCTGCCTCTTTATGAAGTCTTACACAGACTCTCTGATGTTATGGGGACTGTGGGAGACGGACCATGTCTTCCTTGAGTCCCTGTCCTCCTTCATGCTTTCTTCTATGTTATTTGCTGTATTTTTTTTGGTCGTTATCCTCTCCTGTCATGCTATCAGAATTATTTCGGAGCCTTTCAGACACGCTGCTAATGGAAAATTAGGAGTGTGTGTTTGTTTTGAAAAACAAATACAATACACAGAAAGAAAAAACAACCGCTCACACACTGTGGAGGTGAAAAACATCTCCAGACAAATGAAAAAGGGGGAAAACCGACGTTACCTAATATGTAGTCAAATATGAATGTAATTGGACACCTTTGGGGAAGTTTAAAGGGAAAGGCTGTGAAATACTGCTCTCTCCAACAGAGCAGGTGACAAAAAAGGAAGCACATTGTGACACTTTTGTGGCAAGAATAAAGCTGATTCATTCTATTGTCGATTATAATAGTTCAGTGCTGAATATAGTTGCTGTAAGTTGTCTTTATTGTATTTATATTATCATAAATCTAAATTGTTAACCTTGAGTGTGAGGTATTGCTAATATTCTAAGATTACAATATAATTGTTTGCCTCTTTACACAACATTTGTAGACATGAGTCTGTAGAGTCCTCCTGTTACATCACATAGTTCTTCCTCTAGCTGTTAACCTGAACTCCCCTTCCTTTTCCCCCCGCAGGCAGGTGGTGCTGACAGCCGTCTGGCCTGACCTACCCACCCCGTCAGCCAACCAGCGGGCCCGGCCCGTGTTTACCTGTGTCTCAGGTGGGGGCGTGAGCGACGGGGAGGGGGGAGGGGGGCGTCCAGGCAGGGCCGCCCACGAGGTAGGAGGCATGCCTGTGGAGGGCGGAAGCAGCAGCGGCTCTGCTTCGGCCGCCCGTCACCCCAAGCAGAAGCGCAAGGCTCACAGCCTGTCCATCCGGCGCACCAACAGCACCGAGGAGAGACCCCCGGGCATCCACAGAGGAGACATGCTGGAGGGACAGGTGAGGGACAGACAGAGAGAGAGAGAGAGTGAGAGAGAGAGACGCTCTGCTCTCAGAGCTCCTTTTTGATTTCACCCACAGTGTCAAATTTTCAGTGTTTCTCTCGTGAAAAAAGCCACATCAGGGTCGTTCTTGTCACTGTGTTTGGCTGTGTTTGTGTGTCAGTCACCAGAGTACAGTACCAGCCGGTTCAGCAGCATTGCTCCTGTTTTACGGCTGCCGCTGCTCCATGCTGCAGCGTGTTCATCAGATGGAGTTTCTGGCCCCCCAGCAAGGAACTCTCTGACGTTGTTTCTGTAACCTTTACAAACAAAGGGGATATTTGGCCCTTCTTCACATTTACCTTCAAATTTAACTTGGAAAATAAAGATCATACAGTTTTTTTCTATTTCTGTTGTAAAGCATTTTAAAAGTATTTAATTAGTCATTGTTATGACCTCTGGTTGAAATATTCCAATTTAAGACTCTAAAGTACAAACAACCGCTCAGATGACACGTCTCAAAGCTCTTCGAGCTGTCCGCTGCCGATGTACTGATTGGTTACTGATTTCTGTGTGCCAAAACAGAGGAGCATTGTCTTCATTTGATCTAGTTAGTGATTAACCCTCTCCAAACTGGAGTTATTTGAATTAAAGCCACTATTGATGTATTCCTTCCTGTCCGGGAAAGACTTTCGTCTTTGTCTCCGGGAGCTGTGTGTTCATGTTGAGGGGGGGGGTGGGGGGTGGACGCCCTGAGATAATAAAACACTCTGTTTGCTCATCCTGGTCGTGAACGTTGAGACGCGAGGTTTCTGTACTTCTCAGATGAAACCAACAATTTGTCTGTCAGTGTTTCGGATTGTATCATCATGTTTTTTTTGTTTATATATTTATTTTTCAGTCTGCGAGTTGGAGTGTGTTATCTAAGAGTGTTTTGACGGTGTCTGATTGTGTTTATCCACTCTGAACACTTGATTTTGCCAGCGTCGGCTCCCACTTTCTCCTGTCCTTAAATGATCGGCAGCTCCCGCGCACTCCAGCTCGGTTTGCAGCAGCCTGTTGTCTCATCAAGTTTTAATACGGGCCGCTTGTTCCCGTCTGATTAGTCTTTTCAACAGCTCTTTTTGTCCACTGCCAAGTTGCGCTGGCCCGGTTTGCGCACACAGACACACACACATGCACAGACAGCGTCATGATCCCAAACGCAGCCTGGTGCATTTTTTTTTTCCTGCCGGTGCTCCTTTAATTCTGGTCGGAGTGCAGCGCAGGTTTACCGGCTGAATCTAAGCAGCTTTGAATTCATAATAGCTGCTTGTTGTTTGCAAATGAGCCTTTTCGGCCGTCCAACCAAGTGCCGCGACATGTGGGGCTGACACAGCAGGCAGGCAGCGAGCATCACTCTCACTCAGGCAGGACGCCGCCTGACAAGTCTTGGAGTATTTGCCCGGGCGCTCTTCCGTGCGCGACGGACCGGACGGCGCTCTCAGGCTGACCTGTCACACGCAGCTTTCCCCTCGCGCCGTCTCATTACATGGCAGCTTGTAGACGGGTGATCAGCTGGTAACTTTTGATGCGGAGGGGGAGGTCACCATGGAGGTGAGAGTCGGAACTGGTCGGACTGGTTAATTAATTGTTTGACTCTTGTTTTTGCCGTCTTTTGTTTCGAGTAAATCTGTTTTTAAACAAAGGAGGACCGCTTTTATCTTTTATGTGCGTTTCATTCAATTGTGCTTCACAGACCTGTGTGTAATTGTAAAACACTACAGGCAACACTTTGAAGAGTGTATGTTTTTACTTGTGTCTGAGATACCTGCAGGTACAACAAGGAATTACTGCTAGACGTTAAACAAAAAAGACAGGAAAGGATTTTCTCGAGATAAGGATTGTACTCAAGCCAGTGGCTGACTGTTTACTCAGACCCAGAGGTGGTGCTGTTCTGTTTTTCATCATGAACCTGTCAAGTAATGTTGATTGTGTTAATGTGTGCATTTGTGGGCTGAGCAGCAGAGTGTTTGGCTTAATTTGCTCCTATGGAAAAGTGACCAAATGTCTCTTATCTAACTGCTGACTCAGCAGAGAAGCACGCCTGGTTGGCAGCTTGTTACTTAAACAGTTTCTTTGCCATGTGATATTGTTTCACACGTGGTCACACATGTTCTGTATTCATGTGTTGTTGTTGTTTGTCACGTGCGTGCAGGACTCCAAGCTGCCCCTCGCCTTGAGGAACAACCTCCTCGACCTGTTTGGCCAGATCGAGCGCGAGTTCGAGAACCTCTACATCGAAAACCTGGAACGTGAGTGAACGGACGGTGCTGCGCCGGCGGTCCGCTCAGCACAAGGACCCACGTGGTCGCTGACGCGGTGTCCCCTCTGCCGTCGTTACAGTGCGCCGCGAGATCGACTCCCTGAACGAGCGTCTGACCGGAGATGGACAGGCCTTGGAGGGAGGGGACCCCACCAAGGGAGCGCTGAAAACGAAAGGTCCAGCACGACGGCACGCCTCATCCCCCTGCTGGCCGGACACAGCAGCGTCACAGCCGAGGACTCCGATAAAGAAATATTGTTTATTTTCCATTTTTATGACGTTGTGTCATAAAACCGCAGTAAAAGGAGGAGTAACTGTTTTTTTATTGGAGTGTACTGGAAGAGTTTGGCCCCTCTCCACATAAACCAGCTGCCACTGTTTAAACAAATGTACAACGAATTGTACCGAAGCTTTTTAATGGCAGCTACTCGTTTAGAGGATTTCAGCACATTCAGCAAGTCTTCCACCTGAAACAGACACAAACTGCTCTTTCATGAGGATTTTCCTCACTGATATCACATTATTGTACTTTAATTTACATCTGTGCACTCTTGTCCTTTTTCTGTCTGTGAAGTTCCCTCATTTCTGTTTGTCTCCCTCACACAGCGAGCCACAGCACCAGCCAGCTGTCCCAGAAACTGAAGACCACCTACAAAGCCTCCACCAGCAAGGTACCACCAAGCCACCACTCAGCCCACTACATCACAAGCTGTCGTGTGTGAATGTCGGATGTCGATGTTTGAATTGAGGCTTATCAGAGCTGATAAAGTGATGATGAGGAGCAGGAAGACCTTCTCCGTGTCTTATGACGTTTGAACAAACAGTAGCGACCCGTTTGTATATTGAGAGTTTGAGGAGCTGCAGGAAACTGTGTGACCTTCTCCTCTGATCTCCCCCCCCCCCTTTTTTTTTTTTAATCTCCTGCCGGTGTAGCGCTTGTACACTTTCCACAGCAAAATAGGTGGACCTCGCAACTTCAGTGTGGCCACATGGGAGTTGTGGGGCGGAGATTCATGGGTAACTTCCTGAATGCTCTGTATGTCGCTAAGCATCATGGGAAACAGCTGCCGGCTTAGTCTGTTCTTAACTTACAGTCCGACCTTGACTCCCGGTCCGCTCTGCGCTCTGCACTCACTCGCACAGCTCTGAGTGAGCAGCAGCATTTGTTAAATGAAGGGAGAAAAGAAGTCTCTTTGTTACTATTCCTGATACATTCGATCTTCCACTGACAGCGTGGAAACTTTATGTCACTTTAGTGACCACTTGAGTCTCTTTTCATCATCAGGACAGTGTCAGCTGTCAGAAAAAAAACATAGAAGTGAGTGATATAGAAGAAGTCAGAGGTTTTTTTTCAGCATCACAGGAGAAGAAATGGCCAAGACTGGACTCAAGGTGGCCTTCAAAGTTAGCCTGCCACAAACTGGCTAAACTACCAGGATCCAGACAGACTAGATGCTACAGTGACAAAAGTGGATTTCTTCCAAGCTGATGAACTGTGCTGCTCCAGTGGTGTCAGCTCCCTGTTAAACACCGGCGCCTTCCCTCCCCGCGTGAGGCTTTCACTGAACATTGATTTCTGCACAGAGAGAGAGAGAGTGACTGCAGCCAAAGTCAGAGCAGCGAGTCGGGGGAGAGGACACATGGGATCAAGGAAGGACTTCTTAGATTAACCTCCTGTCAGAACTAGCTGCTACACTCTATAATACACAGCTAACCTTTCAGCTGGCCAAAAACGTGACCGAAAACTAATTTTGTCAAGACTCCGGGGACCTGAAACTAATGATCTGCACTAACTGTAGCCCCGGTGCACGTCAAGGTTGACCTTGACTGGAATGGGCCTTTTTTTTTTTTTTTTTTCCTTCCATCCTTATCGCTCTCGACTCATTGTGTTCTAATGACAGGAAACGAATGTGACTGTATTGTGTTGTAACGCGAATACAAACACTCGGGGCAGAGCGAAAGTGTGTATTAACACAATCTGACACATGTGAGCCAGATGCTTCGCCGCCGCGTCTAATGACCACCAGTGATGGAAGCTTATCGCCGCGGTCAGCCGTCTGCCGCCGGCAGCACGGGCGGCCCCGGACCGCGGCAGCCCGGCCGACCGGCCGGCTCTGCCACCACGCGAGAAACTACAAGTCACTTCTCAGTCAGGGCAGCTGCAAGGCCTGCAGGGCCAAACGCAGGCAGGCAGGCAGGCAGATATTTTTAGAGGCACGCCGCTCTGAATCCAGCGCAGTGACGAGCTGCGCGCTCAGAGTTGATATTAATACGCGAAGATGCAGTTGGATGGAGTCTGAAATCACATAGTCTAAAGGAAAGCAGCCAAGCTACTGATTTAACTTTGTGGTACAGGCTCAAAAATGTTTACTAGTTTATTTTTTGA
>JAUESE010000002.1:12799280-12811217 GCA_032274725.1 Malacoctenus triangulatus
AATAAATAGGATGTTTTGAAGCAAATAGTTTTTGACTCAATTTGTCCTCTGAATGATCAATATCTTCTGATGAACATCTACAGCACTTGCTTTTTTATCTCTACATTTAATTTTGACATTAGCTGGGTAGAATATCTCGATAAATCGTGATATTGCAATATCGTGATAATATCGTTTCGTGACCCAAGTATCGTGATACGTATCGTATCGCAACACCCTTGCCAATACTCACCCCTATTTAGGACATTTGGTGACTCTTATGGAAAATTAATGCAAACTACCCTTTAGTGTGTCTGTCTTTCCCAGTTGTCTTGGCGACGGGACGGCAGCCCGCGTCTGGTCCGTTACCTCAAGAAGAGCTCCAGTTGCGAGTAGAGGAAGCGCAGCAGGGCCCGGCGGGCCGTGGCCTCGGCGTGGCAGTCGTTCACCACCTGCCCCTGGTCACTCAGGTACTCCCCGTTGATGCACTTGGTGCCTGTGGAGAGCGCCACCACCTGGGCGTGCCTCAGGTCCACACCTGAGGGAGGAACCGCGAGACAGAAGGGTTTTATCAACATTGGGAGAACAAACCGTCGGAACGGAGGATGGAGACAGATTTACGTTCCCGCTGAGAGAAAAAAACACCAGCAGCTCGGATCTTTTATATCTCGCTGAAGCATGTAAGGACATTTATTCTCAGTGAAATAGAACCACTTGAACAAGCTTTGTTTTATAACGCTAACAGAAAGAAAGAGAAAAAAAACCTGTTGGCAGCAGGTTTAAAAATTACAACACAAGACGGAAAACTGTTCAATTAGAGGCGAAGGATGAATAGAGGAATAAACCTGTGGTCATGTCTCCGAGTGAGACGAGGGTGCCGGCAATAAGAGAAAAAACAGAGAGCACATGAAACGGAGGGGAGGAGGGGAAAAAAAAAGGTCATTTCGACAGATAACTGCAGGTTATTTCCATAAGCACAGATCTGGGAGCAGCATAGGTGGAAGCGTCTTTTCAAAAGCTCCTATCACGCCGCACCAGCCTGGATTAGCTGGATGTGAGGAGCGCGGGAGGCAGGGACCCTCCATCCGGGCTGACTCCACGCCATTCGTCAGCACATTTGCCTCACGTGAGGACGCAGTGCCACGAAAGCAGTAAAAAACAAACCCCAACATGAAGGACGTGTTCCAAGGAAAAACACTTGAGGTTGAGGACGGTCCAAAATTAAAGCGATGGAGGGCCGAGACGCCAAATTCAAGCAAAGAGACAAACTCTGCTCATCTGAGGGGCTGATTAGGATGCTGTCGAGCACTGGCTGGTCACTCAGTGTGGGAACCTTTCTGTTTTTAGATAGGAACCTGAAAGTAGAACTGGAACTAGTAGAACTAGAACCCTTCGTCCTGGATCGACCAATAAGATCCTACATGTACACATTATCAGACACGTTAAACATGTCAGTGGAGGCAAAGTTAACACAACTAAATTCCTCACAAGCTAATGAGTTCACTGATGGTTTCTGAAGCAAGCAAAAAATGCTATTCAACCAAACCAGAACCCAGTCAAAACGCTTTCCTTCATCCTCTAACCAGCTAATTCAGTCAAATTCCTGCAATCGTATTGGACTTGAATCACAACACAGCTACCGAATGTTGAGTTCAAGGGTTGTATGTGATGACATCACACCCATGGTGTGGGTGCGGGATCTAAATCTCCCAACACATCCGGGATCAGGCACTCAGATTAAACACCCTGCGCGGCGTTTTCCCACCGGGACAAATGGAACAACGGCGAGCAGAGAGATCGCAGATCGAAACACCGTTTTCCTCGCTGAGGATTTTGGGCCCGGTGTCGCGCCATGTGACTGAGCGACAGATAGACAAAGGTGGTGTGGAGATGAAGGGGTGGGGGCGTAGGGGGGAGGAGGGGGAGGCTGGGGCTGGAGCGGCGCGTTGCCGGCTTGCCATTCCTTCCTTGGCTGCCGCAAATCTCTCCCATCGCCTCTGAAAGTCAGGCTTCGCTGGCTTCTGGCAGACCTGCGGGCGCCGCCGGACCGGCACATGAGCTTTTATCAGCCGCGGCCCAGATGGCACCGCGGCGTTAGAGTCCTGACACCTCCACTGATGAGGAGCAGGAAGGAGGGCAAGGGGAGGGAAAAGTTAAGGGAGGGAGGTGTGTGTGTGTGTGTGTGTGGGATGGACTGTTAAGGTAAGAAGGAACACAGTGAGGAAGGAGGGAGAAATGGCGGCAGGTGGAAATAAATTCATCTTTTTCCTCCCAAAAAAAGGCAAATCCAGTTTGTTTCAGTCCAATGTTCACAATGAATTTCTCATATTTGCCTCCTAAATGTAGCTAACATATCAGAGGAAAATCGTGTTGCACTGTACTGTCAGAGTTCACAATATGTGTTTGTTTGTTTCGTTGACCAACACTGAAAGTCTCTTCGTGTCTCCACAAGTTTTCAGGATATTTTTGAAACATTATTTTGTCCCAGCGAGACGTCAAGTCCTTCGAAATTTTCGTCTATTTTCACATTTCCATCAGGAAAAAAAAAACCCTGATTCAGACAGTCTTCGATGCAAAGCTCTGAGGGCCAAGCCTCGACGTCCACCAGCCGGAGAGACCCGTGGAAATATTAGGCTGTTCCACTAAATGCACCTGCTCGCTGACTTGCTCCGCTGACTCCCTTCGCCGGCCTGACTCAGCGCCGCAAAAAAAAAAAAACCCAGCAACCTCCTCCTGGTTGGAAAACTGTAAAACTTCGACGTCACCGCGGCGGTGAGTCAGCAAACGCCGGAGTCACTGAGTCAGTGCCGAAAAATCCCCCGGCTGCGGCGTGGCCTAATCGTGTGGAAGCAGCAATGAGGCACAACAAATGATGCGTCTATTTGAGTCATGATGGCGCGAGCGGGGCCTCCTGCGCCGAACGAGCCCCGCTCGGCTGCGGGATGCATGCTAATGACGGGAGCTGCCTGGTCCTGGATCAGGGACTCCCGGGTGAAGAACCAGGGGCCTGGAGATCAGGTCAAACTACTTCCTGTTTAGCTCGCTGTTGCACTGACATCACTGACATTCACTTTTTTAACGCCGATGCTCCCGTATCTGTTGAGATCTGATGCATGAGGGGTTTTATTTTTTGAATTTGCATTAAGAAAGTTAAAAAAGTATTTAATTCCAGTCGGTATTCTTTATAATTGCTCAGAAATCTTATAGGAAACCTGACAGGCTTCACGATTCAACCTTTAACAGGTGAATGGCAGGTTTACATGTTCACGCAGCAACAAGCGATCACGTGTGCAGAAATTGTATCGCTTTGATTCCTGGAATTAGAGCCAACGTGCTGCACCACAATGGCAGGAAGTTTGACAGAAACACACGTGCACACACACATGATGTGAGTGACTGTGGAAATCTCAATACGAGCTGGCACTGGCTGTCAGAAAAATGCGACCCAGAATTCCTGCTCGGTGATGAGGCAAGTTCAAAAAGGTAACAGACTCTCCCAATTTCATTCTGCTGCTTTTCCTCGCCGTTCCACTTTGCGATTGTTTAGATCAATTTTGCAGTGGATAATTTCTGCTGCGCTGCTCGCTACCCTCCCATGAAATTGGCACCGAGGTTGCCTTCAGTTTGCAGGAGAGAGGAAAAGGAGGAGGAGAGATGAATGAAAGTGAGGGAGGGAGCGAGGGAGGGAGGGAGGGAGGGAGGGAGGGAGCCCCACAGGCAGTGTGCTGTTTTTAAACCAGGAATAATCAGCTGCATCACAGAAACACAAAGAGAGACGGTCAAAAGGAACAAGGTACAGTGGAGTCAAAGGCCTGAGGCGCTCTTCACACACAGCTACATCTGTTGATTACTGGTGATTCAGAGATGTCACACCCCGGGATAACAGCACTGTCAGGAAGCATGGACATCACAGGCGGGGGACCTGCTACCTCTCACTATGGCAACGCCGCGGCAGCGCTTGGCGCCCGGCGCCGTCGCGGGCCTTCAACAGGAAGACAAAAGCACACGCTGCACCTCACTCTGGCAACAGTAAACACACACAAATGAATCAGAGTTTATTTTTTTTCATACATGCAAAATGTTTGATTTTTTTTTTTAACGCGGTATTGTGATTGCTGCTCCCGAACTTGGCTGCGCGACACCGAAGCGAGTGTGTGACAGGAGGTGTGGCAACAATCAAGCAGAGCAAGGGCAATTTATTCGCGGGGGAATTAGAGGGAGCTTGTGGAGGCAACGCGCGGATCAAAGAGTGCGGGCAAATTACACTCGCACTCAACCGACTGACAAACAGAACAACGATGCTCAACACATTAGCCGGCTTTCAAAAGGGCAATTTGGACAGTTTAGGTTGTTGGATTGGATGTCGTGTTCAGCCACGAACAGTCCTGGTTTTTCAAAGTTGCATGTCAAAGACCTCAGGCCTCGTTTCTTTTGAAATTTTCTCAAACAATGTGACCAAAACAGTGAAATAATGCAACAATTTATCAAAATTATTATACTTCACACAAACTAAATATCCGTAGATGGATGTTTGAAGTCAAAAACCAACTCTATCAGTCAACCCTTCATTTATCTCCACATCCATCCATGAAACCATCGAATCTTCCATCAAGCGATCCAACATCCATACATCCGTTCGGTCATCCAACCAGCCAACCCAATTCATCCATTCATCCCTCCGTTTTGTCTCCTTTAAGCTCGTGGTCCGACACCAAACCACCTCACCCCCCCTGAGAGCCGGATCCCAGCCGGTCACGCTTTTAGCCGATCCGCACGTTTTCATTTCCCCCCCTCCTTCCTCCGATTTGCATGTAAGTCAACAGATTTGTCAGCGAGCGGCAGCGTGTGTATTTGCCGTGTGTCCCTGCCTAATGTTGCGTCCCTTCCACCCCACCACACCGGCCCACTCCGCGTGCTCTGCCTGCGCGCTGGCAAAAATGGCCTCTTTCACCACCAGGCTGCATCACACTACATTACACAGCTCCGCAGCAGACTGTGATGAGACGGTGGGTCGGGCTGTTGGACGGGACGCCATCACCAAAATGTAGATTTGGGCTTTAAAGGGGCCGGACCCCTCAAAAAAAAAAAAGGCCAGAAGAGAAAAAAAAAAAGATGGATCATTAATGCTGAATAATATGGTAACGCCGGGACCAATTCTTGCTGTAATGCTACTTTGTGGTGTATTCCTTCTGTCACATACTGTAATTGACACTGTGCGAGATAAGCCCCTAATCTTTTAATGCGGCAGTCAAATAAAGATGTCGTGATAAATTGCTCACAATAACAATGAATCCACAAAAGACGCGGCTCGCCCTGCCGAACAGAACCGCTGTGACAATGTATTGCTCCTCATTTCTCCTCATTATTCATGAGGGGGGGGGGGGACTCGGTTTGTTAAGATGCAGTCTTTAATCCCACGATGTAAAAGTCTGTTATGACAAGCGGCGTAATAAATGAAAGCCCTCCAGCGCGAAAGCACAAAATGTAATCAGATATTTAGACAAATAACTGGTTATACATGAACTTTTTAATGAGTGAACCCACAGTTGTGGAGAAAAAGCAGCAAGTAGACCTCATTGTGGTCATTTGTCTTCTTTTAAAAGCCCATTAGCTGGTAGCAGTGGGCAGCTAGTACAAGCACAGTTCCTCACCGAGGGAGTGACCTCAGCAAACTCGTCTGAACTTTTAAGAGGAAATAACAAAGTTATGATGGTCTTGTTCACCAGATCTGCAGGAGGTGAAAACAGATAGCTGCAGAGCTGCTGTCTCGCTGGTCAGCGTTCGTTTAAAGCTCCATTTAAACACACGACCAAGCAACCAGAGCTAAATAGTCCTTCAACTCATTTAGCTGCTGCTAAACTGTGTTTCCAAACACGTGCAGAAAAATACAAATTAAAAGGAGGAATAAATGAGAAACAAAAGCCAGACGTGACTAACACGGCTGCACGCACAGTGAGGGAAGAAAAACACCACCAACGAAGTACAACACTGGGGATATTTCACGGGTAATCGCCAAAGAAACCACTGGGAGTGTAAAATCGGCAAAAAAAACACACACACAGACTCCATATTAATGACATGACCATGAACTTTGCAATGATCCATTTTTACACACGCCAGCTGCAATTGACAGACATTGGAAAGCCATTATCACAATCCCTTTATCCTCCCTGGTTATAAAAACAGGGGAAAATGTTTCCTAATAAGCCACCCATTATCTCGGAGCGCCATAAAGCACACATTAAAACAGCTTCTTCTTCTTCTGAAGCACAATGAGCTTCCAAGGTCAACTTTTTTTTTTTCTTTTTTCGCTCACACCCGTTTTTTTTAATGCCATTTTAGGCTGGGCTTCACAAATCCCCATCTTTCATGTTGCGGCTTTCATCACAAGATGTTGGATGATTGCGCTGAATGTCATCCAAAAGCCCACGTTGCTGGAATGGCGGGGAAAACCTCTAAAAGTGCCCGGCGCCGAACAGAAAGTGAGAGAGAGGGGGTGGGGTGGGGGGGGTGGAGTTGGCAGGAATGGCGAACGCACCCTGTTGAATCTTTATTAGCATGTTAGCAGGCAAAACTGCTCTGAACGTATAAGGGGTGGCTTTGTGCGTCGCCGCTGAAGCTCCGAAATCTCTCTCTCTCTCTCTCTCTCTCTCTCTCTCGGCGACGGCACACCCTGGGCACGTCTCCGTCGCTCTCTCCTCTCTGCTTACAAGCTGTTTTGTTGCCTGGATATGATTATTGAACGCAGGGAGGAAAAAAAAAAAATAAAAAAATAAAAACTTGCGACGGCCTGAAAAAGCAGATAAAGAGTGTGGAAAAAAATCTCTGTTTGAAACTAGATATGAAGAGTGAAAAAAAAAAAAAAAGCTTAAACTGTCATTTGTAATCAACTTGTTTGAAACCCCTTTGAGTCCCCGTGGTATTCCTCCTACTCGGAGACTCATCGCTCTGCCAAGATTAGCTTCTCTCATCCCAACAAACACATTTAAAGAAGAAAGGGAAGTGAGGAGAAGGGTGCGTGTGTGTGTGTGTGTGTGGTGTGTGTGTGTGTGTGTCTCTGTGCGTGTCTTTCTGTTGGCTCTCCGCGTGGGCGTCCCTGATTCCTCGTGTCTTCCCAGCACATCTGAACACTGTTTACCATCTTGCAGACACCAAACGCTATCGCGCGTCGATTCAAATGAGATTTTCCACACTATTTGACGACGCGTGCGGGCGGGCGCTTTTACTTTGGCGGCCGCCTCGCCACTCGCGGGGGGGGGGGTTTGGGGCCCTGGCGGCGAGGCTAATCTCGCTCAGGTTGAGGCTCAAACGTCTCGGCGGCAGTCCGGTGTACGGTGGTGGGGGGAGAGGGGGGGGGGTTGTGGCCTGCCGTTTGTCTGCGGTTCAAAGGCGGACCCCCACCCTCCGATTTATATTCTCCAGGCAGAGGCATGAGACAGAAAGCTGAGGAGGGGGTTGGGGGGGGGTGCAGGACAGGACTCCCCAGTGTTCCTGTCAAGTTTGGTGTCTGACGCCACACAAAACGCCGGGGCCGCCTCAGTGTGAATACTTGGCAGCCCTGCGTCTGGATCTTTGAAGATAACGGGCTGCTATTAATAAACAAACAGAAGCAATTACTGGGAGGCGGAGGAGAGGAGAGGGATTGGATTAGGTCAGGATGAGCGCCGGGGCTCACTGAAGTCGGAGCTGACGAGCAGGCAGCCCTCCAAAAGAGGCACAGATACCCATCCCCTCCTCACTGACCCCTGGACCCCCACAGCCTGCAGCCACGCGGGGAGATAACACCACTCCCTCTGTGTGTGTGTGTGTGTGTGTGTGTGTGTGTGTGTGTGTGTGTGTGTGTGTGTGTGTGTGTGTCACTCCCAACGTGCAGACCTCTGTGCACCTGTGGTCATTTCTATATGAAGCCCTGCAAAGAATAAAGGTCTTATCTTCAATAATTCTACTCTGAATACCTTTCTGATGTTATTACTTTGTACTCTTATTCCAGTGATTCTTTTCAGTTACACACACACATGACGGCTCTTGTGTGTTGCTGATGTGCTGCAAGCTGTCACAGTTGTCAATGTTAAAGGAGGGGGGGCTGGTAGGAAACAAAATACCAGGTATAAGATGAACTCCACGACACACGCAGTCCGACAAATAACTAATTAGCTTCTTCTCCGCCATGACAATTTATTGGACACAAACAGTTCTAACCTTTGGGTCAAAGAAATATGAAATAAAACCAGTTTATAATGAATAGTTCCAGTTTATAATGATCTGGGAGTAAATAGGCAGAGGAAGGTGGAGATGATGATCTTTTAGGCACCAGTGAGAAGTCATCAGTCAGCTTTGTGTAATCAGCCTTAAACTGCAGAGTTTGTTGAAATCAACCTTCAGCTAAACAAGCCCAACCTTAACCTCACCTCGGACAACCAGGAAATGTCAAAGCGACTAATCAAACCTGCATCCCAGACCTAATTAATGGAGGACGACGACAGCTCAAAGGTGCTGAGCTGCAGAGTTTCAGGGACAAAGCGGAAGCCTGAAGAACGAGCTTCCTCTGCGACTTCATGTCAAGGACGGACGAAGTCTCAATGTGCGATCACGACAGCATCAGTCCTGCTCCCTGTACGAGCCTCACATAGACCTTCAGCGTTCGTGACAGGCGTTAAAGTAAGTTAAAGTGTCTGTGATTGCAAACACATGGATGTCCAATGACGCGTTGACGGCGAAGGCCTGGCAGTCAAACCTCCCTCCTCCTCCTCCGATTAAGCTGATCTAGTTAAGATTCCCACTGTGGCACCTGGAACTCCTGTCAAAGCTGCACCGAGCGCCGCGAGTCCGGCATGCGGTGGCGATGACTGACACTCAGCACCGTGTCTCATTCTCCTTAGAGACTCTGAATAGTCAATAATTCATCAGGAAGGTATACTCTGCTCGATCGCAAGGTACAGCGCCGAGTGGAAACTCTCTCTCTCTCTCTCCTTCTCCTCGGCTTATCATTCCTCTTTCAGCCCCTGCAATTCCTTCCCCATCCCTTTCTTGTCACCACTCCCCCCCCACCCCCCTCCCCTCCCCAAACTCTCTCTTTTCTATATTGCACCACTTCAATAATTCAAAGTGATATATAAAAGTCAATGAAATTTGCCATACCTCGGGTCATTACGATGCCTGCCAGGGATTTGTGTCGAGCGTGCGCAGGAGTGCAGCCGCCCACCAGCGACCGGTACTTCTCCCTCACCAAGTGGAATATTGAATCGGCAAAGTCCTGAAAAACACAATCGCGGCCTTAATTTTTTTTTTTTTCTTCATCCGAGCAGACACAATCTGCGGCGGGCCCCGCTCCGGCTGCCCGGACCCTGCTTTGTAATAATCCCCCGCTCTAATTTGTACAGCGGGCGGCTGGGAGAGTGGCCTGGAGGTCAACTTACCTGTTTAGTGACATAGAGAAAAACAAACAAATGATCGGAGGAAGAAAGAAAAGAGAGAGATGTATTATTTGCACATCTATACACTTTTTTTCCCCCAAACTTAATATTTTGTCACTTTTTCGGGTGAAAAACTTTGAATTGCATGCGTGCAGGGGGGCGTGACCGAACATGCTGCTGTGAAGACGTGCTGCACCGAACGACACAAAAACGCTGCAAGACTCTCGTTTTCCGACGTTTCTTCTGTTGTTGGACTGATTTGCCGTTTTATTCTCAACACTGTTGTCATGGCACTCTAATATCAAATATGCTTTATTCGCACTGTCTGATTTTCTTTCACTGATACACACACGCACACACCAACCACCTGCTTCCTTCACGGCTGATCAGCTCCTACATCGGCGATTTCATCCTTTGACAGTTTAGTTTCACAACTCCACTTTAGAGTCTCGCAAAAATAAAAACTTTAACACACTTCGGATCAAGTGAAATTCAGCTGAAAAGGTTAAATCAGTGTTTGTCCTTCAGACGTTTGACAGTCCTTTGATCGGCTTGATTCGAATAAAAAAAAAGTTCATTGGAACGCTCAAATGGGGCAACAGAAAAGAGATCAGGGCGCCGACATCCTGTCAGCGACTTACTTTCCGAAACAGAAATAACAATGGCAGCATCGAGGAGGCTGGTGTTTGAATCCGGCCCCTGATGGATCGCCTGATGGCTGCCAAGTCTCTGTTGACATTATCTGGCCAAGCGGAGCAGCAGGCCCAAACCTGCTGCAACTTTAAAGGGATTCTCTTCGTGGGAGTCGTCGATCACCGTCGATTAAAGCCGGACTTGTTGCTCTCGTTGTCTCTCTCCTCAATCGGAGGGAGGATGTCGACACATGCTTCTCCCCCCGCGGCCCTCCCTGAAGTGGACGAGCGTGTTGGACGCCATTTTTTTTTTTTACCATGTCTCTGCCATCTGGCGCTTGGAGAATCGAGGCTTCTGTCACACACACACAAAAACAAGCTCTCCGCCTAAACACGCTGGGTGATTCACCGACGATAGAACGCTAAGTTAGCACAAACCGCGTCCTCCCACTCATCCACTCCTCTTCCTCCATCCAGCTCCCCCCCCCGGTCAGACCTCAACGCTCTCCTCCGGAAATCCTCCAAATCCTCTCGGTTTCGGCAGATGTCGCCGCAGCACGCGCGTCGGCCCTCCAAAACCTTTAATGCTCTTTAACTCGAGAGGTAATTAAAGGCTCAGTTTTTTTTTCTGAGAGGCCGACAACTGTAGCGCGTAAATGGATCACCGGGAGATGGGGGCCTCACGGACAGATTGAAGCCCCAGTAGCTAAAAGGACATCAACAGATGCCACGGTGACAGACGTACAGAGAGAGCGAGAGAGCGAGGGAGGGAGGGAGGGGTGGAGAGATTAAGGGCGGAAAAAAAAAAAAAGATGAAAAGAGCGAACGAATTAGTGAGCATATTGCACATTATAGCCCTCGTCAGGGCTGTGAAATACTCTCGCAGTCGGAGCTGGCGGTGGAGGTGCTCACAGCTTGGCCGTGTGGTGGGTGGCGAGCGGGCCCGCGCGCATGTATGCACGTGCGCATATTGCCGCTCTGACACCGGTGTCAGCGGCAACAGTCTGAGAGCACGGAAGGGAAAACATGGTGAAAAAACGGATTTTCGTTCGACGATCGTTGTGTAAACTGGCCACGTCCTCGAAAACGTCACAACATAACCTGACAATTCTCAGATGTATGTTTTTGTTTTATTTTTGCCTCACTTAAAAAATGTCGGGACAAAATATTCCAACAGGCCAAGCCGTGTGATATTAACACCCTGCTAAATGAAGGGTAAAAGGAACAAAACGCGTTTGAGAGCGGGGAAACAAACGGCCGATTTAACAGCTGCTGAACTTTGAAACACTGGTGCTGTGAAACCCTGAAATCCATCCTCTCAGTGAGGAGAAAAACCAGCCGTATCTTGTTATTCTGCGCGTTTCTCCAGCGCCGGTGTGGCGGTGAGTTCCTCTGTACAGCAGCAGTGGGGGGGGGAGAGAGAGAGAGAGAGGGGAAAAAAAGAAGGCCTTTCCTTGTTTCTTGTACCTGAAAGTGACATCCAATTAATTGGAACAGGATCCTGCTTGGCTTGGCAGCATCAGCTGGTGTCGGTCACAGTCTGAACCCCGAGTCAAGTCCTCCATCCCTCCTAAAGGCCTTTTCATTGATGACATTACAGAGGTGAGAGGAGGTGGCAGCTCAGAAAGGCCCGCAGAGCAAAGGTGGAATAGACCCTGGCAAACAGCCCGGCTCTCCGCCCCTCCCTCCCTCCCTCCCTCCTCCCCTCTTCCTCTCTCTCTCCCTCTCTCTCTCTCTTTATCTGAATTCATGCTTCCTTTTGTTCCCCTCCCATCATTTCAAGTCCTTGTCTTTTTATTCCCTCTCTTCTTTTTCCCCTTGTCTTTAACCACCTTGCCTCCTCCTCCTCCTCCTCCTCCTACATTGTCAGGTTGTTCTCCCCGTCTCTCAGGGCGCCGTGTGATAGAGGGCAG
>JAUESE010000002.1:12834024-12845336 GCA_032274725.1 Malacoctenus triangulatus
AAAAAAAAACAAAACAAAAAACTGTTTCCCCGAGACTGGCAGACGGCACGGCTGACTTTCAAGAAATTCCACAAGCGAGTGCTTTCTGGAACTAAACGGGTGCGGCAAATCCTCTTAAAATCCTTTTAGACACCGTGGCAGCGCGGAGAAAAAGAAAAACTTTCTCGCAGGCAAACATGTGCAGGTTTGTTGGGTTGATGTCGCGCTCTGGGGAAGGACACTCGAGCCAGTTTATTTCTCGGAGGCTGGGAGAGGACGCTAATGCGGCACACGCACACACGCGCGCGGCTCAAGGTAACACTTTGGGGGGAAAAGGACAATCGGCTGCTTGGTTTTTCTCAATCCTCCACCCCCAAAAGTGTTTTTTTTACGACCTCCTTTTTTCTCTGCAGGACGGACAGGGGCGAGAACTCTCCCGACGTAGCAACAACCCAGACGGCAGAGATACAAGGCTTCATCGCATGCAAACGGCTAAAAAAAAAAAAAAAAATCAGTGTGACTATCTACTCAGGGCAGATTTACTCTCGATGCAATTGTGCAGCTGCGATGAAGTTTTAAATGGCTGTCAACAAGTGCCAGCCAATCCAGCCACTGTGTCTTTAGGCTCTCCAATTTCCTCAAGTTTCTCCAAAACTAGTTTCCTCGCTCTGATTGCTATTTACATATTTGGGTAAATGAGCATGGGATTGGTCTCAGTGGTTTGTTTGTCGATTTGCTCTTTGCTTTTTCTATTTCCTTTGGGCAACAGATTGAATTAATGTTTGTAGACACTGTGATGCCACACATGAGGAAACAGGAGATTTTGCAAAATTACAAAACTCCCCCAATTACAGCTCTGCAAACACATAAGCTCGGGTGAGGAAGGGGGGGAAAAAAGAGAAAAAAAAAACTCATTTGGGCCGTGACGGAGATTTCTCACGTGTCACAGGAGCAAGGACAATAATTAGCTTCATTTACATGCTTCTCTGTTTAAACAGGCCAACAAACAGATATTGTTTACCCCGGTTTCAAGCCTTGCTGAGCACACAACACACCCATAAATGAAAAAAGAAAAGAAAACACACACAGAAATGTAGCTTCTCGGGAAGCACTTTTTTTTCCAAGGTAAATGCCTTTCTCATATCTTTATCAGCACTGAAACTCCCCCTCCCTCCCTCCTTCCCCCCCTCCCTCCACCCTGCCTTAGCTCCTATCTCCTTTCCTCCTTAATTACTTGTTGGAAGGTGTTTGAATGTTCGCAGCACGCCTGCTGTTTTGGTCATTACAGGCCCCTGTAGGAAGTGGAGTGGCTGCCAAGGAAGCTTAGCGCAGGACAGGCGCTGGGGATGTGTCCGCACTCACCTGGGGTAAATGAGGACAACTCTTCCTGCTGGCTTTGAGGCCCGTCCTCCCCTCGGGGGCTGTCCTGATGTTGAAGAGGGCCTGAAGGGCGCACTGGGCCGCCTGGGTCTTTGCCAGCTTCTTGCTGCGACCGCAGCCCTCGAATATCCGTCCGTCCACACGCACCGCCATGACGAAGCTGCGCAGCCTCCGCCCCTCGGCCCGCTCCGACAGGCAGGCGAAGCGCAGGCCGGGCCGCAGCTCGTTGAGCAGCGCCACGGGGCTCTTGGGGGCCTCGGGCTCCGGCACGATGCCGCCCAGTCTCTGCTGAGCCTGCACCATCAGGTCCAGGGTGTGGCGCAGCAGGCGCCCGTGCCTCAGCAGCTCGCTCGAAAGCAGCTCGCTCTCGGCGGCCGAGGTGCAGAGCGAGAGGCCGTCGGCGCACGGCGAGGCCTCGAACTCCTTGAAGAGCGTGTCGGGGAAGTCGGCCTGGTCCGAGGTGAAGTCGGCCGTCGGGTTGGAGATGTTGCCCATGGCCAGGTGGGCCTGAGGGGCGTTGGGGAACTGCACGAAGGACTTGAGGGCCAGCTCGGCTGCCTTCATCTTCGCCTTCTTCTTCGTGGGACCCGTGCCCTCGAAGGTCAGCCCGTTGACCTCCACGGCGATGGAGAAGACGGGAGCGTGGACCGGGCCCGTCTGCGACACCATGCGGTACTGCAGGCCCGGCCGGAGCTCGTTGAGCTGCACCAGGGCGTTCTTGGGCGCCTCGGACCAGGACAGCTTCTTGTAGATGAGGCGCAGCTGGCACAGGTGCCCGTTGTTCTCCTCCTCCAGCGGGCGCTTCCTCTTCAGGCCCGAGCCCCCGCCCCTCGCTGCGTCGGCGCAGAAGAGCGACTGGCACTCGGCCGACCCGATGGGGCGGTCCTCCAGGTTCCCGACGTTCCGGTTCTCCTTCACCTCTGCGCTGCTGGTGCCTGCGTTGACAATGGGAAATGACATCACTAAGGGAGATAAAAGAAAAACACTCGAGACAAAAGAGGGCAGGAGAAGGCGTCATTACAGTGCCGCGCTCGCGTCGATCCCCGGCTGAATAAAAACGAATCAAGGAAAATTCTCTCCAGGCAGATTGCGCCACTTGATACACAATGAAATGGTAATGAACACATCTACAATCATCTCCCACGGAGCCGAGCCCACTTCATACCACAGGGCTCGATCATATTTAAGCATTTTGTAACCCAAACACAAATCCCCCAGAATGGCGATCTTATCTGCCAAATCATCCTGTAATCGGCCTCTAAATTGGTTCTGAAACTGTGTCGCAAGTGGGAAACCTTGGTCCTCGTGGCCAATGCAGAGCATCAATCCTATTTGTAATGGGGGGGGTTGTGGAGTAGCAGGCATCCAAGGGAGGGATGGGGGAGAGAAATGTATGTGGCGTACTTTATTTCACACTTCTATCCTCCGTGAGAGCAAAGTCTGAACAGCTGTGATACGCTCTTCAAACCTAGTTACGGGGAAGTGGCGGCGTATTGCATTTCTAATGGGAAATGAACAAAAATAGGGTGTTTAGATGCCACCACGGGAATGTTAATGGTGGGACGGGAGACGCTCGTCGTCGTCGGGACGACATCGAGGCAGGCGCGCACCTACCTAATGACTTATTTATCACACACTCGCAAATGTAGCATTTAATAGCTCACTTTTACCCGAATGCAGATTTTAACAGACGAGCTGACACCCATAATCAAAGAGCTTATTCCCCAAATAATTAATTAGGTTGGTGACAGGGAGATCATTTTCATATGTGGCCTGCCACTGGGAGAGTTAGCACAGCATGCTGACAAAGAGACAGAAGAGAGAGAGAGGGAGAGAGGAGAGAGAGAGAGGAGGGGGCGGGCGCTTACTTAGACTGTCCTCGTCCTCCGTGCTGCTGGTCCCCGGGCTTATGTACTTGAAGGGAGCGATCAATGCTGACAGCATACTGACTTTCTCTGGAGGAGAGACAAGAGACACGCAGAGTCAACAAGAGCGCGGCGGTGGAGATGATTCTGATGGTTTTATCGACTGAAGTGGTGGATTGGCGGCAGCAGCCTCGACACGGACGCTGACGGGGGCTCGCTCCTGTTAAACCAGTGCACGGACGCGAGTGGAAACGCATGTCTACTCTGGTGAAAGATTTTGTCATGTCTATCCACCATCCATTCATCTTTTATGCTTGGTTTATCCATGTTAGAGCTCCAAAGAGCCGGGGGGTCACTCCGAGCTAACACTGCTAACCTTCTGACAGGAAGACCACCACAGTGGCCTGCTGCCTCCATTACAAGCCACTGACTCTGTCCCAGCACATACAGTGAACTATCAAACATTATTAGAATGGAACAAAAAAAGTTGACACCTTTGGATTGTTGGATTTTTGATGAGTTTAGCTTCTTGTCCTTGTTAGCCAAGTGTAGAAGCTGCTTCCTGTTTCACTGACTTCCACTTTGGAGAATATACGTCCGGGTGTTTTATTTCACGTTGACTTGAAGAGCCTCGGAAGGTCGCGAGGTGTCACACTGCTACGTTATTGCCAACACACATCCGGAGATGTTTGCAGAGTGCAAACTCCACCCGCGCTGATAAAGTTCCCTCTCCGTATCCGAGGCGAACTTGCCGACAGCGGCTCACTCCTGCCTCCTCCCAGGGGCCTTGCCGCTGTCCAGGTGTGCGTGTTGTTTGCGCTATGAAGCCCTATTAGGGCCATCGCTTGGTCTGGTGCTCTCCATGCAGCACTGAGCAGAATTGACAGACCAGTCTGGCTCCTTAATTAAGCCTCCCTCTCTCTTCCCGGCATCAGCTAATGATCAATAAAGGAGAGAGGTAAAAGGAGGAGGGGGGGAGGTAAAAAAAAGTGGGGAGGCAGCCGTCAGTGGACGAGGTGATGAAGTAGGAGAAGGGAGGAACTGAGGGCGAGAGAGAGAGACGCACTGTCGGTGTTTGGTGAGGGTCAGGGTGCGATCCAGAGGTCGAGACGCCCTCAGAGACCCGCCCCCACCTCTGCCGCCTCCTGTCTGGTCAACGGAGCTAAAGGGAGGGGGGGGGGGTGCCCTTACAGTGCAATAAACACGTTTTGATAAGAGTGCGAGGTTGTGAATGAGCCGGGCCCCCGGTGCTCCCTCTCGCCCGCAGCTCAACAGCACTGGAGGGGGCTCAATGAGTCACTCTGACACACATGGTTACACTCTAAACACCGAGGCTGGAGCCGCGCCGGTCCTTGTGGGCCACCATCACAATACGGGCATCCTGACCTAATTACAGACTAAAGCTCAACACAAGCAGCAATTTGGCCCTAAACGACTCCCTCGGCCAACAGGGTCATTATAAAGGCCATTTTCAAATCAGTCTATATTGTTTTTTAAGCCCTGAAGTCCCATTTACAGTAGAGAGAAAACATGGCTGTGTGGCGTGTTTACAAAAGTGGCAAAATTAGTGGTCTTTGGCGGTAACAAAAGATCTCCATACTGTTGCTTTGAAGCTGTAATTGCCGTGCGGCATGAGAGACACATGTTCACATGAAGCATAAATTTCGAGCGCACTGATAGGCCGGCAATTAAGACCCAAGAACAACCCCCCCACCTCCCCCACCCCCCCTTCCTGGCTGTCGAAGTGGGGCACCGGATGCCTGCGATGGAGGTTGGATAATCCTGTTTTGCCGAAGCCACCCACTCAACAAGCTGCTGCCAAGTCCGACGAGCCCCACCGGGCAGCGAGGCAGCGCAGCTCGGTGCAAACAGATCGTCTTGGATTGGACGATATGTCGGCAGCTTCCAGACCGGGAGCACAAGAGAAGATGTTCGGCTTGGAGAAAGCAAATCTGAACCTTTATGTGTGTTTGACAAAACGAGTGCTTGAATGGATATGAATATTTTTAGACATTAAATTGAATAATCACAGGAGATCTTTCTCAATCTTCTCCTCATGATTGACTCAACACCAAATAGGCACCTCTTCATTTAGATGATTGACAAAGTCTGCAAGAGTTCGTTTTTTTGTTTCCTGTTGGGAAATGTCACAGATCAAAAGCAGGTGACTTCCGTGGTCACAGCAAACAAAAGTCTGTTGGCAGCTGAATGACGAATCTTCAGGTCTGACCGACACTGTGAAAGTCTTCGGGGGTTAAAACTTCCGCCTGGACAAAAGCTCGTGACAAAGGAACGCTCTGGCATTTAGAACCAAGTCAAAAAGCAGGAATCACCTTCAATGGGACACATTTACTGCTCGCTGATGAGCTGAACTCATTACCTGAGTGCATGAAAGGGACGAAGCGAACTCGTTTAATCTCGCGCCGAGCGGAGGATTTCATGTGGACGGGCACGGCATTCACGGGCAGAGCAGAGGTTTATCTGCAGGGCTCCTCGGGCCGACCCTTAATTACACGCGTCGGTCTGAAACAATGCTCTCCACCGAGGAAGGAGCGCTTCAGATGTCTCAGGAAGCGAACGGTTGGAGCGGAAAATACCATCGCGTTCACAGGCCACTCCGACGCTGAATCAGAGGTCATCCTTGAAATGCCACCTCTGACTTGGCTTTGTTGAGTTTATGAAGCGCGCCTCGCTCCCTTTATACGTAGGAGTCTCTGCTGGTGGTTTATCACCAGGCGACTCTTTGAGGAGACGCGCCGGGGGAACGATCGCTCGGGTGCGTCGGCTGTTTGGACCGGCCGGAGTTTTTACCTTGAAAGAGAAACACTCCGATGTTGTCAGTGGGATAGATTGGGGGGGTGGGGGGGGGACGTTTAAGCCCCATTTGAGGGCTGCTGCTTTCCTGCTTTCATTAGCAGCCAGAATCAGGTTACAGTGTCTGCAGCGAAGCCAACTCTGCGCGTTTGTCACTCGGTGTGAACTTCCTCCTGTCCTCCCAGTGACCTTATAGGACACGCGGGCAAATGAGGTGAATCTGCAATCCTCTCCCTCTCTCTCTCTCTCTCTCTCTCTCTATCTCTCTCTCTCTCTTTCTCTCTCTCTCTCTGTAAAAGTCTCACTTCAAAGCCGAGCAGCTAAAAAAAAATCCTAGCCGCCATAAAGTTCATCGAACGCACCAGCGTAATCACCGCGGCTGATGTGGACACCGTTACCTTACGCGCCCTTCACGCTATCTGTCACCCATCCCTCCTCATCCAGCGGCCGGGCCCCTGAATGAATGAGACAATGCATGCCAATGGTCTCAGCTCACTACGTCCGCCCCACCCTCGGCTGCGCCGGGGACGCGGCGAGAGGAGACGACCCTCATCTGTTTCCGAAAAAAAAAAAGAAAGGAGGGGGGGAGGGGGGGTGGAGGGGGGTGAGGTGGAGGAGTGAGCCAGGTTAGATAGGGAGAGCCTTGGCAGATGGCCACGCGCCTCCTGATAGTGACAACGCTGGCGATGGTGTCCATTCACAATGAGCTGCAGAGAAGAGAGAAGTCCCCCCACCCCTCCTCCTCCCTCCCCTTCCCTCTCTCCGTCCTCTTCTTGCACCTCCCGCATCAGTTCTGAGGAGAGGGTAATGAGCCCAATCAGATTTCCCCATGGCTCAGCATAACGAATGGGTCAGATGAGCGACGGGAGACACTATTGAAACAGGCGCTGGGGGAAATCATTGACTCTCTCTCTCTCTCTCTCTACCTCTCTCTGTCTGCTCTCCCCTCCTCCCGCCTTCATCTTCCCCTCTCGGTCTTCCCGAGGAGACTGTAAGCCAGTGAGCCACTAAATGAGAGAATGAGAGGCTGCGTTGTTTCTCCACACCACCTCGAACCCACCTGATTCCTGTTACTTCTCGGAGGTGCGCGGAGCCACTTAAAGAAGACAACGTGTTAAGCGTCTGCTCCGGCTCGCGTTTTTGTGTGCGCGCGACGATAATGACACAAACAGCACAAGCACACGGCAATCTCATCTGATTACTCACTTATGGTTATCGAGGATTGAAGCTGCCGTACGTAGAGCGAACCTGCTCCGCTGTCTGTTGTGAGTGTTTGCCACAAAGGAAAAGTGTTGTCACCAAGTTGTTACCAATTGGCGACGATAATCATGTGGATTTGGGGAGTCTGAGTCTCTGCATCCGTGAATACATTGAGAGAAAAGTGGCCACATCCACGCTCCTCCAGCTCCTCCGTCCTTGTGCGACCCAGAAAAAAAATCGATCCTGGTCCACCAGCTACCCACAAGTCACATCTATTTCTTGGTCATATTGAGTCCTCTTGAAAAAAAAGAGAAAAATAGACAAACTGAGTAGGTCTCAAAACATTTTAGTGTTTTCCATCAGAATGCGCAGGAAAGAGACAGCTGAATTTATCCACCAAACTAGAATCCCTTTAATGTTGACCCTGGAAAAAAAGTTCATCCTGGTTGATTAAAAAAAAAAAATTCTGAAAAAAATTAGTAGTTTGTCATTTTTGTTTAAAATCTGGCAAATAAAATTTAAATAAATTAAAATAGGAAAAAATAATGTCAAAGGAACCTGGTTAGGTAAAGCACCTTTAGTTCAATCAGCATTCAAATGATCATCGTCTGTCTGTGCATATGAGAAAATCAAACAGAGACTTTACACACTCTGATTCTGAACACCACAACATGGCCAATGAGCACACACGGCAGCTTCATCAGCCTGCCAGTGACACGCTCCGAGTCCCCCCCCCCCCCCCCGTTCAAACAGCTGTGAAGCGATCAGGTGTCTCCTCCGTCACTGTGCGGACGTATTGTGGGGTTGAGCTCCATCCGCGCTTTTTTTTTTCCAAGCGGAGGCTCGACAAACTGTCAGCCGGCAGAAACCGGCTCACATCGACAGCTCGCTAACAACAGCCCGGCTTTTTTTCTTCAGGCTCGGGTATCACCCACCTGTCAGCGCCGGTGTCTGTGCAGCCAAGAACTGCGTAAATATGTGTGGTGTGTTTTTAAGGCAGTGTTTTTGTGAGCCCGGCGTTCCAGGAAGAGAAAAAAGAAAGATTGTGGAAAGGGAAGGAAAAGGAGAACAGAGGGATGTATTAGTGCAAACTGATGGCTATTTAGCACCTGATTAGCACCAGTGAGGACAAAGTAACCGGCCCATCTGCTTTACAGTGCCGACTCTGGCCATGAATACCAAACACAGAGCACTCTCTCTCTCTCGCTGAAGACCCCCCAGCCTTCACTGCACCCACACGTCTGTGTTTTAGGGCAGATGTTCCACCGTTTACGGAGCAAAACCAGCCCCTACAAGTGTGAGCTTTCTATCCCAACATGAGACGTGGTGTTCACGGTGATGCCTCCTGGCAAACGTCTCACTTTTCCGTTTTTTTTATTTTTTTTTGTCATTCTTCTTTGCATCATACGGGGCTGAGGTTGGCAGGTATCTCTTTTCATTCAATCAGGTTGAAAGCTGTGTGGGAGACATTCTTTGAGACTGACTAAACCTCAGTGGGAGCCAAACAGCAGGTTTTTTTTTCTTCGTAATCTCACTTCTTTTCTTTTTGTTTTTTTCCACTGGCTCTTTGATGGTCTGAGTGACGACATGAAGACAAGCCAGTGGTGGTGAGAAGTTCTGGGAATTTTATTTTGAAAAACTGATGCCCTCCCCTCCCCCTTCAGAGAAAACGCTCAATCCTCCCAACTCTCTGACTGGGATCACTGGGTAAAGAAGATGGTTTGATGGATGTCCTCATTCTAATGTGAGTGAAGCTGCCGTAGAAGCTGGATACGAGGCCCCGAAGCGAGGAAAGTGGAGAGGAAGTCTTTCATCAGTGGGGACATCTTTCATTCCTCGCAAACCTAAAAAAAATCACTTCAAGGTTTCCCATCACAGCGCTGCTTCTCCCCTCTACTGCCAGCGCGAGTCCAACATGTTGAGTATAAGCGGTGAGAGCGACAGCGTCACGAAGGTCTCAGCAGAGTGCGCACAACAATCTGCAATGATTACTCATGACTAAGTGCATCAGTCCATCCTGAGTTAACTCAAACTAACCAATTGTTTCACTGCGTTGGAGAAACTTCATCAAATTTCCAGGTTTGACTTCCTTCTCTCACAGCAAACTGAGGCCTCGTGCCTCTCTCACTTGGTGGCATCTGTGGCCCCCCTTCCAATCCCAAGTTGGGCGCCTCGAGTCTCCACTGTCGCGTTCCTCCGTCAGCGACGCCCGCCTTAAACGCGGGGGGAATATGGCACGCGGCCACCGTCATGATAAAAGCTTTTTAATGTCACGTCTGAAGCCCGAGGAGCGCGGAAGTGCGAGCTAAGAGAAAGGGAAGTATGAATTTTTCACATTTTTCTTTTTTCCTTCTTCTTCTTCTTTCCCAGCCAGCACCTTGGAGGAGCGCGTTGCCTTGGGACGCCACTGAGTTTGACTGCAAAAGCTTTTAGCGCCAAAATAGCAACATCGGGAACAATGGCAGCTCCGAGTGCTGAAAGGACCTTTATGAAAACAGTGGAGCCCAAAGAAAACGCACGAGAACAACATGTCATCCTGAAAATCAACTTCGCACAAATGTCAGCGCGGCTCGGGGAAAGAAAAAACACAAACCGGAGCGCGGGCAGAAATGCGTTGGTGGTGGTGGAGGGGGGACACGTTCGGCGCCGCCGTGCTATCCCACGAATATCTTTCGACAATTAGAGCCAAACAGGCGTGACTTTATTTTTACCCCCGCCCCCACCAACGAAACTTGCGCGCACGTCGCGATCGCCACCTGATAAGTGGGGGATTTAATGCGCGCTCGCTCCGCTCCTAAGCGGAATATTAATGCGAGCTGTCATCCATGAGGATGACTCATTTACGAGCGTGCGGAGGAAGGCGCGGCGCCCGCGGAAACCTGGATGAGGTTTGTCGCCCCGCACGTTCGATAACAAGCACTCGAGTGTATTTACAAGGCGGAGCGAGCGCGATAAGTCGGCGGGGCGTAATGACACTAAGCAGGCCGGGGACGTCTCTGCCTCGCCGCGTGCTGCTGCTCGTCTCCCCCTCCCTCGGTTATCCCTCTTCCTGTCAGCTCCTCGCCATGCAGAGCGGCGACAACAAAACGGCGCCGATCCCCCTCTTTCTATTCCGCGTGTCAAGGAAATCCAGACCAACTGCTGCGAAAAACCGAACTGCTCATGAACTTGAAGTTGGGAGTGGAAAATAATTCAGCAAAAATACTCAAACGAAGGTGTAACTCGTTCACAGGCCTTCACACTGGGGTCTGCCTCCATCTTATTCACTGCAGGATCACATCCAGAGTTCGGAATGATTGACAGGCAGTGAGTCCTGTGTTACTGCCTCCATTCGTCTGAGCAAACTCCCAGTGTTGACCTGAAGTTGGCGCCACTGGCTGCTTGCTCTGACTCAGCTCTGCAGGGGGGGCTGAGAAAGCGATGTGACCCCCCCCCCACGCACATACACACACATGTACGTCTTGCCACCAATCTGGGAGTGTGTGGGAGCCAAAAGCCAGGTGTGAGGCTTGATACAAATTGGCCCGTTAGTGTCAGATCCCAGCAGTCACTGGCTGCAACCAGGAGAGCAACACTCCAGAAGGGAAGGGGGGGGGGGGGGTGAGAGAGACCGCACGGGTCTTTTTTTTGGAAACCACACAAGTTACAATCAGAATTAAAGAAATGAGTCGAGCCAGTACTGGCTCACCTGGGTTTACTCCCCTCAGTCCATTCCCACTAAGTGCCCCCCCCCCTCGCTACTGTCATCACATAAACCTGCGAGCCCCCTGCGTGCCGTCTCCCCCAGCGCCGCTCCGCACCTCGCATTATGACACATATAATCAGGCGGGCTGTTTGCGCTACTTTGTTCAGCACAAATTGCTGCACCGATGGTCGCGGCGAAGCACAGATGGGACGTGGACAGTTTTTCATCGGCTGTTCCGTACCACGGCGCCCAACACATCTGGTATGCAGCGAGAAGCATCTTTGCACTAATTTGTTTGTCACTATATATCGAAGGGACTATCTGTCATCCTGCCATGCTTTGGTTGCGGCGTGATGTTTGAAGAACATGGCTAGTCAGAAGTTTCAGGA
>JAUESE010000002.1:12868734-12882859 GCA_032274725.1 Malacoctenus triangulatus
ACACACACACACACACACACACACACACACACACACACACACACACACACACACACACACACACACACACACATTATGAAAATCCCTCCATGAATAGGAGAAAGAAAGCACTCAAAGGGAAGCTAAAGTGGCACTTATGGATACTGTTAGCGTTTTGCACAGGCAAAAAAAAAAGGAATTCTCTTATTAAATGGGTCTCTCTCTCTCTCTCTCTCTCTCTCTCTCTCTCTCGCCCTATCTCTGTCTCCCTCCCTTTCTCTCCCTCGCTCGCTCTTGCGCTGGCTCGCCGCAGAACAGATCAAATGAAGGTTACGCTGTCCTCTCTCATGGCCTACATCCTGATGCCAGAGCTAATTGCATAATTTGTTTCAGAATTAACAGCTAATAGCAGTCTCTCTTCTTGGCTGCAGACCCGTCCCCTCCCTCCATATACTCACTTACAGTGTTTTTTTTTTTGCTTTTTTTGACACCCCCCCTTCCCTCCCAACCTCTCATCCCATTATGTCTGTATTTGTGGAAGCTTCGCACAATGCAGCTGAAGGAAAAACCGCGCTGGTGTAATTTCCAATCATACCCACGGAGGCAGGCCAGTGATGGATCGCAGGCGGCGTGCAATTAGCATCGGTAAAACCCACAGTGCGTCGCAGCTGGTGGGGGAAAGACGACCAAAAAAAGGGGGAGTTTACAGGTTGGACACATGAAGGCTAAGTGTGTAGGCCCCTCCCCTCCTCACGCCAGGCAATAACCTTTTCTCCTCTCCGTGTAATAACCAGTCGGAGTTTCCAAACTAAACAAACAAGAAGGGGGCAAGAGGGAGGAGGAGGAGGAGGAGGAGGAGGAGAGAGAAAGAGGCACGGCAAAACAAAGCGAGTCTGGATTCAATCAATGCCGTGATCCAGCTGTCAATCACAGGCGATATTAACCACTTTGGTGGGTGTGAATGTTTTATCTGTTTATCTTCCTTTTCCCCGGAAACGGTAGCAGCCCGCCCGGGGGTCCGGTTCCTCCCCGCATGGAGATGAGGGCCGAAAAAACATGATCTAAAAAAATAAAAGGAACGTGTCGCCGGGCTGATCGCGGCGCCGATACCAGCCAGAACAAACACGCCGCGCCCAATCGATGAACACGTGAGCGCCGCGCCGCGCTGCCTTCTCCGCCCGCCTCGAAGCTCAACCCGGCTCGCATCGTCCGAAAAGCTCCGGCGGCAAACCTTTCAGAACGTCTTAAATTAAAGGTCGCTTTAAACCCTAAAACGTCCTCACGTCCCACGTCTGTAGGGTGGGGGGGGGATTTGATTGCGGAGTCAAAAGGGGGGGAGGAGGAGGGGGAGGGGGGGTTGTCGTGCTTTTTCGTATTCCTGCACCGACCACGTGACTTGACCTGGGTAGCCAGTGATCTGTATCTGGCGCCGCGGCGCTCCTCCTGCAACTCCAGCTTGCAAACAGAGCCGCAGGCGCACAATCTTAATTAAGGTCCTTCCAATGTGCAACCTTCAGATGCGAGAGAACAAAAAAAAAAAAAAAGAAAAGCAAAGACTCACAAGTAATAGAGAAGAAATGCTCCTGTTTTTTTTTTTTTTTCTCTACTGCCATTTACCATTTAGGAAAAATAACAGCCACTTGTTCCAGACTCCTCACACCTTTGCCTGCATTTGGAATTTGATTGTAACCTCAGGTTGCCTTTTCTATTATGGTGTGAAATAATGTTACAACACACAGCACTGGTTTTTAAATTGAAATTTGACAGCTCTACCAAGCAGGCATGTGAGGGGAAATAAAAGAAGTGTGTGTGTATGCGTGTGTGTGTGGGGGGGGACTCAATATTGCATATTCACAGAGCAGTACAGCCTCCCTCTGCTTTTCATGAGAAAAGAACTATTGTTGCCATTTTCCGGCAGTGGAAAGCAGTCTAAATCTCTTTTTTTTTCTTCTTTCCTCCGTCTTCTTCTCCTCACCTAGTTCATCTGCGGTCATTAATATTATACCAGCCAAAACAGTATGCACGGTAACAAAGGAGGTGGTGATGTGAGGGGGCTTTATGTCTGATATGCGCAGTCTGGGGATTGTCTGGGAGTCTGTTCCAACTGTAAACAATACGGGAGCGGCGGAAAAAATTTCTATGGAAGTTTTTCGGAGAACTGGTTCAGATGTTTGAGTTTAACAAAAAAATGGGAATGGCTGCATGAGAGGAGGCCTCCTCTACTTCACCGACGTCCCCACCGAACTTTAATAGGATGCTGTGATATGGAGCAGTGGAAGGGCTGCACGGTAGGAAAAGAAGCCATGAGCTTTATTATAATAAGGATACAACTTGTGATGAACAAACAAATTCTTAAGCACATGTTGTGCCATTTATATTATATATATGCTGTATCTTTCACACTGTTGTTGCGACTAGAGGAGCTAGTTGCTGCGCTGTAAGAGCTTAAAAACCACGTGACGATCCTTCCACAAAACCCTCAGTAACAACAGCATCAAAAGGTTCAAGCTGATAGTGGGAAAACGGACCAATTTTGATGAAACAGAGGCTACAGTAGCATCCTATAGTGGTATTCTATAGTACTATCTTATCGTATTATCCTATTACCTATCATCGAGCCAAGCCTGACAGGTTGTAGTTTCAGCTCCGTGTGTCCGGCTGCGATGACCAGTCGCGCTGGACGGGAAACTCTATTTTGAGTTCCAATTAAACCTCCAATATTTCATCGTGTCGCAAATACGAGCCGAGCCAGTTCATTGGATATGCAAAAAAAATGCAAATTCTTCTTTTTTTCAATCCGAGGACATAACGCTCCCCCCCCTTAAAAGCATATTTGGCAGACCTTTGATTGGCTCGATCAAAGCGAACAGCTTGTAATATCTAAACAGTTGGGAGGACGCCTGCCGACGGCGCTGACGACTGTTGGAGAGCAATATATTTTGCATGCGCCGTTTTTAACATGAGCAACACTGCGTTGGGGCTGCAGCACCTGCTCGAGAGGCTCGTACCCATAACAAGGCTGTCAAAGCCCGACGGCTGCTGCGCTGATCTACAGTATGTTACTCACAAATCATCCAGTTGTAACCCTTTCGATAGCTGGTGTGCGGGCCCGACGTCTGCTATTGCATGCGTGTGTGTGTATGTGTGTCTGGTGCGTGCGTCATAATTCTTTCACTTTCAGCGGTTCCCCCCCGTAAGCCTCCCCACACCCCCACCTCACCCCCCCCCTCCCCACAGTCGGAGCAATATCAGCAGTGCCAGAGACAGCATGTGACCCGGCTTTACTCATCTCAGCTAAAACCCGTCTCTCTGCCACACACATATACACACACACACACACACACACACACACACACACACGGGCGCATGCACACGTGCGCACAGACTGACTGACTGAAAGGAGGGAGTTAATAACAGCCTTACCTGCTTCACCGAGTCAGCAGCAGCAAGGGGAGCGAGAGGGAGGAAAGAAACAAAAGAGGCCAATATGAATGGCAGCAGTGGCGAAGGGATAAAAGAAAGAAAGAAAAAAAAAAAAGCAGCGTGATAAAACGGCGCTGTGATGGATTGGAACAGATTAGAAACCTGTGAAAAGACCCGATAACGGAACCATCAGGAAATGACTCTGAACATACACAGGAATTCATTACTCCCCAATTAACATGGCTTGATTAGTGTAAACAAATGATGCCGTACTTGAGATAAATAGTGTTTTGTTTTTTTTTGTTTTTTTTTCATCTGCTGCCTGTGGTCGAGCGACTGTGTGCAAATAAAGAACGAACCGACAGGTAACAAAAGATCATCAGCTTGGCTAACGTCCACTAATCAGCTCGGTTGCAGCACAACAATAAAGATCGGTATCTTGAAAGCTTTGCTTCAGCTTGTTAGCTAATGTATGCTAACTGGCTGCGGCTTTACAGTCAGAAGTGGTGTTAAGTTTGTTTTTCCTGCTGCGATCTCGGAGAAAAACAGCAAAGAGGCACGTGTGCACACTGGTGAACATGACTCAGCCCCGACTGTGTGTTTGAATTAGATCATTTGTGAAGTAAAAAACGCATTTCTTATAGACGCAACCCCAAATTTTAGCATTCTTCCGGTGTTCCTTCACCTTAGTGAATCCCATATGTGCTTTACAAGACATGGCCCCCCTCGTTGGCCCCTTCAGCAATTACAATAAACAACACAGCGTTTCAGAGCTGCGGCGCCGCTCGCTCCAAAAACAAATATTCACGGGAAGCGAGTGGCAGGAAAGGCGGGGCCGCGGCAGCAAAGGCGTTGGGGCCGCGCGGGCGTGCTGATTGGCTTCTCAGAGCGAAGCAAAAACCGGGAGATTTCAATCAAGATTTCTGACAGTCTATTAGGATTGGCATAGGTTATCATTACCTTGTGTGTCGGCATCCTAATGCATGTTTCCCTTATCGACGCCCCGCACATTGATAATGCCGGAGAACAGGGAAATGTCATTCTCTGGCTAAATGTAGACCTATACGTCTCCGGCAAACAATGTGGCTGTCTTTGAAATAATGAGGATTATCTCGCGGAGACACACGGGGTTGAAGACTGGAGAAATTGTCCCTATTTTGCCTGCTGTGAAAAAAAAAAAAAGTCCCTGCACCTGTCAACACTGAAGGTTAGAATAAGAGTTATTCTGACCTGCCAACAAGTGGGCATAATTGGATCTAATTGTCGCGATCCGCTCCTTTGTTAATCGCCTCGACCTCGCCAGGAAGTCAAACCCTGAATCGAAGAAAAACTATACGTCTGATTGATGCGTCTGGGCAGCTTTCCGACCCGCTCTGGAGGCAGAGCGTTCTCTCGAGGTTTCTCTCCCTCGCTGTCACGTCCTCATTTAGCACCGGGGAAGAGAAAGTTGCGAGAAGAAGAAACGCGAGTAAAACAACGGAAAGGTCGCGCGCCTCCGCTGACCAGTCATGTCGTGCGTCCGTGATGTTGCGAGGTCACGGTTGAGGGTTCGACACCAGAGCGCTGTTTCAATCCAGTCCGTCCTTGAGTCTGAGTGAACTTCGGGGAGAGCGTCCGCGAGAATGAGAGAAGCCTCTCGAGCCACTCGAACCTTCGACCATTGCGATGATTATTAACTCAGTGCTAAACGTCAAACAAATCAAAGTCAGTCTTTTCAACGAGATGTGAGAAAAAAATGAAAGCACATTAAGGACATTAACCTTGACCACTCTCATCCAATCAGTTCATTAATTCGATTAAAGGAATTTTGCAGAATTTGACCTAATTTTTTGACTCTTATTTCATGTCTCAGTGTCCTCGACCCCCAAAATCTAACAGCCCTAACAAGTAGGAGCAAACTTGCACGTCAGAGTGAAGGTTCACTTATTCTCCGATGTGGAAAAAAAAAAAAGTGTCCATTTCAAACTGAAAGGCAGAGTTACCGGTTTATCTCAACAACTTCCATGGCAACAGGGACATAAGAAAACACGGTGATTGTTGAAAGGACATGTTACTTGTGATAAAGAGAGAAAATACAGAAGGAGGGTGGTCGCTGAAGCCACGAAACATGATAAATGGAGTATTCTTCTCTCTGGTATTCACGGATGATGATCGCAAAGTCCAGCCGGGTGGCTCGTAGTTCATCTGAATGCAAATATAACACAGAGCTTCAATGGACTTTAAAGCTATGGACCAAAATATGAATCAACAACAAAACTTTACATTCTTAACGGAAAATTACTGAAATCCTCTTCAAAGTTACAGGTAGATAAAATGCTGTTCAGAAAACACCACATATAACAGCTTCACAGATTATTTCACCCCGCTTGTCTCGGTTCATGTGCTGTGAATAAAACACCTTGGCTCCGCGTTGGAAGTGTTGAAAACCCGGAAGTACGAGGTGAAGCGTTGCTGCCAGCGACTCCTCATGCCTGCCTGCGTGCTCCGACTTGTACAGGTTAATTATTCATCACGTTTAACTCACAGGGAGGAGTTTTATTTAAATAGCATGACAATCTGAGAAAAGGTAGCCAGGGTAAAAAAACCTCTAAATTACCTCAACTATAACAACCTTCCAAGGACCCCAAGAACAGCACTGCTCAGAATGCCACTCAAGGCAGACACATGGCCAGAATTTTACCACAACATTGTGTCCACAAACATGAGTTTAACCTACTTTTTTTTTTTTTACGCTCTTAGTGCCAAGCCCCTAAAGCTCCTGGGTAAAGAGAGTCGCTTATTCAGGGTGTTCGAGGAACACGAGCAAACAGACAAAACGAGTGAAAAGATATCAGACATGGAGACGATGCAAACCTACGGATATGCAAAGAGAGGCGAGAGGAAGGGAGGGAGGGAGAGGAGACAAAGGGGGATAGAAGGCAACAACATGCCACAAGACACTGACAGACTAAGCAGGTTTCTTGGCTGCAATCGCACACACACACGCGCGCGCGCGCGCACTCACACACACAGCGGCAGCCGTGTGTGTCGCGAAGCCGAACAGCCTTGCTGGCAGGCGTCCCTCCTGTCTGTCACGCGGATCATCCAGCTCCGGCCAGATGTGGATTACATCTGTAGCAACATGTGGTTTTTGGACTCCGCTTGTTTAGTGAGAAGAGGGATGCAGCAGGCCAAGGATTCGCCGTTTTTACCTCTCCTCAGACACTCCAAATGACTGAAAACACACACAGACCGTGTGTGAGAGTGAGCGCGCGCAAACTCTGCTGAATCTAAAAAGCACCAATAATAAAAGCCCCTTTCATAAAGTCCTGGCTGGCAGGGATTTTAAATATTTACACTCACATAAGGAAACCAGCACTTTCTGTACCGAACAACGAATGAGAAATTAATCAAAACCTGCTTGAGTTTCAGCCTAAAACCCACAATGAAATCAAAGTGATCCTGGATATAAGCTGAGAGCTCATCATTTCTGGTAACTACAATCCACAGCGTGTCCGCGCCGACGCCCCCCCTCCCCACGAGTCCGTCTGAGCCGCATCCTTGAGGAGGCAGAGCAGCGTCCGATCGCTGTTGTCGTCACCGCGCCGAGATGACGGCAGCTGCCGGTTTGTTCGGGCGCTCCAGAGGCCACCGCGACACAGATGTGGCGCCGCCGTCGTCCATAACTCTCCCGCGATTTGATTGGCAGGCTGGAGACACCGCGCTGTAATTACTGACGGCGAGGCTGCGCGGAAAAAACAAACACGAGTGGGGAACCTGCGAGCTGCGCCATTCATCTCCACAGAAGCAACATCCTCAGACTTGTGCGAACATCATTCAATCATGGAGGTAATTGATGTGGGTTTTTTGTTGTTTTTTTTTTTTCTTCCCCCCCTCCCAGCTACAAGTAAGCTCGAGGGAAGGTGCTTTTGTCAGGATGCTACCCCCTTCCCCTTCCCCTCCCTCGCTCCTCACTGTTGCGTCTCCCTCGCACCACCTGCCACATGTTGCTCCGACAGACGATCGACTGCACAGAGAGCGTAGAAAAAGCGACGGGGAGGGGAGTAAGAAGAACGCGAAGGCGCTGAGAGAAGCACGGGAAAGTTAGGAGTAACAGTAACATGGAGGCGCCTGAGGACTGAGGGGGGGGGGGAGTGATACACATCCAAACGGAGCCAAACGCACAGGGGTGAACGTGTGACGGAGTCGTGCTGGCAAGTCATCCAGCCGCTGCGGTGAGGCTGACACGAACACACGTGTCAAGCAATTAAGAGCCAAGCACAGGAGAAAAGCCATAAATCATCAGCGAACTTGTAAAAAAAATAAGGGGGGGGGGCAAACTCACTACTATATTATGCAGCACTGAGGTGGATTTAAAATAGCACCTGCTGATCGACCAGGAAAAGAAAAAATATGACAGGAGACACGTCAACAATGAAACGTATCGGAGAAGCAAGAAGTGTGTAACACTGGCATTAAGTGATCATGATTATTAAACAGAGCAGTGTGTCTTTAACTTCTCATTTGGGTTTATTTTGAACTCATAAAAAGAAAACTTAATGGAAAATCAAAGCCAAATTAAGGCACATTTTAGGCTATTTTATTGGGGGTCAAGTAAAATATGAAAAAAACTGAATTCAGGTAAAGTTAACAGCCTTTTTTATTGATTATTTTAATTTATTTTCAGTAAAAACAATTTAAGACTTTTAAAGTCTGTTGTTATTGTTTAGAATTATGTAGCCGAAGCTAAAGGAGCAGTTTGCAGAGCAGTACGACTGAATATAAACAGTCATAAAGGCTGAAAACAAGGAAGTACAAGATGCAACGCGCACTGCAAAGCTGAGCTAATTAAGTCATAGTCCTGCCTCCTGTTTGGTTCACATTGAGAATCTTCTCCCTTGCTGTTTATCAAGAGGACTCTACTTCAGGTCACTTCTTCTCCACGGTTGGTGGACTTGTGGGATTTCGCTCCAGCTCTTCCTCTTAGAGGCCTCGTTTGTTCGCCGCTCCTGTTTGGCTCCGATGCTGCTTCGTTGATAACGCAAAGGAACTGGACTCCAGCTGCCACCGTTTGAGTCTCCAAGTATTCACCAACTGATTTAGTCATCCGACGCAAGATCTGAGCAGAATATGTTCACGAGGACCCCCGAATCCCCGGTTGCGTAACTTTGCTGTCGGGCTTCCTTGTGACACTGTGCGACCGGCGAGGGGGAGCCGACCCATTTGTATGTCGGTGAGCGCGCCCCAGTCGGAGGAAGGGGCCATTCTTCTGCCATCTGCTCCGCACAGAGCCACGGTTGCCCGTTAAACCAACCCCCCCCCCCACCACCACCACCACCACCACCATTGATTTCCACTGGCTGGAGGTGCGACTGCCGAGCCAGTGCCGACACAAGGAGGAGCATTCAGGGCGCGCCAGCTCAGACGCTCGGCTCGGTTACACAAGCTCACTTGTACAAATTAGAGAGCCAGCGAAAGTAGGTGGATGACGGCAGGATAATGAGCTGTTCAGAATGCACGGTAATTGGCGATACATCTGTTTGTCATTTTGCTGAACTTTCCGCCATCATGAAAAAAAACACACGCAACAAAAAAAAAAAAAAAACACAAAACCCAACTGACTAATTAGAAATAGGTTAGACGGTTAAATGTAAATGTGTCATTATTTTGTGAAGCCAGAGTGAGGGGGCAAGCGTTTCAGTGGTGGTGGGAGGAAGGGGGGGTCCTAATTAAATCTGGGTTTGTGCGCACGCAGCCAATGAACCTTGATGTGTTGACGCCATCTCATTAAATAACACTGATGGATGGAGAGACGAGTGCTCGGCTGGATGGATGGACGGATGGATGGAGGCATTAAAGAGAGTTTGGAGACGCGCGAGTCGGTCGGTGTCGCTGTCAAAACAACCCCGAGACGAGGCAGCGGCGGCGCCCGGGCTACAGTCGAGCAAACAGCTGGCGACTGACAGGGAGTGTCAGCCTGCCCGCCGCCGTATCTCTTTATCGGGCACCTCATGCGTGACCGCCGGGAATGCTGCTAAGTTTGGAGCGCCCACAGACAAACAACGAGGGAGGAGGGAGGAGGGTAGAGAAGTTGTCGCTGTCAGTGTGACGCGGCTGCGGACGGACGCCGCTGCCAGGGAAACACGACCACAGTGAGTCACCGCCGTTGGATTGAAAGAGCAATGGGCGATCAACAAAAAAAAAATACAGCTCTCTCAAATCATAAAATTAAGCTGGAAGAAGCTCGACTCTAAAGGAGGAGCAACTTACTGAGGTAGGAAGCAAAAAACGAACGCGACTCAGGCCCATTAATGCCACTTTGTGCCACCAGGTGACATATCGAGTCAATCAGGCAGCCGGTCTGTCCTCAGCAGCAGGAACAAACTGTGCTCGATAAAACTGTGGCTTTGGGAAATAAAGGCCGCAAACCGATACTTTAAAATAAAACAAAGTCATCTGAACGGGCACTTTGTTCATTCCTCTCACCTTGAAATACTGCTACCTGTTAAGGGACACTTAAGGGACAAACGTTGGTTAACACAAGCTCTTTGCTGATCCTCTGTAAAGACAAAACAGACAAATAAGCACAAAACGTGACACTTCGGTGGCTCAGCACCTCCAACTAGTGGACGGAAGCAGGACTACATAAACCTGACATCGTGTCCCTTTAACAGACGTGTCTTCAAGCACAGCAGAGGGGCCCGAAAGGAAAACCAAACCAAAAACCTTTCAGCTGTTGAACTTGTTATCGATTCATTTCCAAAGTACGAACAAAACGACGGCTGCCAGTGCCTGGCAGCGCTCGCACAATGTTGGCACAGGTACGCCGCCTTCACCGAATATTTTCAGAGTGCTTTTTCTGTGCCGCGCTCTGTCTTAAGGCTAAATCTGTAACGAAGAGTAGGCGCGTGGCAGTCATTCAGATGTGACTCAAGATGCAACAACTAATTGGCCGACCATGACTAAAAACAATTTTTTAATATCGCCTCTCGGAGCGATGCGGCACCGACTCTCACCGCGGATAGAAAAGAGGTGGGGGGGGGGGGGCATACCACAGTTTCCACCTCCTCCTCCCTCCTCTGCCACCAGCTTCCTCCCTCGAAGGCTTCTTTCCTTTATTTGCTAAAGCCAGGCATCGACGCAAACGCGTTTGTTTGTCGTGTGTTTCGTCCAGCTGTCTGCAGGAAAAATCGGTACTCGGAGGTTTTCCCGATGCGACTGTATTAAAACAGCTCATGCTAGCTCAGCTAATGTTCTCTCATTGGCTCTCAGAGGCGGCGGCGGCGACGCTCCGGCTGCACAGGGATCCTCTCCATCAGTGCCACTGATATGCGGCTGGTAATACACAGAGGAACGTGTTGTCTAATGCCTTCCGTGCCATTAACTAACTCCGAGGGGGTGTGCGCCTGTGTGTGCAAGCGTGCGCTCGTGCATCTGATTGTGTGTGTGTGTGTGTGTGAGAGAGGGGGGAAGCATTTCCCCCTCTGAGGGCCCTCTGGAAGACAACACACACTTCAAAGGATCCGTCCATGATGCCGCGCATGATATCTGCCCGAAGACACGAGGTTTAAGCGCTGATCCGCCACTGTTTTCTTTACGATTAGCCAGGCGGCGGAGCAAAATGTCATTTAGTCGAACACTGTTCTGCCGGATTTGCGGCGCTGTTTGTCTTCTTAAATCTACAACAGAGGACTTGGCAAATGAACCCTGAGCCCCATGAATAAAACAACAGGGGGAGGGAGAGCGAGGTGGCGAGGAAGAGAAGAAAAAGCCTCGCTCGGCTTGAGGAACAGCGTGGCGCAGGCGGCGCCGCGATTGGCCGGCAGTCACCTGCGCAGAGGGGGGGGGAAGAAAAGCCCACCCTGTCTGCGCAGAAGAGCTTTTAGCGTTCCGAGTGTTTTGTCAGGTGCGTGACCACAAGAGGCCCGCGTGGTTTTTTTTACCCCGTCGCGGAGGAGTCGGCGAGGACAAGCAGTTGCCGTGTTCGCGCTCTGTTCCTGCCGTGACCGCGTCTCGCTGCCGTGACCCAGAACACGCACGCCGGATCATTAGAGATATTCATCACGGCTGGTGACACTTCATAAACCTGGACCACTGGCGGGAGCCGTTTCCATGGCGCGGCCCAAGGGGGGGGGGGGGGGGGGGGCGGCGGAGGGGAGACGGCAGCTCTCCAGGTCCGACTTCACCGCGACTGATTGCACCCCGTATTCACGGCGTCACTGCCATTAAAGTGACTTTGACACAGTTCTCAAGCAGACCGGTGCATTTGAGGGGTGCCATCCACGCTGGGCGCGCCAGCCATTTACTATAAATACCAGCTGCTACCTGGGAAACATTCAGGTCAACCTTCATGTGGTAATTACAAGCGGGACATGTGGGGATGTTTCATAACACTGATATCTCCTGGTTGTAATAAATAGTCTGGGAACAGGTGGCAAATTTGCCTGCTGGTATATTTAGCTTCGAGTGAGGACTGTTACTACTCCTGGTGTTTGCTGGGAAAAAAATTGATTATTTGCAGCTTCGAGGAGCTCCAACAGTTTTGCCGCTACGTCTTTCTTGGAATGATGATGTCATGGATCATCCAACAAGAACTGGAATTATCTGAAAGTGTGAGATGATACGCTGGCTAGACCTGGAAACACCTTATATATGATCTAACAGATCAGAAGCTCAAAGTAATAAAGACCGAGCATCTGATATAAGTTGCAAAAGAAATTCCAGAGAAGATTGCCAGTTAGCCTGGCCTTGAAGTACCACTTTGTGCCACAAGGTGGTGGAGTTACTCACTTTGCACGTTACATTGACATCGAGTCTAACTTCTAAGGTATCATTCTTCATAACACTGAATCTGTACATCCTTATCATACATTAACTTTTAAACCAAATAAAACTATTTGATATATTCACTTTTCCTTCATGGCAAACAGTCACTTGTACTCAACAGCAATGAGGTCAAAATCTAAACAATCATCATGAGTATTTCCTGTTTCGTCAGTTGACTTCCAGATGAACTGACTGAGGGATTCTTGCAGAACCACATCTGTTTCAGTAGGATTCACTGTAAAACACACAATAATCCAACTCCTCCCACGTCCATTCCACTTCTCACTGCTCCTCATGAGCTGCTCTTGTCCGTTAAGGACGACCAGCGTTTCATATCTCGCTCGATCAAAAAAAAAAGCCCGTCACCGGTAAGTCGCGTCTCCTCCCGGGCAGGCGTGCCGGTCATTAGTCCTGCGAGACTTCTGGCCCGCTGACGTTCCAGCCAGCCCCCAGTCAGTCATTCCCCCCCGCTAATGAATATGTTCGTGTCTGCTTGCAGCCCGTGTAATTTTTACCTCGTTTTATCGCTGGGATGCAGGCCGACACAGCCGTGGCATGCGTTCAACACTCTGCGGGGACAAACAGGCTCTGCCAACAAGATGGAGCCTTCACGGACTCCCCGCCTCCCCCGTTAATATTTCCTGTCCACTGGCGCCGCGCGTGCACCTGCGCCGGACGAAGGCGACTGCTTCGGCGTGATAACCACCTCATGGGTATTGATATCAATTCAATGCCCCCCCTCCTCCCTCTCCCCATCCCCACTCTTGACCTACTGGTTCTAATCACCATCATAATCCACCCACTGACTAGCGCTCGCCTCCTCCACCTCCGCAGCCGAGCGCCGGTGGCCGCGTCACCAATGGACTCATTACCGGGTGGTGTCAAGGGAAGCCTGTTTTATGGTGCCGGTAGGTTGGTGGACATTAATTAGCCCAACACTTGTCCATATGCATTATTCAGTTGTGTAGGAGGTATTTGGCCAAGGAACGCCAAGAAAGAAAGAAAGAGAAAAAAAAGGAAAGTGATTGCTTGACTCGTCGCCTCCGTATGAAGTGATTTGATTTCCATATTCACGTCTGAAAAGCTCCTTCCCGACCGCAGCAGCCGCTTTAACCACAGCTTGGTTTCCCCCCCCCTCCCTTGTTTTATCGCAGGGATCACCGAGTTAAACCAGAGCCGTCTCCTTTGCCAGCCAGTCAGACGACGAGCAGCGGAGGGAACAAAGCGCGAGAGTTGGTAAAGAGACACATCCGAGCTTTAATGGATCATTAGAGGGAGTTTTTTTTTTTTTGGCTGATAAAATAAAAGTCTTGGATGACATCTTGATGTAATAAACTGCCCCAGTGAGATGCGAGACGAGGCTCGGAGGCCGGCTGCCAGCAGCGATGGAGCGCTGGCACAGGCGGGCTAAACAAGAACGTTTTCGAGGATGAGTTCAGAAAGAAGGAAAGGGTGGGGGTGGGGGGGGGGGGGGGAGAGAAGGAAGTGGCGGCGAATCAAAACGCCTAAAATCAACAAGTCAGCGAGGCAAAGTCGGAGCGCTCTGTGTGAGCCAACACGAGTGGCCTCGGATTCTAATAACTCCAATTCAGCTCCAATCCGACGCGATTCAACTTTCACAAACTGCAATTTTGGAAGTAATCAAAGAAATTCAACATCCTCTAATCGCGTCTAAAGTGTTCACGTGTGGGTTTAACCATCCTGTTGTCTTTATCTGTCATCAACAGCAATGCTTTTTCTGTATTAGTTTGACCCGGTCCATGTTTCATCATCCAAAAGTTGTCAGAAACCAAGGATATACAAACAAGCATTGGAGATTTGTGTTTGTATTTTGTATTGTTTTTGTGTGTGTCTGTGTGTTTGTCTGTGTTTGTGTATGTCTATGTGTCTCTGTGTCTATGTCTGTGTGTGTGTGATG
>JAUESE010000002.1:12926864-12937292 GCA_032274725.1 Malacoctenus triangulatus
GGTGCTTCGAGCAAAACAACGCCGGCTCTCATTTTCTCAACTTCAATTAAATGGCTTGTGACAGCGCGCATGTGAGGGCATATCTGCCGCGCGCCACTTGACTCCCGTCATTAGGGTGTGATGGTGCCAGGCTACACAAGTTATACAAGGCGTATTTTTAGCAATAATAACCAGCTGGTGAACAGAGATGGCTGTGAAGATGCTGGAGGGGGGGGGGCGGGAGGTGGGCGTTCGCGTCAAGTTGAGTCCCAGGCTCGGGGCGACGAGGAGCGACAATAAAAGTCTTTGCAGCGTCTCTTTGTTACTGTGATTAAGCCACACAATAAAAGAAGAATAAATGGAGAGCGGTGCGCTTTTATTGAGATGTTACATAACAGATATAATATGACAGAGCGGCAGATCGGCACCGGGAGTGTTTGTTGCCGAGTGTGACATCGACGCGGGACTGGGACGCCGCGGCGAGGAACAGTCTGTTGATGAGCTTCAACAAAGAGCTAAGACAGGTAAAAAAAAAAAAAACAACAAAAAGAAGAATCGTCAAAGTAAAGTGGCTCCAAAGTCTCTCGCCCGTTGTCAGTCTAATTAAGAAAATGCTAATTAGAACGCGTGCTCGTCTCGAGCAAGCCGCCCAGGTATAACGCCCCGGCTGTCAGGTGTAAACAAGGCTCACGGTCGCGCCGGAAGCAAAATCAATCGACATCTGTTAATTTGTCTCAGGCAGGAGACCAAATTGAAAAATGGATTGCCCGACGTGCCCCCCGCCCCCGCTACGAATCTGCGCCGCGATCTTGGGGCGCCGCGTCCCAAAGTGAGCCTGAACGATCCCTCTTTAAGTTTTACACCCAGTCTATCTCAGGCAGATGGGTGGAGCTTGTGGGCACTTTTCATCGCTGGATTTAAACAACCAAACGCGTTGATGGAAGATTTGCAACCGACATGTTCAAAGGCAACAAAAATTGAGTCTTACTCCAAACATCTCATTTTTTATATCATAAGAAACAAAAGGCCACATTAATACATCATGTATCTTTTAATGCCAGCATTAGCTATTCATGTGTTCTGACTGATACCAACACTTCTTGAAAACAATAAATATTAATGTGGAAATTACATGTGTAAAGTACAAATGTGATTTTTTTGAATAAATGTTTTCTAATGCCATATATTTATGCACGCTTGATTAACTATGAATGCAAATTTGTATCGGGGGGGGGGGGGGGGGGCAGGATGTCGTGTTGTTGAATCCCAATTGTGTGCCACCTTGTGTCACACTTGTCCACCCATTGTTGTGGTAATACGCAACGATTTCCTCTTTAAAAGTGTTGGTCTGCAGGTGTTGTGTTGCTCACTGCGTTGATGCAATAATTAACCGGGCGCTGTCCATTTAGCTGGAGCCTGTTTAGCATGTTTAATATTGAGATTGCTATTCTGGGCTTATTTCAATGGCCTCCGACTCTGCTGTATTCAGATGATAATTCTATTTTTTTCCTCCTCCCTGTATCCATTTATTACTGGCTGCTGCTGCTGCTGCTGCAACACTCCCATTCCCCCACAGGGATCATTAAAGTTTCATGTTATTACACCTTATCTGAACAGGTGATGTTCGAGGCTGCGAAGAAAAAAAAAAAGAAAAAAAAAAAGTGTCTCCTGTTAAAAAGGTAAATTCTTGCTCAGAGCGAAGCAGTCTTCATTACAGGAGACTAATGAGTGGAAATGAAAGACAATGGATCTATTCAGTGTTCAGGGTTGGCTGGCTCTTTAGTGTAGCCAGACTAATGATAATGCATTCTCTGGTTTTAACAAAGAGCCAATCCATATGCCCTCTGACTCATTACATAACGCCACTCCAGCTCCCGGCCAAGGAGGTGCTCGATGGCGGCGAAATAAGAAAAAAAAAAACAATAAAAAAAAAAACTTAATCTGTTTTTGTGTTTTTCACAATTTGCCCATTTATGATGCAGGCCACATTTTCATTACTGTATTCAGCTCATCATAATGAAGGCCATTACAAGCGTGGTTAAAAATAACCCATTATAGTCGTTGTTATTGCACAATCAAATGCTGATGTCTGGTTCAGAGGTAATCATATTCATAAGCGCGGATGCTCTCGGTGAATGAGCGACGTTTGATGGTGGAACGATGGCAAAATTAAGCAATTAACAATCAAACCGAAACGGAGGGGGAAAAAAAAGGCTTTTAATTTGAAAGAAAAACTTGATGCATTCACTCTCAACTTCCTGTCAGGGGTGCCGGCAACCCACCAGTTGCTGTAGCATTGAACACTTCCTTGAAATCTCTTACAATTCATTCTTATCAGACAGGAACTGATTAGCATTTTTTTTTTATCTTACCCCCCCCAAAAACATTTATTTCATTGAGGTGACCAGCAGGAGGGGGCGGTGCCTTCAGGGTCACACGCTGTGAGAACAAGCTCTCATTTGGCCTCAACAAACAACCCTCAGGAGACGCAATAAAACTGTCCGCAACAAATGTGGTGGAACGTCGGTTCATGCTGGATGCAGCATTTTTTTTCTTCACAAGGACCAAAAAAAAAATGGTGTTCTTTTGGGGTTTTTTTTTTGTTCGAGCTTGAGCGGCCACAATTAACTATCACTTACGCCACGTTGTGCCGTGTTTACAGAAGACGGCGTTTACTCGAGAGCCCGCGGAGTGAGCCGAATCAAAACACTCGAAGCTTCTCTTCTCCGATCCTCGGCGTGCCGCGTCGTGGTCGCTGACGACGAAGCTCACTCTGGAAGCAATTGTTTCAAGAATAATGTTGTTTTTTTTCAAGATTTTTTTGAAAGCCTGCTGAAATGTTGAAAATTTATCGATTCACCTCCTTTTTTTAGATTCTGACGTTTACTTGAAATGGTGAAAAAAAAGGAAAGAATTGTGGGGAAAAAAATCATGATTTGATTGATCCAATTGGACTGACAGACATACGTGCTGGAGTATTTCTTCCCTGCCTCTGGTGTTCAAACTAAGTGATTTAATAACTAAACTGTCGGGGGTGGGGGGGTGTTTGGCGAGGAGGGGCAAGGAAACAAAAGCATGTGGAGCATTTTTTTGTGCTCTTGGAGCAAAGCGCTGATCAGACAGGACACAGAGCATAAAACCCGGCAGTGTGACAAACATGGGGGACGAATGCGGGCCTGCAGGTAAGTGATCGGAGCTGTGAGTGGGAGCGCGTGTGTGTGTGTGTGCTGGAGCCGAGCACTTGCCCGCAGACAAATAGCCCTTTGACCTTTGCGTGAACCGGCGGCCCCCTGGTGAGTGATAACTCATGACCTGGCCGACCGCTCGGGCGTCCATCTCTCACCCCCGCCGAGGATGAATGCGATGATGAACGCGTCGGCGCCGCCGCTATTTAGATAGCCCTGGAGTCACGGCGATGACAAACTGCCCACACACGGAGCGCCGGGGCCGAGCCTTGTTTATACTGTCCGTGCGTTCAGCAGGCCGGGGCCGAGGACTGTACAAACTCCTGACGGGCGCAGAAAAAACTCAGGGTCAACTCGGAACAGCCATCCGTCTCGGGGAAGGGGCTGCCGACTCACAGCGCTAATGCAGAAAACACATAGAGCGCGAGCCCCGAACAGCAGCTGGGTGCATTTATGCAGAGTGAGGCTATCATTAAGAACGGCAGCTCGGATCAACAAACAAGGCCGGTAAACGATCTTGTCGGGACTGAAGGGAAAGAGAGGAAACAACAAGTGGAGTCTGCTCACATGGGGGGTTAAGCTTTCTCACAGAAAGAAATATAAAACATCACTTATGTATTTCCTCTTTTTACTTTCATTTTGATCTTTATCTCTTATGTGTGTTCTGGTATTTAGGCTTCACCCCTGATTAGCTACGTTGAGTTAACTCCTTCACCGTACAGCTCAGCAAATGTTGCCGAAAGCTCGCTGCCCCTCACCAGCGCGACATAAAGCCCCCTTTGTCTTTAGCGTTTTAAGATTCAGACGTGGCCCAAACTGAGAAGGGGGGAAAAAAAAAACAAAAAACTCCCCTCAAACAGACAGCAGCGCCAGCAGCAACAGCCAGGTCATCGCGCCGAAACCCGCGGGCTCGGATTTGTCACGTGACGGATGTGGACGTGTCCGCGTGGACGGCGCTGCCTCGCTCTCCTGCGAGCGAGCACCTCACGCCTTATCCGAAAAAAAGGAAGGTCCATTCAAATTAAAATGAGCCTCCGTCACACTAATAGGGCGAGCGGAGAACAAAAGCGTTGGCTTCTCTGCAGTCGGCAGGAATCGCGGGAGGATTATCGGCGCTATCCGAGCTATTACCATTAAAACCAAGTTGCCGCTCCCGGCTTTGGTCGTCGCCTCCTCCTCCTCCCCCCCCCGGCTTTCCCTCAGGCCGCGGCGACTCCGCAGGTCGGGACTTCTCTTCTTGTTCCTGGACGTTAAGGAGCTCTCGTGTTGTCTGCAGAGCGCCAGGTCTAATTTGGACTTAATGGCACGTCGAAGTCACTGCGAGGGACATGCGACTCGCGCTGCGCGGCAGCTCCAAAACAAAAAAAAAACACAGAGGCTGCTGTTGCTCCTGCTGAGTCATCATCTGATCCTCCTTCTCCTCCCAGCTCATCTCTGCTTCGCCATCGTCGGGATCCGCACGTTTGGCAAATAAAATGTGATCGTACAAAATTCCTGAACCGTTTCTTAACCCCGACTAATTAGTTGAACGTTGTCATTGGCAGAAAAGTTAATCGGTTTGCCTGACTCTAAAAGACAGTCATTGGGACTGTTTTTTGTTACTTCACAACAATCGTCTCCATTCTCTGTTAACAAACTTTTTTGCATGACACATTTACACCAACAGTTTTCAGCAATATGAGCAACGGCCACATTTACCCTCCAACATCCAACAGCACCAACATTTGGAAACCTGCACCAACCCCAAATCAGCTGCCTGTGCAATAGGTGGAAACATGCTTCATTTTTTGACCACTGGGTGGCAGCACTGCTCTCTTCCACAAGCCATTTCTTCCACAGAAGAAGTCAGCGAGACAAGAATCAAGCGGACGAGCTTCTCATTGGTGCATTTGGATAACAAGCAACGATCGAGGGAATCAAACTACTTGTAAACGTTTTTAGTGACTAACAGTTGATTTCACTACTTATGAACAATCATCTCCACTTTTGCAGACTTGTATCAATGTGCTGCCACAAAAATGAGGTTTCTGAAGAGAGAGTCCACAATGTTTTCTCGGTCCATTGAATTTCTTACACTTTCCATAACTGTCCAACAACTTCTTCAGAGCGTCCTGCAGGTGACAATAGTGGACTGTGAGGTAAAAATAGCAACTGTGCGAAACAATGCCAGCAGAATGCTACTTTCCACAGGTGATCTGCCGACAGCTGATGACACACAGGGAGAAGGTGACATTTGCATGCTCTTTTGGCAGACTTTTCTCCAAAAGGTTTCCATTTTTGTCACTTTTACTTTCAAAATACCTCCTTTTCTGTACCTCTACACCTCCCACAGACACAATGGGTTTGAGGGTTTTTTTTCCATCTTTATTTTGAGGAACGGTAAACAGATGCGAGGTACATCTGACAGAGCTGCTCAAGCAGCTGAAACAGAGCAGAGGAGGGGGGGGGGGGGTTCTAAACAAGAAAAACAAAGTTTTTTTTTTACCAACATACCTCCTCTCGGAGCAACTCAAACAATATACCTTTGTGTCTAAATATGGAACGCTGGGTATGTAGGTCCATCTGTCCCAGCGTTTCAGGGACTCTTTCCACCCCGAGACATTCTTTCTCTCTCTCTCTCTCTCTCTCTCTCTGTGTCCTTTACGCAAGGCCACATTCGTAGCCCCGGGTCCCGCACACCCTTCACCCTTCACCGACAGCTCCTGCCCCCAAAGCACCACCGTCAGGGAGGAGGAGGAGTAGGAGGAAGAGCGGGAAAGGGGGGCGGGGGGGAGAAGAGGAGGCGGAGGGGAGGGACACAATTCTCCATCATGCCAAAGCCCATCCAAGCAGACCCGGTGCCAAAGCGCCATGTGTGTGTACAAACAGTCCAACTGAATCCGAGTGGATGTATACTCAGGCCTTATCTGGCCCGAGCCAAATACACTCTGAGCTATCAAAAGCAATGGATGAGCGATCGGGACTCTCAGTTTTTTCGGGCAAATGCAAACACATCTATTGCGCTCCACCACTCCAAGCTGTACAAATCAAAATCAGGGGCGGCATGAAGGCGGGGGGAGGGTTGGAAAATAAACAGCACGCCGGGTGACTGTTAAGAAAGTTCGGCTATCGCGCCGATCGGCCCCGAGGTATATAAAACTCCAACTCCGGCCGTCGCCGGGCAACTCTGCCGCGATACGCACAGCGTCAGACACAGTTAATGCAGGCAAAGACTTTTTTTTTTTTTTTTCTAAATACCTTTTAAAGGATTTGCAAGATAAGCCTGTCGGTCTGCGCTGGAAGGAGCCCCAAAAGGATGCAGGAATCGATGGATGAGAGAGGGATTTACTGTAGAGCGCGGAGGAGGGGGGGGGGAGAAAAAACTGTTATTTAATGCTCGCATGTGAGTGGAATAATGAAGCAGACAGGAAACTCACACGCCGGCGCGTCTTTATCAGAGCACTAATCTGCCATGAAGCCATTTCATCAGCCACAGTGATCTGATGTGGACTGGACAAAGGGGTCCGTTTGTTATTTGCGACAAGGCAACAGCCGATCAGAGGCAGAGAGAAGGGAAACGGTGCAGGGGGGTCCCTCGAGAACCTCTCGAGACACTCGCACCTCCTCAGGACATAAAAACAAAGTTTCACCACACGGTGTCTAAAAATCTTCACTCTGAGCGTTTAAAAAAGACAAGAAAAAATCAGCATGCAAGCTAGTTTTGGTTATTTTTACTAAGATATAACTCATTTTTGGCTAACTGTGAGAATTCATTCACTGGAGTAAGTTTGACTACACAGAACCAAGAAATCCTGCTTTCGGCTCCATCTTTGTTTTCCGAGATACACCAGAACCTCCACCGGGGCAGGTGTATCTTCCACCACAGCTGCCCCCGCCCCCTTCTCCCCCCCGGGGTCGGACCACCCGTGCTGACTGAGCACCGAGCCGGTCTTCCCGGAGCCGCTCTGGCTCGCATTAACGACCTACGGAAAATTGACGGACGGCGGTGATTACGGTGATTGAGCGTCCACCTCGGCCCCCAAAGTTGCGAGGACCGGCGTCAAGGTCGAGGCGAGTCTTGGCGGGAGCGCGCCGTTCGAGGAAAGAAAAAAAAGGCGGTTAAAAAAAAGGCGGTAAAAAAAAAGGCGGTTAAAAGAAAGGCGGTTTAAAAAAAGGGCGTCGGATTCGCTGCGACCTCCGGTGAGAGCCCTCAGGAGAGCCCCCCCCCCCGCTCGTACGACGCTCCGTCTTATTAATGGAAATAAATGCAGTTAGTGCCCCGCCCTCCCCTGGTCCTCACTGCAACCCCCCCCCCACCTCACACCCCCACTCTCAGCAATAAGACGTGTCTATTCTTGGCTAAAGTCCCCTTCATTAACGTTATCTCAAATAGGCACCCAGTCTGATGGCGGGAGAAGGGACGGCGAGCGGTTAAGCTGCTTCATCCAATTTCATTATTCCACATGAGGCGGGGGGGATGAGGGGGAGGGGGGGTGTGATCGGTGGTAACTTTGCCACGTCAGCACGGCACACCGGGGCAGCTCGGGAGCGACATGAGCACCGCGACTCAAGCTGCAGCCAGTCAAACGGATCCCCCTGGCCAGACGCCCCCCCCCCCCCCCGTCCAACAAACATCCCCCACCTGCGGCAGGGGGGGGGCGGTGAGTCGGTGGATTCCAGTGCGAGTTCGGCCAAAAAATGGCAAAGATCTCCTCTCCGGTGTCCAGGAGCTAACGCCTCCTTTAGCTGTTTTCCACCCCTGAAATATGCCCCCCCCCCACCTCCCCGTTTCACAGCGCCGGCCCCCGTGCTGTGAATACACGCAAGCAAGCCGGAGGACAACAATAACAGAGTGTGAGCTGCTGAAAAACGAGAGAGCGGAGAGAGAGAGAGAGGGGGGAAAGAGAAGTTGAATAAGAAAAAAAAAGGACAACATGAAAGCGAGAGGAGGGGGGTCGGGTGGGGGGGGCGGGGGGGGGGCAGAGACGAGAGCGGCGAGAGTGTGAAACTGCGGACCGTCAAATGATCTGGCCTCTCTCCAGGCACGATGACTCAGGGATGACGGCACAGTTAGAGCTAATTAGGATCATAAACTGGAGAAATGTTTTGCCACCGTGATGTGTGGGGCGCCGCTGCCGCGCTATTGGCAGGACTTCACGTCAGCTCCTCCAGATAAGAGAAAGGGAAAAGAGTCCGATGTCTCGAATCAACAGCGACCCCGAAAAACGGACACAAACACAAATGTGTGTGTGTGTGGGGGGGGTTTTATTTGTTTCGCCACTGACTCACATGGATTTGAGCAGGACGCGGAGATAAAGCCGACGTGGGGCTGCTCTGTTTCTGTCGGCGTCACGCCGGCTGTCATGATGCAACGGCAGGCATGGAGAGGACGTTTCATTTGACATTTGGAGTAAATCGAGAGTATAATTTGGACTGCAGAGGAGACGGACGGCTGGTCGAACGCTATCTTTTTGTATTTTACGCTTCAGTTTTCTTAGAAAAATCTTTTTTTTTTTTTTTTTTTTTTTACCAAAAGCAGCTGCCAAAATCCAGATAAGACAAGTGAGGAATAGATAAAAAAAAGAAAAAGGCTCTCGTACTCGCTGCCCTGGGTTTTGACTCTCAGGTCACATATAGGCACAAGTCTGATGATACCTCCACACTGACGATTGAAGGAGACGATATGAACTGTTCAGGGCTGAAAAATACCAAAAGAATCTGCATCTTTTCTTTCTGGAAAATATGAAGAAATGATCATAAAACTGTTCTAAAATAAACAGATTTAAAGAAAATGAAAAAAAGCTTTTGTTATAAAAGTTTTCTTTTCGTTAAACTTTTTTTTCAAGATGAGTATATATAACAGGCATCCAGATCACGAGTTCAAAAAGATAATTATTTATAGAGAAGTGAAGAAATTGCATTAAGGAGCTGTAAAAATATGCTTCTCTTCAACTATCTTTCCTTTTGATTTGCAACCTTCACAAATTCTCTAATCAACAATACACTAAAGTCCAACAAAACATAAGACACAGATATCGAACAAATCCACAATGTGAGCTGTGGTGCTTTCACTTCCAAACGCTGCTTTCTGGTACTTCTGGTTGAAGCAAAGTTGCTCCCAGGCCTCACTCAGCGATCTGACACTGTGCGACGACGCGGGGTTTTTGCAAGAAAAAGCAGCTGTCACATTATCAAATGCATGAACGCAACGGTGAGGAGCCTCCTCGTTCCTGAACGCAGCATCACCGGGTTCCAGTGAAGAGTGGGACTGGAGCGTCTGGCTCTCGATCAGGATCGGGACACCGTCACGTTCGAGAAACTGAGCGACGCAGCCCAGCTTCCCCCCCCCCACCCACCCCAAGCTGCCACGATGCGTTCACTGACCGGGCGGCTAACGCTAAGTTGCACCGCGTCAAGTCGGGGGAGGGGGAAAGAAAAAAAAAAAGCACACGACCGATTTGACGGCTTGACGGCTGCTGGACGGCGACGCGTCGTCGTCGTCGACCGGCTGCAGACGCACAAACGCTGACAGGGAGCGATAATACTGCTGACTCGCCGCGCCACGCCACGTCGCCGTTTAGAGGGACTGACAGCACACACACAAACACACACACACACGCACGCGCGCGCACACAAAATGCTCCTCGAAGCCAGTCATTGTTTTGAAAGCTGTTGTGGACGCGGCGACAGGAGCGTAACACATGACTAACTCAATTAAACTTGTGTGTCGTCGGCGCCATGGCAACGGGCGCAACAAGTTATTTGCGGTGTGACTAATACGCTTATCTCTCCAACTGTGGGAGTCATCAAACAACAGACTAATTAACTTAAGTGTCACCTTTTGAATGTTTTAAATCTGCATCTGTGCTTTTGATACGCGTGAGTCATTTCCCTCGGCGGGCCCGACCGAGGCGGGCGTCTCCGCGGCGCGTGCGCGTGCGCCTGTGCGTTATTGAGACGTTTTGGCATGAAATTTGTTTTCTGTGCCTGAACTTTAAGCACAATTTCTCACAGCTCGGCTCGGAAAAAAAAAAAAAAAAAAGCCAGGAGGGACTATTACGAGATAATTACTAATTATGCTAATGGGCTAAAGTTGTGCTATTCCTTTTCCTTGGTCATTTTATCAGCTGTCCTCGAGAGACCACAGTCAGTGGTAATAACCTCCAACCACCCCCCCCACCCCCCCTTTTTCTTTCCCCTCAGCTAAACGCTCAGTCAGTTAGAGGACGCTGTGTCCTAAAACCGCCAAACTCCTCCACCGTTACCCTTAATCAGGAAGTGCACG
>JAUESE010000002.1:13030009-13048491 GCA_032274725.1 Malacoctenus triangulatus
CCCCCCCCCCCCCCCCCCCCCCCCCCCCCCCCCCCCCCCCCCCCCCCCCCCCCCCCCCCCGCAAAGCTGCCGAGCAAAAACAGGGGTGTGAACAAAAGGGAGGATATGACGGGTAGCTGAGCATCTGACCTTAACACCATTAGGGTGATTAATTGAAATAAATGGGGAGTTGATTTTTGGGGAAGGGGGGGAGAGGCTGGGTGAGAGGCCCGCTGTGTGTGTATGTTTGCATGTTCTAATCAGGTGTTGATTGCAGGCCTGGCGGCTGATTGAGAGGCTTCAATCAGCAGACTAAATACGTCGCCACGAGCAGTCAGGTGAGGGAACTTTCAATCATCATTTCATCATTAATTAATAGTGATGAGGAAGGAATGCGACGCAGCGGAATCCTGTTTTAAATACCGAGGGGGGGGGGGGTTGTTTTAAATACTGAAGGGGAGGGGGTGCTGAGCTACTGAGCTGCATGAACTTTTGGAATGGTTAAAAAAACCACTTGAGTTTGGGAAAGTGAGGCAAAAGGTCTTTTCCTGAGATTATGAAGCACACCGGCGTCAATTTGTGAGGACCCCCTATTTTCCACTTCATCAACTTTCTGCGTAAATCATTATTTTAAAAAAAAGATTTTAAAAACACCCAGTTTAGATTCGGGGGCTGAGTGGGGGAAACGTGCACTTTTTGGTGACTGTGCTCAGCTGCTTATTAGGGTCAAAGGTCAAGCAGCAGGCGACCCACGTGAGGCGTCCAATTTGGAGCTCATATGAGGACTGGGATTAGGAGCATCTCAATCCACTCTCCATCTCCTCATGGAAGACCCGACATTTAAAATGGAAAGTTGGGAGCGATGTGCTAAATCAAACCGAAGCCAAAAAAAAAAAAAAGCCTCCAAAAATGGACTGAGAATGAAGGAAACTTATTTGTTTAACGGTGTTTTATCGAGGAGCACGAAGCGGCCATGAACCCAGAGAACAGACGGCTTCTTTTTTTTTTCTTTCCTTTCCGTGCTCCTCGACTCTTTACCTCGGGTCTTCTCGTATTTACCAGCTTTTTTCTCGGCTCTGAATGTTTCAGGCGGGCGGGGGAGTGGAAGGACTTGGGGGAGGGCTGCTCCCCCCTTAAGAGGTGAGGTAACACCTTGTAATTGGCTTCCTGCACAATGAAAGCAATTATTAATTTAGAGCTGGGATGTCTCACTCACTCGGACCAGAGCGCAGCATTCTGACTTTGACAAGTCTGTTCAGGGGGGTGGGGTGGGGGGATATCTGGCAGGGGGGGAAATATCACCATTTCAGAGAAAAAAAGACATTTAATTTGGATTCACGACCTGACGGAGGCAAGAGACTGGAAGATGTGTCGGGGGGGACACTATGGTTTTGCGGTCATTGCGTGTCCAATCCAGAGATTTTCCTGTGAACGCTCAACAGACTCACAATGTTCCTGCTTAGCCTTGATTTTGGTCCTGTGAATTACTTTAGTGGATAATACGCTAATGAGGTACTTTTTCTGTCATGTCACGTCATCCGTCCAGACACACACGCGCGTGCTCTTCTACTTCTCTGCCACAACAGAAATCTGTATTTGAGGGCCTTCACCACGTCGGATTGAAACATCGAGTTTTTTATTTCAAAACAATAAGCGATGACCTCCATGTTACCAAAAGTCTGTCGAGTTTGTTTGCCGGCGCTGATGCAGCAGATGGTTTAATGTAAGCAGAAGTGAAAAGAAGCTTAGTCTGAACCTCAGAAAAAAAAAAGAACAACACAAAGCGCCCGCTGCGGTATTGATAAATGTTCTCTGTGTTTTCTGGGTCACAATAAAAAAGGACCAAAGCAGATGGTTCAAAATGCTGTTTTTTTAATGTGTATTCTGAACTAGATTGCATTTTAAGAAGGAACTTAACCCTTTGTCAAAGCTGAGGAATATTAATTGTTATAGAAGTGGTTGGGAGGCTTGAGAAATGACTGACAGGCCGGTTCTGGGGCGTCAGTGGTTGGATTTATCTATGGTGTGGGAGGGTGGGGGGGAGGAAGAGAGAGACAGAGAGAGAGAGTGACATGTTGTTGGGGAGGCCGGCGGGAACACCAGGTGCTGACAAGCAGGGAACTGTGATTGTCGGAGAAGCCTCTCCGACCAGAAGTCGGGGCAGATGCTGGGGATGACAGGGCGGTCCTGGAGCGCGCTGACAGGCTTCACGGCGCGTCAGGGCCCAGATGCGGCGCGCAGCCCCCCCTCACCCCCCTGACGCGGTGTCTGCAAGCTGTGCGGCTCGGCGCCACGCAAGCACAAATCTGTGCTGATCCACCGAGCACCCAAACTTCATTTTTTTTCCCCCCAACTCACACGTCCAAAAACAGACGCGGCAAAGAAAATCCGATTATTTTTTTGTGGCGTCAGTCTGTTTTACGTGTGAAGCACAGACGGCTCCAGTGAGATGTGATGACCTTTTGAAACCTCACCGAGGAAATAGTTGTATATTCATCGTCCCAAATGCTCCCAGTAAGACCAAGGCTAACCACTGCTGCACTACGACGCCCCCAAATCAGTTCAAAAAGGGATTTGGACCAACCGAAGTCACGCAACCAGGATTGTTTTCCTCATTTCTTTTGGCCAACTGTTTGATTTTTCCCAAAAAAAGAATCTTTATCCATGTTAAACTTGATGATTTTAGTACTTAACCGTACTTAACAGTGTTTGTTCGTCTCTTAAATCCAGTCGTTTGTTACTCGAGAGCGTGTGGAGACAAATGCAGCCAAATCCAAGCATCACTTGGAGTGGATCCGTTTGCTTTCCACCAATTTCCATGCGGTGTCTACAGCGACGGGATGATTCATGTAGGAGTGACACAGAACAAACAGATAATACCGGGAGAAGCCGCCGCAGCTGCCTCAGAGAGCGTTTTGTATCTTTTAAGACCAGAAACAAATCAGAGATTAGGAGGAATCAGAGCCATCTGCTGCCTTTCTGTAGGGCTGCACTACCCCCTAGTGGCCAAATAACGTCATTGTGGGGGTGGCACCACAGACTGGCACTCAAAAACACCTGCTTCATTTATTTCCAGATATATTTCTTGCTGTTCATTCATCCCTCCTGATTAAAACTACATTTTTTTAATCAATTCGACCTACTGACATCGACAGAAAAAACATTAAATCTACTTTCCCGAACGGAGATATTTGGATATTTCCTCGATATAATTCCAACATGGGGGGCTCCCGGTGGAACTTTCTGCCCGTTTTCCCTCCGCGTTCAGCAGCAGGCTGCTTTTCCGCCCATTATCATGTCCTAATAGCTTGCTCAATGGCGCGCTCGCTTCCGCGGGGTTCACCGGTCAACCAAGACACACGCCATTAGTCCGAGCAAACGCCGCCTCGCGACGCTACACAAAGCATACCTTATTTGTCTCACATTAGCTCCTTTGATGTGGCATGGCATATTGCGTCAACAGCGGGGCAATTCATCAAACTATTTTTTTCGGCGCGGACTCGCCCCGCTACCTGCCGGCCGGCCGCCGCCGCCACCGCCGTCGGCCATCTTCGATTCCTCTTCCGCCAGGAGCCGCGGCGGCAAATAAATTAAACATGTGTCATTGAGCATGCTAAATGGCTTGCAACACATAATCATCTAAATAATTATGAGGCTGCCATTAAAGTGAGCGAGATGGATGGCGCGCGAGGCGCTGTAGAAAAAAAAAATACGGGAGGTAATGGCGCGGGGTTTGATATGGCGGGAAAAAAGGGGGAGACGGTGGGAGGGGGGAAAAAAGATGGGTGAGGGAGGGGGGGGGGATGAAGAAAAGTGGAAACGCTGTTGATTCCTTTCCGTTGGGCCTTTCTTTTTTTCTTCTTCTTCTTCCTTGCTGTTAAAAAATCCCCGACTCAGAGCGCCGAGGGACAATGGGGTGATTAGCCCAATCAGAGAAAGCAGCAAGGGATTGTGGGTAAAGCTCGCAGCTCTCTTTTTTTTGTCCTCCCACATTACATTAATCAGCAACCTGAGGCCCCCCCCCCCCCCCCCCCCCCCCCCGGGGGGGGGGGGGAGGAAATCAGTTCACCACCTCGCTGCCATTACCTGACATTATAAACCGTCTCTTTGTGTTCCCTTTGTCACTCCGCTCATCACTCCTCCCCGCGCCCTGTGATTTCCTTCTGCAAATATATGTTCCCGATGCCAAATGTGACCCCTATTACCCCCCCGCACAAGTTCTTCCTTCTTTTTTTTTTCCTCTTCGTCTTTCCTCTTTCTTTTCGTACCTGTGCAACAATGATTTCAATTGAATTCTATAAACGAGAGGATTATTTTCGAATAATCCACGCAGTTAAACACCGCCCGTGTGTGTGTTTTTTCCTTCCTGGTGTCGCAGGATACGAGCAGCTTGTGAGAATAGTCCACCATTAGTCCCCCCCGTTCTGTACAATACTTTAATGAGTCTCATGGATCAGCCCAAATGATGCAGCGCGTCACCGGACACGGGTGACGGGGACAGTAATATTCTATTCAGAGAGGAGATTGTTCGCCGCTCTCGGCGCGTTTTACACGCCATTAGCCCGTGATGTCTGTCCGACGCGTGTGTGCGCACGCGATCTGGCTCCGCGGGACGAGCCGGGCAAACGAACCGGAAACCAGCCCTCTTAAGGAGACGCGGACGGGAATGAAACACACAAACACCGTGTCCTCCCGGCTGGTGGACGCTTCATCTTTGTTTGGGGATTTATTGCAGCAGCACACAGGCAGTTAGCGCATGAGTGCTGTGTGTAAGTTGCAATAACGCTCACTTTCCAGCAGCGTAATTTGTTGTTTTCTAGTGTAATTATTTACACGACCATATAAGGAAGCCTGAACTTTGTATCCGTTGGGAGTCGGATCAGGATCAGTCGTGTAAGGTTTGATTCCTTTGCTCACAGTTTGACATGTTTAAACTCTTAAAAATCAAGCAAATCCTTGTTTTTTCTTTGGGAAAAACTTACACTGTAAAAACTCAAAGCGTTGGCTCAACATTGTGTCACAATACAAAGCTAAGCTAAACTGGGACACAAATAAGTTTTACACTTTGAATCCCATAAACCTGAAAAAAGAACCTGGTGTAGAAAGTAAAGTAGCTACTTTAGAGAATTTCTTCCAAGAGACGCAAACATTTGGCCTCCGAGACGAACAGATCCATCTTAATTTTTAAATCTGTATAAACTTTAAAGTCAAAGTTGGTAATTAAACATCTCTTTTTGGGACTTTTTTTCTCCAAGGGAGAGCGCCCGGTTATTTCGATGGATAAATTTCATTAGCAGGGTAAAATTAGACTCGACATTTCAAGCGACCCTGTTTGGCTGACTCATGAAAACCAGCTAAATTCGCCAATTACTCCTTAAAGAGTTCGACGGAGGACGCTGGCTTATAATTTTGTTGCATTTTCTGATGTCATGTGTTGTTTTTTTTTTGTTTTTTGGCAACTTAAAATTCCCTGCGTGCAATGTTGTCATATCAGCAATGTGTCGGAGCTAATTAGCTGTGGGCACAACTAGCGGCAGCTTATTAACGGACTTCCTCAGCTGAAGATAGCAATTCCAAAAAAAGCCCTTTTTTTTCCAGCCCATAAACTTCTCACAAATCACCACACACGTTTCAGAGCCTCACCAGATCGAGTCTGACTCTCCTCCGCAACTCAGGAACAAATTAAAATGGCAAATTTGGGTGCCTAATGACTTGGGGGGGTCAAAGTCTGGGAAATGGGCAAAACAGCATCAATGCTGCAAGTGGATTAGTTCAATTTTTAAAGCATCTTTAAAATTTGTCTGGGGGGGGGGGACTAGTGAGACTTTGTCGTTCATTTTGCTCAGTGCAGTTTTCAAAGCAGCAGTTCATCTCCTGGGAAGGATGGAGATTGAGCTCCGTCCCTTTGGGGGGGTCACAGCATCCGCTGGAACCTCATCCCGGCACGCCAGACGAAAGGAGCAATCTAAATGACAACCTGCAGCCAATAAACAAACAAATCAACACGAGCCTGGCTCGCCGAAAAAACCTGGCTAAATCTGCCCGCCGGATTTCCCCTGGGGGGCCCGGGCGACGATGAGCGAGGCAATAAGGGCCGCTGCCGACGTCGACGGTGTAAAATTACGAGCAGGAAATGTATTTGACGGGCAGCGGGCTCGTCTTTGAACGACAGATGGCTATTCGGAAGTGGGACGGAGTCAGGAGTGACCTCTGCTGGGAGGTGTGTGTGTGTGGACGGGGAGGGAATTAGCCTCAGCCTGTGCCTCTAATGCATGTTAATGTATTCGGATTCGAAAGCACATTGTTAGACATTTTTAATTGGCTCTGACTGGGATATCTCAGTCACCTTTGGACAGATTACCAGGACTTTATACGTAGTTATTGGCTCCAGTGAAACAGAGGCCGGTGGTCCTCTTGAATTTCACAATAAAATGCGCACATCGACTGAACTGTGCGTCTGCGATGGCGACATGTGGACTCTCTGATCTCCTCTGTCTTAAAAGCAGGGCTGTCTATCTGTTAGTTTTGATGCAAAATGATGAGAAGTTACTGTTTCATCACTGCCGGATGGCGTTCTACAGAAGCCACGCCTTCCTCTCGTCAGGAAGTTTTTTCTCACAAGTTTAATTGACTCGTCTGAACCCATCTAACCTTTACCCAGAGACTCGAAACAACCTTCCTTCCAGGAAGTAAATAATGAACCAACACATGAGAGGTGTTGTATTTTACACATTCTGCTCTGAACACACAGGATAAAGAAGAGGAGAAAACCCCGAGGAAAAAGCACTTTGGAGCAGAGACATCTCCGCGGTGGCTGCTTAGCAACAGCCATCGAGACCCTGAAGGAGCGGCTTAGAAATTGGCCACATGGAGACGTCTAAAATAAACTTTTAAAAGCAGCTTCCCGCGCACCTGCAGAGCGTCACCTGCCGTGGCTGACAAGCGGGACTGACGCGTTCGTTTCACCCCCCCGAGTTTATTCAGCCGTCCTCCTCTCATCTGCCGCCGCTCCCGCTGCATGCTTGTAGGCTGACATTAATGGGGTACAACAGACGGACCGGGTTTCCTCTGAACGAACACGTCACTCTACTGTACGGATACTGTCTGGTGCCGCGACGCCTTTAAAGCAGTTTACATGCTGACATCAGTAACACGGTTGTTCCTTGCGCTTCTCAAAGGGACTGGTTTAATTGGGTAAATTACTTCAATCGATGCCTGAACAGCTGTAATCCTATTACACAAACACACACACACAGACTCAATGTGTCTCTCGAACTGCCTGAATCGTCGTCGCTCATCAGCATCGACACTGATCAGTATATAAAGCTGAAATATGTCCTGTATTGATTGAAAGTGAGCCTGGCTTTCAAACCCAGGATCAAACCAAGATGCCTTCAGCGCCATCCTGTCGCAGGTCACAGGGTAGAGAAGCCCACAAATCCGCCACCTTCGCTCAACAGCCTGCCAGTTTATATCTCAGAGTAGACACACACAGTGGCACGGGACCGCCCACTTTTACACCTAGGGACTATTTAGGAACCAATCAGCTCGACAAAAGTGTGTTTCGGCCTTCAGAGGAGGCAGGAGGACCCAGACGGATCCTGTTTCCAGAGAAGCACCTCAGCCCGCCTCAGTAGTGTAAATCAACAACCAGTTACAGACGTGAAAAATCAATTTCAACCGATTGATTGCTCAGCCTGCTGCACAACCATTTGAAATGTTCTGCTGTGGGCTATGATACATTATGTATGACGTTCACACTGCGCATATCAATAACTGGCATCAGAACCCTTTTTGTGCCTTTGCGCTAAAATCATAAACTTAAGTTTTGAACGGAGAACATAAGAGACAATTAGTCTCCAGTCTGGATTCCAACCACAGTGTTTCAGAGAACTCACTGTTGCAGGTGTTGACGGCCCTCCTGCAGTCCAGTGTGTCTGTGTGTTGAAGGTTGAGCCCTCTGCCAGTAGATGGTGCCATTGTGCTGCCATTCCTCTTAAAGCTTTGGAATCTTGGCCTCTTCTTTCTTTCAGTCTCTATAAAGGAAAGAAATACATTTTTTATTCTAAATAATGCGATTTTACAACTCTTCAGTGAAGTGACATCATCAGATTTGCAAGTCTCATAGGCGGGGCCAGCGGGTTTCCCGATGTGTCAATCATTAGCAGTCAGCTCGCTGAGTGGTTAGGGTGGACGGTGGGCCGACGGCGCATGCGTGCTACACATCAGATGTGATCCAAGACACCACATGAGCTTTTACACCAGAGTCTCCAAAACACCAGAAAAAGTTGCAAGATGCGTAAATGTTGCAGAATGTTAACCTATATGCATCGGTTTTATTCTTTACAGCGAGAGAAATGGCAGCCTGGCATAAGTGCACGAGAAAAGCGTCGCTTTGCGTGACCCTCGCATGAGTTGGCAGCACTGAAAACCTGCAGATGAGATGACACTGCCTGACAGCTTCTCGAGTCACACGGAGCGAAAAAAAAAGCTGAAGGCAGGGGGAAAAAAGTGATGAGCGCAGATGAGAGACGCTTGAAGAGGCCCCGCGTGGCGTCTCCAGCTGGTTGCTGCGCGTTGCCACCAAAGCCATCTTCTCAGCGGCGGCGTGGAGCGAGACCACACGGCTGCTGCAGACGCCCGGGGGGGGGGGGGAACGAGGCGCACTGATACAAAGCAGAGCAAGTCCCTCTCCCAGAAGAAGATCACAAGGACTGAGGGAGGAAGCGTTTGGGATAACGAGCAACTTGTCGTGTCTCTGCTGGGATGTCTTTTCAAACAGATAAACTGGATCATTTAGCAATCAGATAAATCACATGAAAAATAAACTCAGAGAATAATTCATATTCAGATGCCTGCATGATAATCTGTCAGAACCTGATTGGATAACAACAGGAAATGCATCTAATAACATTAAAATGTGCATTTTTGTGTGTTTTTTAAGAAAGAACAATTAGTTTGTCCCATTTCAACAATATGGTGTATAATTTACCAAACAAATATGCTGGAACACCTCACTCTGCATTTTGTTATTGTGTCAAACTTGATCGTTAGCGCCATCAAGTGTTTGATTGGGGAACTAAGAGTCAAAATGTGGGAATAGATGATGTTTGACGACTATTTTCTTGTGTCGAAAAACATTGGAGAACTGTGAAAACACTTCCTGATCACCTGGATGCTAATTAACGGGACGATAGCACTCTGGATGAGGGAATGATCTGATTAACACACAGCTCCTGAGATCAGCCTGATTAAATGTATGGTTATGTATGGTCCTGATTTTGAATTATTTTCCTTTTATGTCATTTATTTATTTATTAAGTTATTTATTTATTTTTGCAAAATGATGAATCTTATTCGTTTGTTCCAAAAAGAGTAAATGATCCTTAGGATTCTGATGATAAAGCCTCCAACTTCAAAGAGTTCTGCAGGGATGAAATGCACAAACTGGTTGAACTGCTTATTGGTTATTAAAACAACATATCATCATATTCTACATGCATTATCAAAGCGTTTTGTGGGAATCTGGAAAAGCTAAAGGAAGTCAAGGTATCTTTACTTGTAGTTTCACCTTCAAGCCCCAAGATGGAGACAGTGAGCCAAATGGAAATCCTCTCGTGTCAAATTGCCTTCATCACGTTCTTCAAGGAAATCTGAATTAATTGATATGTAATACCTCAGTTCAGTCAATACATGCTCTACCAAAAATAAGTTACGACATTTACACTTTTGAAAACGAAAGATGAAGCCACAAATAACTTGCACCTGTAAAGTGTTTTAAATTTTACGTAGAATTTTAATTTAAACAGACACTTTACATCAGCTATTTTCCTGCTATTGTCCTATAAGAAGGAGTCAACCGACAATGAGCCTGGAACAAAGGAGAATCAATTTTGTGGACTTATTTAATTGAGTATTGTCATGTTATTACCATTTTACTGCGGGGATTTTGCGTGTAGCTGTTCGTGCTGTGGTTGTGTGACTCCTCCAGCCTCCTGCTTCGAATAATTGAATGTAAGGCTTTAAAATTTCAACAAACTTCAACGTTGAAGAGTTGCTCTTGCTAACTACCACGAGAACCACATTTCGACGTTCATAATGTTTGAGCCGCCCACATTTGAGCGAGCCTTCTTGTGATTGGTGTGAACTCGAACGATGAATGCCATCACTCGCCTCTGATTGGCTCATGCCGTCGCCAATCACTGTACCCACGCTCAGCCTATGCAAATCACTGACTGGATGCGGAACAGAGAGAAGGAGAGCGGAGCGGGCGTTCATAGGTAGTAAGGGGGCGTACGACAGTTGCCCTTCATCATCTAAGCACCTTTAAAACTGCTACAAGCCCCCACTACTGTGTATTTTTTCGAGTTGGTGTGGAATAAATATTGAAAAGGTGTGAAAATGGCGCAGCCAGACACCAAGAAGATATTTTTTGAGAACCTGTCGGGAGCGGGGAAAGCCATCGCGGTGCTGACCAGCGGAGGGGATGCTCAAGGTAAAAAAAGAACCAACTGTCCTCTTTAACAGATGCGGTACAGTAATGTCAGTGAAGGCAGACCCGCAGACGACAAGACTGCACGTCTGCAGCGGTGTGATGCTGCCTCTGTCAGCGAGCTGACGAGGCCTTTCACGCGGAGAGAAGTCGTCAGGCAGGGGGGGCAGATGTGAGCGCCGTAATGTACAGTAGTGCTCGAGGGTAGCCAGCCGGTTAGCTCGCGTGCTAACAGGGAAGCATCCTGCTAACCCCGCGAACAGCATCCCCCGCGGTGTCATCGATTCGGTGGCATTTCGTCGCTCTGCACCACCGCCGCAGCGTTCAAGATGTCAAGGTCGAACCGTGCCGCCGGTCCCCTGCTCGCAGCACGGCGTTTTATTATCGCGCTGCAGCCGGCCAGCTTATTACATTAGCATTTAATCACGTCGCAGCGTAATTAACTAGGAGAGAGGAAGAAGTGACAGGGGACAGGAGACCAGGCCACCGCACTGCGGCGCGTCGCTGTGTCTCTTCTGCTGTCGACGGTAACCAGCGGGACCACGAGAGCCCCCCGAAAGGCTGTCTCTGCGTCCACATCGCGCGGCGCAGACTCAGCTGGAGGCTGCAGATAGCGGAGAGCGGGCCAGCGGTGGGATGCCTGTATCCTGTGTACGTGATGAGCCGCATACAGCCCCGCGAGCGCGTCACAGAGGAAACCCTGGTCATGTGCTCACCGGCTCCTCTCTCGGTTTGACAGCGAGCCTCATCGAACACACCCACCGTCTCCGCATACCGCTGCCATTCGCTGTGACTGACATGCATGGCTCGGGCGACCACCAGCGCATTGCTTTTTCCAATTAGATCACGCTCCCTACTCTTTCACGCCTTGAGATGAAAATGTATTAAATCCACACTTTATCACTACTGAAACATGTCAAACCTTCTTTTTATCTCATCTTTTAGGAGCTGGTGATCAGCTACCACATTGTGTAAAAAAGGCTCTCAAATGGAATGCAGAAAATCACATGTCAGCATTTGCACGGCTGTGATGTAATTATTTCACTATTATGATACAAATACACATAGGAGAAATAAGCACACATTTGATGATGTAACTGGCCCCTACACACAATTATACACTTCAATTCTCACGGTCCATTGAAAAAAGCCTATAGGAGGGGGAACCATTGGTGCTCCCTGATTCCCTGGAATGTCTCCCATCTTTTGCTCGCCAAACTGGCACATCCAGTGACTAGAAACAACACACAGAGCCTGGTCCCTGCAAGCCAGTGGGGCTGCGGCGTGCATGCATGACAGGAGCTGATCGCCAGTGTCAGAGGGCATTGTGTCGCCTCGGCGTCTATGCTTTCGCGGCATTCTGCAGGAGAAAGTGTCAGTCATGCAGAACGAGAGATAGCTTGTCTGCGCGACGATGACTTTTGAACCTTGAAACACTGGCGTGTCTTTACTGTTTCCCTCTTATTCTCGGTGTTCTCTGGCCTTCTCATGCGATTAAACCAGGCTGCTCATTTGAAAACTCTTATGTAATCAGATAAGGTCATTGGGTTGCTACACTCTGCAGCATTTTTCCCTCTTCCTGCCAGTTATGCATTTTGCTCGAATTACATCGAAGAAACTGATGCATTTTGGAGGTTTCTCCCATTCCTGTTTCCCCTACTGCCCTAATGGCCTAAACCTTTGTGTTGCCTCGTAACCGCCCTGCATGGTTGCCATCGGAGCTGCACTGTTCATTAAGCTCGTGCAGACAAACTCAGTCTCTTTCCTACGTTGTTTAGGAGCCTCTCCAGTCGGCCAAGATCCCGTCAGCCTGTTCTGGGCCAAGCTTTAGCTTTTATCCCCTCTGTGGGTGTTAAAGCCAGCCTGACATTGACATTCGAATCACAAAGCAGGAGATCACCGGCACTGGGTTTACTAGTACTGACTGTAGAATGAGTGAGAGGCCGCCGCAGGAGCCTGGGAAACCTATTGACCATAAAAGGCAGTGCTCAGTGGACAGGAGGGGGTGTACAACAAGCCCAAAAAAAACCTGCAGACAGTATAAACAAAGACAGTGTCGAAAGGATTGGAGGGGTTTTAGCAGCCACAGCTCATTTCTCATGTTAGGTAATCAGAAAACCTGCAAAAAAATCTACTTTTGGATTTTATTTTAGTTTCTAATTCCACTTTAGGTAAAAGTTTCAATCTGTCGACTGTGTCCAGCAGCAGGCTCCCTCTGTAACATCTATTAGCAGGGACAAATGACGTTCAGCGCTGCTGGTTGCTAAGAATGTCAGTCAGATATGCAACATGATCCTTCTGTCTTTTGAGTGGTTTTACAGAAAATCTACAAACTCACAGAATCAAATTTAAATTGATTGTATCAAAGCCAATTTGTACCTAAACAAAACACATACAGTGCATTGCAATTTGTGCAACAACCCTGCAGAGTGAAGATCTAACCATGAATTTCATGCACATCAAACTCTATTCTGCTTAAACATGCATGTCACTGTAGGGACGTCCAAGACACAGCTTGCTTGATAGTCCGGATTTATTCCTTTACCTCCTTTTTTTTTTCCAGGGATGAATGCTGCTGTACGTGCTGTGGTCCGAATGGGTTTATATGTGGGTGCAAAAGTCTATTTTATTCACGAGGTGAGTCCAAACTCTCATGCTAATTAATTCCCCCACTCAAGTGCTTGTAAGTAATGTGATTCTGTTGGAGCACGTCCAAGCTTGGAACATGTTCTGCTGCAGACCAATGCCAGTGCAGACTCTACCTCAAGGTGCTTTGTGGAAGTTTACATTTACTGATTTTAACTTTTCAATTCAAACGAATGAAACTTATGGCTGTTCATTTACATTTGTAGTATATCAGTGTTTTCAAGAATGAAAGATTGGTTGTTTTTTCCCATGAAGCAGATGTTAAAGGAGTGGCAGCACAGGCTGCTCCCTGCACACTCATCCTGTGATCCCACCACATCTGCGGATGTGCCCACTCAGTGCACAGTTACATAAGCAACCTCGGGCTTCAGCAGACGCATGTGTGACCCTCCCCTTCCTCACAGGTAGCAAGGCACTGTGGGAGAGCTCTTGTATCACGCAGCATGAGGGGAGAACATTCAACCTGATAAGCCACATTCATTTACTGCTGTGGTTTTTACATCCGGTAGAAATGTGCCGTTCTGAGTGATGGCAACCAAATGCTGCAATTGCAGTCATCTCTCAGCAACTCTAAGCCCAACGTTTGAGTGTTTGTTTGCTAAGCTGTAGAGAACATGTAATAAGAAGATTACTGTTTGTTGTTTTTTTTTTCAATCTCAAACAGGGATATCAGGGTATGGTGGACGGAGGGGACAACATAAAGGAAGCCACATGGGAAAGTGTCTCCAGCATGCTACAAGTGGTGAGTCACTGTCACAAGCAGCATGACGCACACGTCTGATACAATGACTGGATGTCAGGGAAATACCAACCGTAGGTCTCTCATCTGCAGCCTTTTTTCTGTTTTTGTTTGAATAAATTGAGGTACTTTTATTCTTGAAATTAGAGCTTTTCAAAGTGCTTGCGCAGAAAACAAAGCACAGCGAAAATTAGAAGTGGGGTCTAATTTCAGCATGACAGCAAAAGGGGTCCAAATATCTCCGCAGCAGTAACACCCACGTGCAATTACGTTATGTTTGCTGGTGGCAGAAGTTAGTCACGTCCATGATCATTGAGTTGTGAGGTGAGCTTGTAATAAATCAAAGAATGAAGACAATATGACATCTAATCCCTTTTTAGGCACTTTGAGAAAAAATATGTGTAATTTGTTCTTCACAAGTGTGTCAACGTTTTCTCACAGCACTAGTTATTTAGGGGTTTGTTCACTCCCAAAAAGGGAACTCGGCAGTCCAACATCATCAAAGTCAGTTTGGTTTTGCAGGCAGCGGAGCAGAAAAGTGGAACATGCAGGTCATGTGAAATCCAAGATAAGGCCGACTTGCGGTTTTCAGATGTCATTCTTGAACATCCCGGCACGCAGTGTGTGTTCCTCAGCGGTGTTTATCTTGTCAGAGGGCTTTGAAGCGAGACAGCAAAGCCCACGCCGCGCTGCATCCACAAAGTTTCAGAGTGAAAGGCGAGCAAAAGATTTGACAGCAGAGCTGTTGCACCCTCACGCTTGTTATTGACTGTGTTCAGGGTGGGACCGTCATCGGTAGCGCCCGCTGCAAAGAGTTCCGCTCTCACGAGGGACGCCTGAAAGCGGCACACAACCTGGTGCTGCGCGGCATCACCAACCTGTGTGTGATCGGTGGAGACGGCAGCCTGACGGGAGCCAACCTCTTCAGGGAGGAGTGGAGCGGCCTGTTGTCAGAGCTGGTGGAGCAAGGTAGTTAAGAAAGGCCAAACTCCAGTTTCACTCCCATCGACAGTGTGACCCTGCTGTGGTAAACAAACACCCCCAGTCTGGGTACCACAGGGAGTATTTTGTTTTCTGCACCGAGCAGCCGCAGCATATAGCAAAGGCAAATTTCCCTGAACTCAGCAGCTCCCGTTGTTGCCTGTCCTGTGATATTTTGGCAACAAGCAGCAACGGCAACCCGACAAACACGCCAGTTAATCTCCGGTCTCCTGATCCCAACAGGTGATATCGAAGCCGATGCTGTCCAGAAGTACTCGGCCCTCCACATCGTGGGGATGGTCGGCTCCATCGATAATGACTTCTGTGGAACTGACATGACGATCGGCACGGACTCCGCTCTGCACAGAATCATCGAGGTGGTGGACGCAATCATGACAACTGCACAGAGGTGAGGCCATTTGTAGTACGAGACATCCATCTTCCAGTTTTTCACTTTGTACTGTGATTCCGAATAAGTTTTTACACATCATCTGTCATTTGTCGTCTACTTGGATCACTCAAACAAAGTCACATTTTGTCCTTTGTCTCTCTCTCAGTCACCAGAGAACATTTGTATTGGAAGTGATGGGGAGACACTGCGGGTAAGAATGCATCAACTATACAACACATACAAAGTCCCAGAATCCTCAGGCTCAGAGAGAGCCCTTTGTGACCTCAGAGTGTCCATATGTTGTCCCGTGTGCGGCATGTTTCAGCTACCTGGCCCTGGTGAGCGCGCTGGCCTGCGGTGCAGACTGGGTGCTGATCCCTGAAATGCCCCCGGAGGACGGCTGGGAGGACAAGATGTGTCAGAAACTGTCTGCGGTAACACACACGCGCTTGTTTTCCACTACTGTAAACCCACTAAGGCTGGGAAATGTTAGATTTCACAATGACAATACTGGTATAAATTTTTGATCTCTCGCTCTATGAACACCAAACCCACACTGTTATCCAATGTCGCTATTCAGTTTCAGCCATCTGATGTCTCATTGTGTTTTCCCTTCTTTAAAAACATGCCGATGTCCTATGATTCAGACCCGATCCAGGGGCACAAGGCTGAACATTATCATAGTTGCAGAGGGAGCCATTGACAGGCACGGGAAGCCTATAACCTCTAGTTATGTCAAGGATGTGAGTATCTGTATGTTGTGAAGAAAGGGGAAGCCAGAAGCAAGGAGGCCCGACGCGACGGAAGCTCATAACGACCCAACAGTGACAGCCGATGACACGAGCGGCGCTCGGCTAATTATTAAGTGCAAACAGAGAGCCATCCAAACCCGGCCCTCCCTGTGCTTCTGAAAGCCCACGTCACAGCCACAGTCTGAGTTTTCCTGTCATGTTGTGTCTCCACTACATCCCCTCCTTGTAGAACCGAGCAGGGATGAAAAGGCTGAATATCATAATTGTAGCCGAGGGGGCGATTGATCGTAACAACAAAGCCATTACCACAGACTATGTAAAGGATGTAAGTACACAGCTCTGTGTCCGGGCGCTGCGGTTTCCACTGCCCTCCTGTATGACCTCTACCACTGTACTGCTGCCCTGGTGTGGTTTTGACTCTGTTGCTGTGTCTCTGGAATGCTCTGTCATCCACACTCGCTAGTTTGGTAAGACGGCTTTATACCACACTGACGTACTCCAACACGCTCACTAAACCTCAAACTGGCAAACCAAACATCTTTTTTTTTTTTCAAAGTGCTTCACCCAGACAGCTTCCTGTGACACCTTCCACTGTAAATGCTCTCACATGGATTATCACCGGATCTAACTGATCGTATTCTGCAAAACATTGGGTGTTTCTTTCGGGTTTTTCTTTTGGGTTGATTCGGGTACCTCTGTTTAAGTCCCCCCCACCCCCCCACCCCCTTGCCTGAAGTCCAAGGTGAACTCAGAGTCCCCCCCCCTTTCCCCACCTCCCCTAACTAACATGACTGAAAACTTAGAATGGCTTGCTTGTGCTTTGCTGCTTCCCCTTTTCTTCAGCTTTGATATCGTGTCTGTGGTGCACCTGTTCATTTATGCTTGCCTTTCTAAATGTAACTGGGCTGCACATATTCTTTTAAATCAAGTTGTATTGTGCATAAGATGTATAAGGGCCATTTGATTATAAGGATCAGTTGATACTACACTCAATACAATGAGAAGTGGAGTATTCCTGTGAAATCTGCTTAATCCTGTGGACTTTCCCTTCCAGCTTGTTGTCAAATGTTTGGGTTTTGACACAAGAGTGACAATCCTGGGCCACGTGCAGAGAGGAGGAACTCCGTCTGCATTTGACCGCATCTTGGTAAGGCTGAACTGTGTGTGCGTGTGCATGTGTGTATGTGTGTGATTTGCCAGCATGTAAGGGGGTGTTCAAATTTAGCAGGTCTGGTTTAAGCTGTGCTTTTTAAAACATGTTTCATCCTAATTTTGAAGCATTTCTCATGGAACATCTTCAACAAAACTTCTTTCGCTAAAATGTCGCCTGATGCAATCTCCACAAGCCTGAATATGCACAAACTCAATAGCTGACAGAGTTATGCTGGACCAAATGAAACAAATGATTAATTGTATGAAGGTGGCGTATGACTTCATAGTTATAAATCTGTTTGGAGGCAAACACTCACAGCCATTGTAAGATTTACATGTTTGAAATTTCAGTTTATGACCGGCGGTGTTTATCATTTGGTTCTCTACGCATATTCTTTCTCCTGCTGCCCCGCAGCTTACAGGCTTAACCATTTACTCGCAAACATAATATGATCACATATTTAAGCTGGTGTTTCCCTTTGTTATTATTGCGAGGACGAGCTCGGCTGGCCAGAACGTTTGCTGTGTAATCCTGTGTGTGTCTGAGGAGAAGCTAGCCTCAGGTTTTAGGCTAAGCACATTAACAGATTTGAGGCTGAGCACGTGGGGCGCGGCACCACTGCGGCACTCTGGGAAAAGACCAAGGACGGCTCTCACACGAGCACTCGTAAACAAGGCGAGCGGACAAAAGAACCGCAAGAACAAAGTGAAATGAAACACTACACACCGGAAAGCCACGAGGAGAAACAAAAGTCAGTCGGCCAGAGAAACTGGGGCGGTGAATGGGGCTGCCTGAGGGGGAGTGTCGGGGGCAGGTCAGGTGGATTAAACTAAGGTGCGCACGACTGAGGGAGGAAAGCGCTTGCGGGTAGAAAGTGAAAGCACAACAAATCTAATTTCCAAAATAAAAGAATTACAGAAAAATTGTTGGCCTCACTGTTAAGAAAAAGCTCAAACAGGGGGTCCACATCCTTTTTAGAGCACAATCTGGGAGGGCTTCAGGGAGCCAGCAGTGCACGATGTGATTTTGTGTTCGAATTGATTTGTTGCAGCAAAGACAGTATGTGTAACTGCCGTCCTCTGTGTGCACGCTTTTGTTGTGACAGGCCAGCCGTATGGGCGTGGAGGCCGTCCTCGCCCTGCTAGAAACTACAGCCAACACTCCGGCCTGTGTCGTCTCCCTGAGCGGGAACCAGTCGGTGCGCCTGCCTCTGATGGAGTGCGTGCAGATGGTGAGCGCCGCACAGCACGCTGGAAACTTTCCAGGACCATGACACACACACACACACGTGAAAAAAAAGCAGCGGCTGAGATGAGAGAGGCAGAGTCAGCGGAGACGAGGAACTCGAC
>JAUESE010000002.1:13075397-13089723 GCA_032274725.1 Malacoctenus triangulatus
GGCAGGTGGTATTAGCTGGGAACGGGAGCCGCTCGGGGTTTTTTTATACCTGCGGTATAATCTGAGGGTACGGTTACTCTGCGGAAACACCTCCATTGGCTTCAAGATGGCATCGCAGATTTCAAAAACCCTCCTCATATTCCAGGCAGGTACTTGTAACAAAATTTAAGTGGCTCCATCTGCTGTGACAGCCTTTATTGAGTGTGCATTTGCGAGCGCGAGGCGTTCAGAGTGAGTGCGTGCGCACGCCCGTGCGTGCGTGGGTGCGCGCGCGCGTGCGTGGGTGCGTGCGTGCGAGCCCACATGAGTGATTGAGTGTGTTCACCAGACTCTGTCATCGCATGCTTTCATGGCTTTGTGAGCTCTTGAAGAAACCCACTTTTTTTTTTTTCTTCCTTTTTCCCAGTCAGCACTTTCAAGCACACACACACGTGCACGCACACTCACACACACATAGGCACGGTGCCACGTGCACGCTGGAGCTTTGTTCCGGTTTTGTCTCCTCCACCGGCGGCTGGCAGGCTGCTCCACTACCTCACCGAGACCACACACACAAGAAAAAAAAAAAAAAAAAAAAAAGGGATCTGGCACTTTTTTTTTTCTCTCGTCTTTTTTTTCTTATTTGCCTCAAACATGTTGCCTTTTCTCTTTTCCCATGTTGCCATGACAATTTGACACACCGCGTGAAAATGCCCTCGCTCCCGTTTCCTGTGTACTGAAAGAGGACGTGTAGGTTGTGTTTCTGGTGAAGGGGGGGGGGGGGGGGGGGGGGCGTTGTGATTCTGCTTATTGGGGGGACGAATTACAGCACGTCTGTCGCTGAATTATGACTGCATTAGTGTTTCGTTTAATTTTTACACTGCATCAGAATTAATAATGATTCCAAATAAAACTCCACATCTCACACTCTGCCTGTCGAGCCCGTAATGGAAATGTGTTCACGTTTCGGTCGCGATTTGCACTTGCACAAAAAAAATGCTCAAAAACTCAAAGTGAAAAAGTTTCGTTATCATTAATTCCAACTTTGGTTTGGGGACATTTTTCTAAATAGGACAGTCAAATTAAAAGAAAGAAACACACACCACCCACACACCCACCCACCCACACACACACCCTTCTTATTTTGTCTTCAGTGATCACTGGCCTTAATGTAATTTATGTGAATAATTACAGATAATCGTATTCAATTATGCACTTAATGCTAATATGACTAATAATACAATTTAATGAAGACAGCCTTGACAATTTATAATTTACCAAAGCAGCCTGCTTTGCTGCGTAATTGAAAATGTGCTTTGGCTGTAAGTGTGCGGAAACTATTTAATCCTCGCGCGGTCCAATTCTCTCCACACTGCACTGTTGACAGCGCGCCGGGGAAATGCAGGTGGTCTGCCCCAGACGAAGGGTGGGAGGAGAAGGACGGGGGGAGGGGGGGGCAATAACACGCTTAGGTGTTATCATCATAAATATTGATGTAGTAATATAACCTGGAGGCAGCGCGCACACATTTCAGGCCCCATAAAGGTCACATCATGTCACGCCATCAAACGCAGCCGTGAAACTGATTTATCAGCGACCCCCCCCCCTCGCCGCACGCTCAACACATCATCATCATCATCGTCTCCAGGATGGTCTGTAATCACCGTGTGTTTTTTAGGCACCTCGGCTCAGGTTTGGTGCGCTCACTAACCTGTGGGCACGCGGGGTTAACGCGCTCGCGGGGCGATTGGCTGGAATGTTAATGGTGACCTTTGCCGAAGGGGAGCGCCGGCGCCATTAACTAAAGGTCAGAGCAGACGACACGCCGAAACGACGGCCGCGGCTCGGCGCCGTCGCACGAACACGAGAGTTGCGAGGGGTATTGATCTGCCCGTGTTGCTTGGCTTCGGTACAGGACGGTGTCGAGGATGAACTGCTTCCTCGCGGCCTCCTGTGAGTCGACACGAAGGTGTACAACGACGTGTTGGTCGAGGTGGAACAAATGTCTGAACGCCCCCCAGGAAGACCGTCTGACCTCATGCTTCGCGCACATCGCACAGGTGGGAGAGATGACCACCCAGGTTGGAAAGTTGGAGGTACACATATTTCATTGGAACTAAAATCTTCATGAATCTGTTTTCTTAAATCTTATGCTATAAAGATCTTGACAAAGATAAAATCACGTTAATAACAGAGTGTGTGACAACCTTTGTTGCAGTGTTTTCCTTTATTCCTCCTGTTTAACGTGCTCTTGTCTCCGTCTATCTAGAACAACATAAACGCGGCCTTACTTTCAAATAATACTGCAGTATTTGGGATATTTTGTGCTGTTTCTCAGTCTCCCACAAGGGACGGAGGAAAGCCGACATTTCGTCCATGTCAGAGCCTTTTTTTTCTCTCCATTCAGAAGAGCGTTAGCTTAGCATAACGCACTGAAGTCTATAGGACAGGGCCGTGCAGAGACCTTTGAAGTGGCAGGTGCTCAAAGTTAAAAAAGTGGCACATGAAGCACAAATTTGAAACGCCAAACAGAATCTGACCTGATAATTTGACTGGTTGAATCGCAGCTACTCATATAACTTTCACACAACACACGCAAAATAAAGAAAAGAAAGAATGACAGAAAGAAAATGGCACTTTGGGCATCAAGGAGCAAAGGGGCAGGTGCTCCTGGACCCCCACCCCCACCCCCCTCTGCACGTGGTTGCTATAGGAAGCTTTAGCAATTTGGACAAGCTAAAGATGCTAATCCTGGCTACTTCTAACACACCAGCCCGTTTTTTACATAATAAAATCTCGCAGCCCTGATTAATTATACACATACAATCGTCCCATGCGTGTGACCGCAAGAGGAGTCCTCTGAAGTGTCCGTGTCGCCCCCCCCTCCCCCACCACCCCACCCCGTCTGGGCGGGCTTCTGACCCGAAGGCCCGGTTAACACTCGTGACATTGGCATGCTCAGACTGCTGCGTATAATGGAGCAGAGGGACGACCTTTATGATGAATTAATAATTGATGGAGTAATTGGGCCGCGCCCGCCACGCCGCGGCCCGAGGAGCCCAAAGGTTTTTTTTTTCCCCCTCGCCCATTATTCGGTGGCGTGTGGCCGGCAAAAAAAGGGCAAACAGCGGATCAAATATTCACCGCCCAGAACACACACACAATTATCTCCCCCCGACTTAATGGGGGTCGACTTCACAAAAAAAAAATCCTTTGCCAAAAGAGGGAAAAAGAAAGAAAAAAGGCGGTGAACTGGAGCTGACCGCGGTGATCGACGGTCACCTTGGAGGAGTTGGTCAACACCGGCGCCAGGTTAATGTGGGAGAAGGAAGCGGTGGAGGACCGGCGTTCATCTGGCTCTGTCAACAGAGTGGCAGGGATATGATTAAATATAAAAGGGTGGTGGGTGGGCGGCGGGGGGGTTTCTACTGCAATTAGGCTGGATAGCACTCGCCACACAATTGCTTGATGGGACATGATCGGAGGAGGGGGGCAGCGCCATCCACGTTGGTGCGTGTCACCCCTCCATCTATGCCCAACTTCCTCTCCGCTTCCCTTTTGACGGGGAGATAAATGTGCCCCCCCCCCCCGACTCAAAGGCTGTCGCCGAGGCCTGCATATCAAGTTTTTGACAGCGCGGCTGCGCCGTCCATTAGGGCGTAATTACGTTAAAGATCCTCCATCTATTATTTGGCGCTTAGTCGCGTGCGCGAGAGAGAGGAATCACGGTGAGGTCACTCCCCCACCGGAGAGCGCCGCTGAGTGACTCTGAGTGCCTCGCAGGTTCCCTTTGTAATTGGCCTTTTGAACAGCGAACGCGACGTCGCGACTGATGTGTGCCTCGGTTTTTGGGGCCCGACGTATGCCAACACACACACTCCCACACTCACACACACACACACACTCATCTGAGGGGCGAAAGTGGGCCCTTTGTCAGCTCGCTGACTTTCCCGATCATTCCCGACTCGTTGGTATTCTCACGGTAAAATAGAGTTTATATCTATTTATCAGCAGGAGGAGGAGTGGGGGGAGGAGTCAGAGGGGGGGAGGAAAAGGCTTAAAGGAGAGGTGGGTTCAGAAGCGGGGGTCTCTCCAGCAGCAAGGGTGAGGTGCCCCGCCTGACTTATGGAAAACGCTGCATATTAACCGGCTCTGGCGTGCTCTCACACACACACACACACACACACACACACACACACACACACACACACACACAGTGAATGTATAATGAATAATTCCTATTTGTGTTGGCTGCCGTGTGCCCCCCCCCTCCCCTCCTCTACCGGCCCCTCATGCATTATTTGTTGTGGTATTGTTTTCCAGCTGTGAGAGTACTCAACACTTTGCCTCTGCAGACATCAGGACACCGAAGGAGGTTTTGTTTTTTTTTTTCCTTTTTTCCCGGCTTGTGTTTTTGCAGCTGAGCGAGAGGCGACTTAACTCGTTGCTTTTGTTCCTTCTTTATTTATATATTTATCTTTCCTGTGGTAAACTAACTCCCCCTCCCCCTTTTCTCCCTCGCATTAACAAAAAAACCTGGAATGACGGCTAAAAATGGATCACTTTTTTTTTTTTTTTGACAAAAGTGGAACCAAAAAGCGCCTCGCAGCCCAGACTGGCGCTTTGAAGTGCCGTGGAGGTGCAGCCCGTCACCTCGCGGAGACTCTCACACGACAACTGCTGTCTTTCTTCCAGCACGAGATGAGCACAGACGAGTCTGCTGTTTGCCCCCCCCCCCCCCGAAAAAAAATCCCTTTCCTGCCAGTCCAGCTCCGTGCCTCCGATCGTGAGACTGCGGTTGAAAGGCCTTCGGTGCGGCGTGCACAGCAGGCGCCCACAGACCCAACTCAAATACTGTTAAACAAACCCAAATTGCCCCCCCCCCTTTCTACAGACGGATTGGGGATCAAACAGACTGCTGACACATTCCAAAAAAATCAAAAAAGAGAACTTGAAGACGGGTTGAGGTTTGAGCCCCGTCGGTTGTTCGCCGCGACCGTCCCAGCGCCGGATTGCGGCGATGGCGACGCCCACTTAATCAACCATTCCAGGCCACGGCTGAGACGGCGCTCGGGGCAGGTGGAGCTGCGAGGAGCCCCGTCTGGAACCCCCCCCCCTCCACCCACCCCCTGCTGTGATGAAAGGCGTCTGGGCCGTCATCTAAACGTGATTGGACGGCGTTTAATTGCCGCGCTCTGGTTGGACGGAGCATCGGTTGATTGGAAGCAAAGCCTGGCGCGCGAGCCGGGGGCCCCGCGCGCATACATCAGAGGAAGAGCTCGCGGGATGGGGGGGGGGGGGGGGGGGGGGGGGGGGGGGGACATATGGCGGCGGTGCAATCGAGCAGGAACGGTGAAGCGCAAGCAGGTCGGAAGGAGTATCTGCAGTTGACGAGGACTTGCCGCAGATTTCGAATAAAAAAAAAAAAACGAGAAGCGATCCGAAAAAAACAAAGTCATAAAAAAAAAAAAAAGAGCCCGGAGACAATTGACTAATCCGGTGCGAACGCAGGATCGGGGTCTTATTGACTTACTGTCAGCGTAATCCATATCATAACCATCTGCCGCGGCGCCGCACAACACCAAGGGCATATTAGCTGTACGTCTCCTGCGAGGGGGGGGGGCTTTGGCTGACAGCAGCCCGGAGGGCTCCGCCGAGTCATTTGGAAGAGTACCTGTAAAAAGCCACGCCACGTAGAATCCCTAATTCTGCTATTGTGTCTTCCTGCCGGGGAGAGCTCAGTGCTTGTCTTTCCCCGGGTTAACAACGGTAGGACCCAGCGGGGGGGCCGATCAGCCGGCGCGCTGACAGAGGGTGTTAAATCTTTAGGAGGACGACATTCTCCGAGACGGCGCTGAATTAGAGATGTTTCCTTTTTTATACGACACTAAAGAGGAGTTTATGTCACGGTGACAGACATTCTTAATCGGTGCCAGATCCTCGAATCTCTGGTGATCAACAAGTTTGGCTTGGCGATATAGTGGTGAGAAACAGAGCTGCTGTCTCTGTGTGTGGATGCTGAAAACGCTGAAGCAGTACCACTGTTAGTCCCAATAAGAAGACACTCGGTCCACTGGCCTCGCCTGAGGCTCCGCCTCCATCCACCCAGTTCATCATAACCAGACTGACCGAGTCTGGCTGGAGCAGAGCAGCCGTGGTGTATTTGTATGTTTGAGAGAGGATCATCTATATAAAGAGTGAATCGACCAACACACACACACACAAAGAAAACAACACTGATGCTGTCTTCGTGTCGGCCATGCAGAACTGTAAAGAAGACTTCAGACTGACCTCCATCCACCCGGTTCATAATAACCAGACTGACCGAGTCCGGCTCGGCCTTCTGTGAGCTTTCGGTGCAACAACAAATAATAATCTCGACGGGCCAACACACACAAGAGGTCATTTAACCCTTTCGCTCCCGAGCTCCTCCGTCACTCAGACGTGAGCAGGACGAGCGAGCGACCCAACGAGTCTCGGCCGACGAACCCTTCTCCCGGCGCCGTCCTGACTTCGAAATCTCACAGATTTTCACCCGATTCGTCCCACTTTCAACCCCCCCCCCCGCTCCCCTTCTATTGCGGGGTTGAGCGGGGACAGGTAGGCAGCTCCGATCTCGCCTGTGTCACTAAATATCAACTCGGCTGCCTGTATAACGGAGCGTGACGATGCAGGATAAAGCGCTGCACTGGGGGTGTTTCATCCACTCCCCCCATCCATCCTCCGTCTCCCTCCTTGTATCGCTTCACCTCCTCCCCCCCCTTTTTCTTGTTACGCGACGTTATCCGAGGCCTGATCCCCACTGTTCTTAGTTTTAATATCTTCCCCCCTCCGCGAGGGTGAGTCTGGCAAAATGAAACGCGAGCGCGGCCGAGGAACTCCGGGGCGTGTTGGTGCGTTGCCTGAGCCGCGCCTCCCCAGGGCCGCCCGGCTCAGCACCGCCCGACCCGGCGAGTCAATACGGGCCCCCGCGATCCGTAGCTTTTAGCAGAAAACCAATATGTTGCCTTATCGACTCGTCTAAAGATAAAACGACGCTATATTTCGGCGGCGCGGCCATCCGAGGCGCCGTGAATAGCGTGGGGAGAGAGCGAGAAGAGGGGGGGCGAGGGAGAATTAGGGTGTACAGAAGAGGAGGAGGAAGATGTTCCGGTGCGATCCAGGTGATTTATACACTCGTGCTGGGCCATGCCGGCTTTCTCGGGCTGTTTTCACCGCAGCAGGTCGGTAATCCCACGCAAAGCCACATAATAGGGGGCTTTTTTCTGGGCAAAGAAGCTGTCCACCAGCCCCCCCCCCCCATCATCTCTAAATCAAAAAACGCCTCACCTTCGAGTCGCGTGCTGCCTCGGTTCCGGCAGGCTTAAGCCTCGGTGGGGAATTAATTTGTTCCCTTTAAAGGGGGGGGGCCTGCGGAGTTAAAGAGCGCCGATCATCGGGCTATCCAAAAAAACATATGGAGACGGACCCTGAGAGACGCCGCCGATGAAGATAAAGCTGTTTTCCTCGCCGCCGCCAGGACTCGTGATCGGGTTAGGGAGACGGATGAACAACACCTCTGGCGAGTAGCCCCCCTCCCTCTCCCTCTGCTTATAAATAAAAGTTAAAAGGGAGGGAATCTTCCTTGTTTTGAGTCATTATAAATTGCCTCCCTTGCACCTCCCACCCTTCCCTTGAACTATCAATCTCCCCCCCCCCCCTCCCTCCACCTCTCCATAAATGCCAGGAGCCGATAATTAATGATAGATCGGCTGTTAATGAAAGCGGCGTAAAGGATGCTTGGCAATCAGATGGCGTGTTGGAGGCTTTTGAGCTCTGACAGCCAAAGGCACATCAATTGTGCCCCGGAGACGGGCGCGCGTAATGGCCCCCGCCAGTCGCAGCAATGACAGTTGTAGGTGAGGTTAAGGGAAAGGAGAAGGGGAAGAGGAGGAGGAGAGGGGGGGGGGGGGGTAGAATAGAGCAGGCAGCCGGGCGTCTCTCGGTCACCAGTCGTGACACTCGGCAGAAGGCGGCCCGGTCGGCCCCGGAGCGTCCCCGTGACAACACAGACAGCCGTTTAACCTCCAAGCCCTCCTCAGGCACATCAGACAGGGAGGGAGGGGGCTGAGGAGGGAGGGGGCGGGCGGGGGACCTCGGAGCCACACACTCCTGACAAAATATTTAATTCCGACTTAAAAGGTTATTTCACAATAACACGCGGTCCCCCTTGCCTCTTTTTTTTTTCTTTTTGCCTCCTCCGCCGCGTCTCCTTCCCCTCCACAGCATTCAATTTATTTCCTTCAGACGCACGCTTCGCTGGGTTCTGTAGTCGACTCCCCCTTTTTTCTCGCTCCTCACTACGACTGCCGGCTTATTAAGTTTCCATGGCAACGTGCCGCATCCACTTGTGTTTTGATTCCAGCCTGTTGGGACCCCACAGGGTAAAGCTTTAAGCCGGAACACCAGGAAGCGACGGGTTTAGAGGGAAGGGGGGGGGGGGGGAAGAACAACCTGCGGCAGCAGCAGCAGTGAGAGGAGGAGGGGGTGGGGGGGGTGGGGTGGTTGTCGGAGAATTGCTCATTGCCCTCCGCTCCATTTAACCCGCCATGAGGCAGTGGAGCTGAAGCACCGCTTCGTTTTTTGATGTGTGTCTGTGTGTGTGTGTGTCGCTGTGTCTCTTTACATCAGGCCGAATATTAAAATATATTGACAGAAAAAAAAAAAAAAACAACAACCCAGCAGAAGTGAGTCGACCTGCAGCGAGCCGAACTGTCTGATGTTTTCCAGGTGAAACGGACGCATCTGGTTGGTCGTCGCGTTTGAGATGTGGCCCGTTTTTAATGAGCCGGCGCTTTGCTGCGTCAGGTCAAATACCTGCAGGACTCCGGGGGGAGGTCGCATTTCAAATATCTCCTTAGCAACCGGCCTGATCGCCATGAATTTCAGCTGCAGACATGCGTCGTCTGGAGACAGGTTTTTTTTTCTTCACGCTCACTCGTTCGGATGTTTGATTGGCAGACGCACAAAAGGCTCTTCACAGTCATTTGCATCCCCCAACGAGGACTGAACCCACTGAAAGCTGTTGAGCTTGTGTGGTACCAGCTCCTGATCAATGGATCCAAATATTTGATGGTGCGTCTCTCCAAACGCAGAGATCAGAATTTAAAGACGTTCAGAGTTTGAGGAAGAATCTTCATGCCACTTTCTCATTCTATCATAAGCAGCATCTCAACACTGAGTTCTCTGGACGACTTTCTTAGTTGCAAATAATCGAGATTCGGTGATTCATAATTGTGTGTGAGACGACGATCAGAGGGGAACTTCTTGTAGTGGATAAACATTACAGCTTCTTCTTGTCAGTTGTGACCATTTAGCAGTTTCAGAGCAATGATGCGACAATAGTTATGAATGTGCGTGTTACAAACAAAAAACAAGCTTGTGGAGAAAAGCCGAAAAGCCATCTTTGACGAAGATGGGGAGAAAAAGATGAAGGATCGGGTCAACAGACGGATCAGGGCCAAACCGCAGGTGTCGTACGGGGACAGAGTGGGGGACTCGACAGGGAAGCAGGTGGAACTGATCAATGGCGACGCCTCAGGTGAGGAGCAGGAAGGGTTAACGGCGAACAAAAGAAGCAGACGAGGGAATAGAAAACTCGAGGTTGAAGAGGAGCTGAACAAACTGCTCGGTGAAGCCAAAAACTCAGAGAGAAGCAGCAAGAAGACACGAAAAACTGCAGTGAAACAATCAGGGGACACAGATCTCTGCAACTCGTGTACGAGTCTCAACACGGACGACAACAACGATGTTCTTGCCTGAGGTCTGCCGCTGTCCTGACATCCGCAAGTTTATTCTTTCCGATCCCCTGACGACCGTGAGACCTCGAATGCACCATCGACGGAAGCTCTCGGGTTCAAATCCTCCGTTTTGTTTGACTTGCTTCTGCCTCGTCACAATGGGGGACTCCACGCCAATAAAAGGACCATTGTCACCCGATTCTCTTCCGGGCGTCTGTCACTCGGAGCCTCTCGAGCGCCCCCCCACCCCCCCACCCCCCACCCCGAACACCCCCTCATTAAAGCTCGTAACCTAAGAAAGACGACCGCTGAGCTAATACGGACTGCCATTGATTAGATCATACATTTTCATTTCATTACTTAATTATCAATTCAACTCTGCGGGACCTCCTGAAAGCAAAAGAGATGTAATCTAACATGCTATAAGTTAATAATGCCAATTTGAATTTTTTTTTTTTTCCACAATTGGAAATTTTATATGCATACTAAGCAGCCACGTTAAGATTTTCAAAAACCAAAGACATAATTAATTATTTCATATGCCAAATGAGAAATTGTCTTATCTTCAAATTGCTCTTCAAGGTATTACACCAGATTTGGAATTCCTGCTCTAATTTGATGCGGCTCTTTTCAAGGCGCCGGCGCCCACATTATAGTCTTCATTAAGTGTCGATTCTATGAAAGGCCGCCGATTTCATTAACATAGCCGCCACACAATCAAGGCCCCCTTTGAAAATCATTCCTCTTGTGATGTACGCTCAGAGTGGGGGGGGTTGAGGGGGGGTGAGGGGGAGGTAGACTCCCGTAAAGACATGGCATCGGACGGGTCGCCGCCACCAACCTCAATGGCAGACCGAGATGTGACGGCGCTTGACAGCAGTGAAGGGGGGCTGATCTTTGTTTTCAGGGGACAAATATAATGCCTACATATCGAAAACAAAATAGGGGGGGGGGTTGTTTTTTGGGGCTCGTTAGGAGCCAAACTTATGAAACCATTTAATCTGCGCAGAGAAAGAGATAATTAGAGACTATGAATGTGTCTCCCTCTAATTGTTTATCCCTCAGCTGGCATGGAACCATTAACCAAACACAAACGCAAAGCTATCAATCCCACCGCCTTTATGACGTCGCGAGGGGGGGGGGGGGTGTTAAAACACAACCCCGACACTCCCGGCAAAGTTAAAGAACGAGACTTTAACACGTGGGAGGCAAACGATAATGGAATCCATCAAAAGCGATAGCGACGAAACTTTTTTTCCTCGTTTCTTTATTTTTTTTTATTTTAAATAAGTCTGTGAAGGCGTTTTGGGTGTGAAGAGAGAGAGAGAGGGGGACGCCGCGGGGATCGGAGCCCCCCGCGGGCCAGCCGTGATTTAAGAGTGAAGGCCATTGGAGGCCAGATAGTAGATCATGAATGGTTCCACTGTGTCTCAAACCTCCAGCTCCAGAGCTCAACTCCCAAGCCACACACTCTCTCACACACACACACACACGCTCTCTCACACTGGCACCCACTGCACACTCCACTGGTCCAATCTTTTCATTGCCTCGGTGTCACTATGGAAACTCCACCACCAGCACCGGCACCGCCACCGCCCCCACACTGTCACTCCCACAACTGTCCTCCTCTCCTCAGTAATCCTCGGGGCTGCGAGGAAACGATACCGGAGCATGACTGAAAGGAATGGATTGTCGGGGGGGGGCGGGGGGGGGGGGGGCTGGCAGGAGGGAAGAAGAAGAAGCAAAGGGAAGGGAGGGAAAAAAACTCTAAAAAGGACCCCGACAAGTGTGTCATACCCCCCCCAGCAGTTATCCGTGCACCTTTCGCCCAGGTGTGGATGGATCACTGTGTGGAGGTGGCTGTAGAATCAATACTCGGGGCTCAGTGGAGCGGTGAGGCCCCGGCCGGCCGGCCGGCCGGCACCTTCCAGAAAAAAAAACAGCCCGTGATTAGTTGCAGTTTATCAGGGGCGGCGGTGTAAATAACCACATGTAACAAACGCTCCGGCCCGGGCTCGCGATCGCGCCCGGCCGCACAAAGGGGTTCATTCTGTTTGGCGCGGTGATCTCATCGCGAAGCCATCTCGCTCTCTCTCCCCCCCTTCGCTGTGGCTCTTTGTTCGCACCGCGGCCTTGGTGGAGCGCCGGCCTTGAGGAACGGTTTGTCCGTGCTTATGTTTTTTTTTTTTGTATCCCTCCACCGTCTCGCTGAAAAACACGCCCGGCAGTCAGAGTTCCCTTTTTTTTTTCTCAAGCGAGTGACCCGATGCACCGTCGTCCCGGAGTTTCGGCTGCTGTCTTTTGCCCACGGGGAGGGGGTCGGATGCTGGAGATATGGGATGTGATTGACAGCGGAGGTGAGGATGAGGTGGCGGGCTGGGAGAGGGGTGGTGATGGTGGTGGTGGGGGGGGTCACGGGGAGTAGCAAAAACGCGAGGGGAGCGAGGGAGTGAAGGAAGGATGAGATGATATGTAGAGGGAGATAAAGAAGGAGGGAGGAGGGGGGGAGAGACGGCGCTGGTGGAGGTAATAAGTCCCTCTTCCAATCTGGTGTTGTTGAGCAGGGCCAGTAGCAGAGCACACATTCCATTAGGCAGTAAATATTGACTCAGCACCGAACAACTGGTTTCTATTGCAGGGCAAACAAAGCTATTGTGTGCCTGGCAGCCCTGAAAGGCCTCTGTTTGCACATCACGCTCACGGCCGATAAGTAGGCAGCCTCATTCACTGCGGGGGGTCTTATACGTCTTCCTCTCCCCTCCGAGTCCCCTCCCCCCCGCTCCCTATCTGCCTCCCTTCCCCACGCATTTCTTTATCTGTCTCCCACTCTTGGCCTCCAGCCACCAGGCCAACAACCTTGACTGTAATCCCCCCCCACACACACACACAGTGATTCCAAGTGGCCGTGCGTGTGCGTCTGAATTAATCATGGGCGGGTCCAAACAATGCTTTCCAGACATGTTGCACAGCAATAACCCTGCTGGCCCTGACGGCTCCATCAGCATTTATGAAATGTACATTCAGCCTGGGAAGGGGGGGAGGGGGGGCAGACAGACCAACGAGCCCACAGCAGCATATTTACCTTGACGACTGCACCCAGGGCCGGGCTGTTTGTCTGCAGATTACATCGTGCATTTTAAACATTGACCCCTGAACACCCACCCCCCCTCCCCCCCCCCTGCGAGAGGCACCGCGGGACTGGGCGGGACTAATCGCCTCGCTGGGACCGTAAATACGGGTCCACGCCCTCTTCCTGTCGGGATACACAGCGTTCCCTCCGTTATTGCACCACGAACGCTGACTCAGGCCGGCGACGCACTGGGTTGTGCAACGCTTTGACGCGGGGGGGGGCGCGAGCGTGGACGAGTGATACGGAGCGTCGTGGTGAAAGGTAGAGTGTGATTGGCGTGGGACCTGGCGGAAGCCGGCCCAACCGCAGGGGGGGGGGTTTCACCATCACTGTTGTGTTGGTGGCATGAAAACTGCACCTGCAGCTGCGGTGACTGTCGGGAACAGAATGTAAAGCAGCTTTGTTGGCAGCCAGCCCGATTGTGAAACGCCACCCTGCCCACCGGTTAACCGTGATTCAGCTGTGCTGAAGGTGCAGCAGTTCCACGGATCAAACGCCCAACCTGCACACTCGTGTCGTTTTGTGCAACTTCCTGCTTCCACGCGAGGTCCTGCGCCTCTACGTATGCAAGCTCTCTCTGGGACGGCGCGTTGTAATCGCGTTGCTTTTTGTCGACCGCGCGGTGCTCAGGCAGATGTTCCCTGCAGAGGAAGTGGCCGGGGACGGCGCCGCGCTGTTTATCACAATCTGCTGCGAGTCCTGTGATATCGAGCAGAGATTGAAGACTTTAATACTGCTCCTCCAACGGCAAAGAAAAACGGCAGTAAAAATGAAAGCCGACCCATCAAAGCACAATATGTCCGGGCGACAGCTTCGCAGAAGGCTGCCTCGTCCCCCAACCCCCCCTCTCCCCCCACTTTCCCCCGTGTCTTACTCCTGCTTCTCTCCCCTCCTCCTCCTGTCCCCCTCCGCCCTCCCCCCACTCTCCAGTCCCACCAAGCAGGAACCGCAGCAAGTGGACTCCGTCGATAAAGCCGGATCTGCCGTGACCTTTTCTATTGTTTCGTGCGGCAGTTGGCAGAAGCGAGGATGGGAGTCCTTCCAAGTCAAATATTTGATTCATAAACACCAGAACCCCCCCCCCCCAGAGTCCAGGAGGTGCCTAGTTGCATGTGATTCCACCAGAGGGCTTGCAGATCATTGGAGAAGTGGAATAAAAAGAGAAAAAAGACGAAGAAAAAAAAAAAGAGAGAGGCCCCGGTGAGTCGTCAGGGCTCTCGCTGTCTTGCTGCGACTAAATGTTGGGTTTTACCGTGCAGCTGGGGGAGGAGGGGAGAAAAGTGGGGAAAGAAAGCAGGAGAGCATCATTTGAATGATGTTTCTGTCAGCTTCTCAGCCACGCGCCCCCCCACCTCCTCCCTTCCTTCACTCTTCCCTCGGTTCATCCTCTCGTCCCCCCCGCCCCCCCGGGAGGAATCTGCTACGATTTACTGCACCA
>JAUESE010000002.1:13156077-13168850 GCA_032274725.1 Malacoctenus triangulatus
AACCTCAAGAAGGACTAAATGGCAGCAGAAATCAGAGATCAGGGCAGAACTAGCTTGACCTTTGACCTGAAAGTATTGTAGTTTAGTTCTCCCTCGATTGTACCAATTTCTTGAACATATTCTCAAGAATTTGTAAGCTGCCAGACATAGCTGGATGTGTGAATGACATGTGAGGACAATGTGGACTTGCAACATACAGAAAGGGTTGTTCCTTGGTGACATTTAAACCCGGTCTCGAGCATGAAGAGGGACGAGCTGTTCCTGTGATTGTCGTTTCAGTGGAATAAACTACACAAAGCTTTGCCTTAAAATGAGGCCGAACAAAACCAAACGAAACAACAAAAAAACAAATCTTCCTCCTCCTCCACCTTTCCTGACCCCGTAATGTTTCCCATCCAGTCTCCAGTTACGAGTCGCTCGTCTGCTTCCGAACAAACGCTCGGAAAAAACTGTCGCGGCCGCTTCGCGACCACCATCCATAACGCCAGGATACGCTTTACCTTTGTGCAGCTTCCCTGCTGGCCTGCCTTAAGATTTATTGCTTATTGAAGTATGTAAGGAACACATAATGCAATAACCTTATGCTGATGGAATAATATAATTTTGTCCTGGCTGCCTCAAAGGAGAACGGAGCCCACTATTATCACTAAGTATTCTCTGGAGGGGAGAGGAGGAGGAGGGGGGGGGGGGAGAAAACAGAGACCCTAACGGCAGTGTTTGTGTTCCCTGTGTGCCAGCTGCATTTGGAAACACGGCGCGGAATCAGTATTCATGCAGACTTTGGTTATTTGGTGTGCAGACCTCATTATATTAGCATACCAGGAGGTAAATGACAAATAAATGCAGCACTCATCGCCGTCTCTATTTCTGCTTGACAATGCATGTTCTGCATGAATGAATATTGATGCACAGCTTTCCCCAAGATGCTTCATTTTCAAGTTAACATGCCCCCCCCCACCCCCCTCCTATTTTGGGGGGAGAGTGTTGAAGTTAAAAAAAAAAGGAGAGAGAGAGAAGGAGAGAGAGAGAGCGAGCGAGGAGCAGCAAGGAGACTTGTAAGTGGCGCACATTGTTAGCACTGAAAGCGCTTCCTGCTGCTAGTCAATAAACAGGATGCTTGCTGTGTCATCCCAGACGTTTGAAGACAGCTGCCGTATGGCAAAGAGAAACAGCTTGGAGTCTGCCACTTTGAGCTTAAATCTATTTCTGGGATTTATCCTCAGGTTTTTCTCCTCCCCCCCCCCCTCACTCTCTTTCGCTCTTTCTCTCTTTTTGGGAGAAAGGTTGAAATTGATGTAAAAGAGCACAGACACCCCCCCTCCTCTCCCTCTCCCTGCACCATCTACCTTCCCCCCTCCTCTCCTCTAAGCTCCTTCCCCGTGCAGCTCGCTTCACACACCTGCTTTTTGTTCGACACAAAGCTGATTACACTTTTCAGCAGCCATTCCTTGAAAAAAAAAGAGAAGGAAAGAAAAAAAAAAAGAGGCACTGTCAGGTAACTATGCAAATTACTGGAGGAGCAGCTGAGACTTTTTTTTTTAAAGGAATACTCTGACATTTTGGGAAATACACTTGTTATTTTGTCTCGCTAAAGACTGATCCCACTCGCTCTCTCTGAAGCTGCTAGCTAGTTATCCCAGTTTGCCACGAAGTCTGGAAGCCTCCCCAATACAAGGAACAACATGCTGGATGCTGTTTTGGTTTGCTGTTGGTTAGCTTCCAGTGAGCTGCTCCAAGAAAAAGTGGTGCGTTCTGGGAAAATCCATCCCAAAATCCTGATATCGCAATGTTTCTGTGTAATAACTCTGATTCTGGACGATCCTGCACCGGTTGGTGAGACTCGACCGGTGGATCTCTGAAGCGTCCCCGTCGACTGCCGTTTTTACGCGCCTCGCTCCGACAGCTGCTCCAGCTGTAGCCGGAACTCTGCCTCTGGATTTAGGGAGCGATGAGGTAACCATGGCAGCCAGACTGTATCTGACACAGTTGTGGCAAAACTAAGCAATTGGATGATGGCTCATTAAGAAGAGCGAGTGAAAAAAGGGGGAATAAATGTTAACTGCGAGTGGTTTTACCACCAGGAGCTGCGAACCTGAGTTAGTTTAAACTGTTTTATGTCTCTCCATCCATCACCTGGACACATTTTACTCAGTTAGCAGAGTCGATCTCAGAGTTCATCATGGGAAAGAAAAAAATATGTGTCCTTTGATAGAAAGCTGCCGTTTCTCCTTTAATCAATTGTCAATTTGGGATTTTATAAGATACTTGGCAACCTCCGACCAGTCAGAGTGCTTCTCCCTGTTTACACCTACTGTAATTCTTGGCTTTCCTCTGCAGGCTGCAGCTGAACGGAGCAGCTCTGAGCAGGTAGCTTTCAAACTGAGCCCGAGAAAACAGGAAAAAAAAAAAAAAGAAGGAAAAACATTTTTGAAAACGCATCAAACCGTTCTCCACCGCCACACATCCGTGGATGTGATATGATCTCTCTACTTTACTTGAGCGCCTCGTTCTCGCCCTCTGACTCCCCCCCTCCACCCCCCCCGCCGGGCTCGTACGGTTCCAGGCTGTAGTGAGCCCAGCCCAGCCCAGCCGGTGGATAACCCCCGCTACCTCATCCTCCCCCCCCGGGGGACCAACTTACATCCTTCCTCCTCTGTCCACGCTCTTTACCATTCTCCTCGTATCTTCGCTCGGCTCCACTTCCCTCCACCATCTGCTCCGGCCAAATCCCCAGCCAAACCCCCCTCCGCTAACCCCCCCCCCCCACTCGCCTGTTTAAATCTCCCCGCATCTCTTCCTTCTCAGCACTAGGAAACAGGAAGCAGCACCTGCCACGTTACCTCACTTCCTGAGTGCTTTTCGCCTCAGCGCGGGGAGACTTTTTATGTCCTTTCTGTGCATTTTGGAGCGACGTCGCAGCTCGCCAACTCGCTTTCTGGCAGCGCTTCCCACCTCCCCGCAGTCGGGGGCAGTATTTTCAGTGACAGGCTGCGTCTGGACACCTTAATCTGCTCGCACTGGCAACCTTGGCCGGCCTCGCTCTCTCCCCCGTTCTCCCTGACCCGAGCCACCCTCCGAGCGGGTCCCCCGGCATAAATCCCCCCCCCCCCCCTTTCCTGCCTCCTCAGCTGGATTCTTATCAATTCATCCGTTACGTCCTTTGGGGGCTGTCATCTTTACAGCAGCTTAAAAAAAAAAAAAACAAGACGGCGTGTCGGCCCCGACCTCTTATTTAGGACGAAAACAGAAGAGATGTGGCGATGTCGCATTCTTCTGTCACAACCCATTTCCCCCGTCTTGCCTTGCCATTACCCAGCTTAGGAAATATTCTTATTGTGCATTGACTCTATTGAGTTAGGTAACTCAAAACAGGATGTTTCACTGCGCAATTACCGCCCACAAGGAATGATGGAGGAACAAACAGGAGCCGAAGCCACTCGGAGCGGTCATTTGTGTCCACCGCGAGGTGGAAGTCCATTGTTTTTTTTTTCCGACTCTCGAGCTATTCCTTGCACGCCGCGCTTCCTGCGCTCTCACCAGGCAGTCGGAGGGGGGGAGCACGGCCATGTGTCGGGTCACCCCGGTCCTCGCACGGCCCGTTGTAACCTTCCCCCCCTCGCCTCCAATCACGTCCGCCCGGAATGTGACATTTACGTGTCACTAATCGGCGAATATGAAAAGTCAGACCGTGTCCATAAAGCCACAAAAATGATCCCATGTTCACCAACCATGTCTCATTAGCCTCCCCTAAAATATCCACTTGTGGCGAGTAAAGCGAGATTAAAGTTTTACGATTAGAACCGGTCAAGGGTGGCCGGTGATTGGGGTTAAAGTTATCACCTCAAATCACCAGGGTGGACTTAAATCCGCTGGACAGAACTTTTTGTCTCTGCCTCGCACAGCTTGTGTGGGACTAAGAGAGAAGGTGTCAGGTGAACGTGTCCAGTTGTTCAAGCGTGGGAACGTCTTAAAAAAAAGACCCTTCCAATAGACGCAGATTAACCCGACATTGATGAGCTTCATTAGAATTCCGAGGGCTCATTTAGCTTATTTTTATTTCTATTTGTAAAATACGACACCGTAAATTTGAACAAGTCGCAGGTTCTGAGGTATATTTAATTAATTTAATGCTTCCCCGTTCTGAGCAGTCTCTCTCGGTCGTTGCCAGCCCCTGAGAAAGGTGAGTTACCCTGCAGGATGGCTGCAATCCCCAGTCTTAGTTTGACTTTCACACGTTAAGAAGATTCTCTCTGAATTCTGTAGCTCAACTATCAGCTGTTACTACCCAGGTAATCGCTGCAGCAGCTCCTCTTTGCTTGGGTTGCTGTGACTGATGAACAGGGGAAGTCAGACTCCAGAAATGCTTCTGTCGGATCGTTGATTATTAAAGTCGAGTGGGAGTGATCAAAAAAAAAAATGCAGGGTTTTGTTGGGATGAACAAACGCTGCGAGCAATCTGCAATTGATTTATTTATTCCGGTCTGAATGGATTCAGTCACACACAATTGACCTTTTCTTGCACTGCACCAAGTGTAGTGATTGTTGTGTACACTGCAAAATGTTCGGCACTTAAAAAGTCATCAGAACTTGAGTGAATTCGTCAGTATTAACAAAAAAATAGCACACCAAGGGGGCTGCTGAGCGGCAGCGACTCTTGAGTGGAAATATTATGTTACACGCAAAAGTGCACTGCAGCATGAGATGCCGCGATTTGGAACGATGTGGAATAAAGTCTCATTATGGGCCGATTAACAGCAAAATCCTGTTTATAACTGAATCATAATGATTTATGTCTCGCTGAGATCATGTTTGCCGCGCCGGCGACCTTCGCAGGGGCGCGCCCCGCCTCCCTGCCGGGCCGGGGCTGAGACCGAGTCCAGCCCTCGCACTGTGGACGAAGGAAGGGATAAAAAAAAAAGAGGAGGAAGCAAATGAACAGTGTGAATTTACAAGCACACGTAACTGTGAAATGTGGAGAACTGATCGTATGAATCAGCAGGAAATGAAGAAATAATGCGATTAGGTTCAAGGTTTCCTTTAGAGCTCGACTCGTTTGCAATATTAATATAAACAAGTTTGGTTACTCTGCGTCACTTCCAGCCAACACAAATGAATCAGTCAGCATTTCTCTGTTTGAATGAGATTAGTGAAAGAGAGACTAAGACATTAAGACTGGCAGCATTCAGTCCATCAACACTATAAAATTCTATCTCCTTCTGAGCATCTTTGCTCCTTTTGGGTTAAAATATTAAATTCTACAGATTGTTCACATGCAATTTGGTCCTGCTTAGAGGGCGGAGCCTATCGATTTGGGCCACACCTCCGGTCATCAGGTGGTGGTGGTCAGGTCAGGTCAGGTCGGGTCGGGTCGGGTCGGGTCGGGTCGGGTCGGGTCGGGCCTGGCTACGTCCGGAACCACATTTGTGTGTTGGAGTGCTCCCTTCCGGTTCCCTGCTCAAATTTATCGTCTTTATCTTCTATTTTTTGCAGCGACGTCCGCTTCTCTTCTGTCCTTGGTAGAGAAGAAATCTTGACAAAAGCGAAACGAGTGCAAAGGTGCCTGACACACTGTTTCTCCTTAACCTCACATGCAGTGAATGGGAGGTTTTTTTCTCAGCAGCGCTTCCTCTTTCCCGTTTATTTTTAAGAACTTTTTTTTTTTGCACCGCTTGCTCTTCAGCCGCTTACACACTCCGGATGAACCGGGGCCGCGTAATTCATACTTACACCCCTGTCATAAAAACCCCAACTATCACTGATACGCTGGATGGCTCCGGATCGATCCCCTCCCCGCTGATTTAAATGGCTGCACGAAACTGTTAATAGAACATCTCGGCGCTGCAGGCTGAACGCATCGATCCCATACAATGTTTTCACTGGCTCCAGATAGAGACTATTGATAGACTGAGTATAGATCCTCCGTATTAGACTCTGCATGAATGTGGAGATTCTTACCATTGACCCAAGATTGGATCACTGTTGGCATGTGTTTGACTGTATTGCTTTGTGCAGCTTTTTTTTTTTTCTTTTTTAACACTTTGTGTTTTAAGACGAAGACGCCCCCATGAGCTAGCTGCTGCGAGCACGATCAGGAGAAGCAGCCGATGTCAGATATTCATGATTAATGGGCTTCGGGACTGATTGATTTGTCTGAGACTTCCATGACAGACAAAATGTTTCATTATATCAATCAATAGGAGCGTCTGGCTTGAAGGCGCAGTTTCATTATGAGCGAGGAGTTAATCTAACCTTTCATCTACAGTACGCGATGAGGTTTATTAGGGTTCAAGGATCAAAGCTGCTCTCAGAAGTCGTCCCTCCCCCCCTCCCTCTCCCCCCCCTCCCTGATTGTCACCCGCACGTTGCCAGGAAACCAAACAAGCGTGGCGATAACAGGAAATGATTTCATCTCCTCTTTCCTTTAAGTCAGAGCCGGAGCTGACACGCCGCCACGCACGAACCCGGGGAGCACCGAGAGGCCAAGCCGACGCCAGGGACACAAATGCCAAATTATGTGGAACCGTGGAGAGCCACAGGAGCTCGCCACAGCACGTTTTACACACAGAGCGAGGCGCTTGAAGGTGCCACCATGCTTTAAGTACCCTCACCATAGAAGAAATCCATCCCCTCAGTATCTCACATATGTATTTTATGTGATTGTTGCAATCAGGAGAACTTAACTCTGCCTCCAGTCTTCCCCAAAGACGAAACGTCATTTACAAAGAGCCACATTAACACAACTGTGATTCAGATGTGAAAACCGGGACGCCAAAGCGATGCTGCAAAGGTTCCAGATCTCCTTCCTTCTGTTATAATGGACTTCAGTTCATTTTCCCACACTTAAAATTCAAACATAAAGTAGAAAAAAGGTCCAACCGTCCCTCACGAGCAGCCGCAGCAGGCAACAGGGAGAGAAACCTGCAGTAGAAGCAGATTCAGAGCTGGAGACGGTCTGTGACACTGACGATGTGTGAAATGCTTCCAACATACGACAAAAGTCGAGGTTGATCAATGTGAAACGCCACAACCTTTTGTTCCAAAAACACCTTCAACAATAAAAGGAAGGGGGGAGTCCACATTGTGTTGCCAGGCTGCGTGAAGGACACAGAGCGAGCATCGGTCCAATCGCGGCACGTCGCGTCTCGGTCTTGGTAACAACGCGCCGGCGAAACAAAGACAAAAGCACGGCAGCATGGCTTCTCCGTGCGGAGCGGATTTGGTTCCCGGCGCGTATAGAGACATCTTCCCTCACTCCGGCTCGCCCGCTCTCGGTGCAAATGTAAACAGAGGAAGATCCCTTAAAGGTACCATGTGCTCTCCTCTGGGGAGCCGCTCAGCGGGTCGTCCGCATGAAAGGAATCCCCAGAAGACTCGGGTTGGAAAGCACCAGCAGCCATCCAAGTTGTAATCAGGGGCCCGGGCGGCTTTGTTTTAGGAAAGTCGCAAGCCCCCAAAACACCGACAACCTCCAGTTAACCCGTAAACAAAACGTCTCATAAGCATACTGTGGCGCAGACAATGCTTTAAAGAAAGAGCAAAACAACAACGTAGCAATACTAAACAACCAGGAACCACAGAAACTCAACAATGTAATTCACGGCGTGCCCTTCAGGGACATCAAAGTCGATGGGACGGGTTCATTTCATGCAGATGTTGCACGCTTGGGAACAGAAAGGGACTTCCAGGCGTGTTCAGGTGACAGATTTCTTGACTCCGTCTTGCAAAACAGAAGAAGCTTTAGTGGTTAGCATCACTCAAATCCAGTCGCATTTCGGTCAGCAGACCGTGTATGTCCTTCGGACCCCAGAGGACCCCGGCGCGCTCTTTAAGCAGCCCCAGAACACGCCTGAGTAATTTCCTGGTTACAGCTGCTACTTCGCCACAGGTTAAGTGCTGAAGTGCGTCTGTAAGAGAACAATTATGTCAAAAAATAATTACAAGGTGAATAAAAGGGGAGGGGGGCACTGTTCACAATGAGGCACATTGCTCCGTGCCACACAAAGACTCCAAATTGACTCTTTACTTTAATTACAGAATCCTAAATGTAGTCTGACCTCAAATCAAGCCTGCAGCTGGATTCGACTGATCTCGTGTTCACGACTTGCTGAATGTCCCCACAAGGATGACAAGTCCCCATGATGACAGCGTGCGAACACATTCAGGTCCCCACTCCAGCCTGAGTACACATCCACTTGCGCACTCGCATAAACCACCCCCTAAAAAGAGCGAGATCGCTCGTGCTACAAGACACCGAAATGGTCTGCGGCTTTATGGACATAAATGTGAGTGATTGCTTCCTGTTGCCACACAGAAAGCCGCCTAATGTGGAGTGGCAGCGTGATGGGAGTGCTTCTACCACTGATCTGCAATTCTTTCATTAGAGGCTGCTCACTCAGCGCTGGAGCTGCCTGATGGTTGCCAGGTCGGAGCCAGAAGGGCTCATCTGCACAGATAAGAATGAACCATACCAGAGCCGCCCCGGGCAGCCTCTCTGACATCTTGTACTCGCTCGATGGAGCTGCGAGGAACGAAGTATCTGGTCTGACTGAGACCCCTTTTCAACCCCCCCTCCCACACACACACACATTCAAGAAATCCTCCCTAAATATATATTTGGGCTTAGAAATCCCAAGTAGGCAACGCTGAGGTGTCAGCATCCCCTCTGTTTGTTGTTTCGGAGGATTTTGATCCAAACTGATGGTGTCTCCTGATGAATATTCAGCGACTGATGGTGTCAAATCCCCGGCTGATGTAACGCGGGCCTCCTCATGAAGACGTACACCCCCGAAACCCCGCCGGTCCCCGTTGTGTCACGCTGCTCCATCTCCTCCATTAACATCTTGATAATAGCCCAGTGGTACCTGTCAGGGGTTGAAAGAAAGACTTCAGTGTCTGCTGCCTCAATAATTTGTAGCGTCTTTGGCCCCGGTTGGGGAGGAAGGGGGGGGGAATCAGGGGGAGGCCTGGGTCTTCTCAGGGGAGCCTCACAAAAGCTAAGTGCCGCGTTCCCGGAAAACACGGCTGGAATTTGGCTCCGGGGCAGATGGGTATCCCCTTTTGACGAAAAAGGGAGGGTGGAATGTGTTCTGTGTGGGAGGGACTGTGTGTGTTGATGGGAGGGTGGGGTGGGGGGTGGGGGGGTGCCCGGCTGCTGGACCTGCACCGGCTGAGGGATGGAGAAACATGTGGTGAGCTGATGAAAACAAGCATCTCAAACCGAGATAGTGGAACGGAGATGGAGTTGGGTTTTGGGGGGGTGGAGAGAGGGGTTGGGGGGTTTTTTCGAGCCACACTTGCGTGTTCAGCTCTGCTGCAGGTTTCCGACTGAAGTAACTTGCGCGACATCAGTCTTTATATCTCCTTTACCAAGCATTTCGAGGGACTTCTTTGTGTTGTGAGGTGCCTTGCATTCGATTTACAGGAAGTAATTCTTTCTGAGCACTTTATCCTGAACCAAGAGGAGGGTGTTTAGATCCGTCTCACCATTGTTTGCTCTTCGATCATATTAAATCTGTTCTTTCCTTTTGCTGCTCCGGTACAATACGGCCCAGTTTGGAATAGATTCTCCTTCATCCCGCTTCGCCAGCTGCCGGTCGTTATCATTGACTTCATTGACTCTATTGGTCCGCTGCATTTTTAATGGGAAATGACAGAATGGCAAATACGATGTTTGGATTTCTGTGCTGACGTCTAATTGCCTGATATGTGCAGAACATCCTGAAGGGTTGGATTTTAGTTTTCGGTGTCATAAAATCCTTCCAAATCTACATTGTATTCACTGTATTTTAAATGCATCTAAGAGAGCTGTGACATTAATATGAATTCCCACAAAGCGAAATTGAATCCCCCTTTTCAGATTGACACGCTACAGGTAATTGATGTATTCGAAATGTGTGACATCACTTTGAGGTCAGCCATGTTTTCTGGCTAAAAAGTCTTGATTCTCTCAGCATTCCTGCTGAACAAAAAACAGGAACAAGACGATCAGTCGCAGTACGCGACAAACACCAAGTATTAGTTTGATCCAGACCACAGTCAGCCTGTCCTCGTCCTCAAAATGACAAATGCCTCGCCGCTGTCTGCATGCGCTTTGCTCGAGTAGTGCTTGACCTGATTACAGTCTGCCTGAAACAAACTGTTTAATGTACACTGAGTGACAGCTCTGAAACGCTCTGGAGTGCTCTCTCTGAAAAGTTTTGTGTCTCCGTGACTTCCTTTGACGCTTGTCCTTAATTACACGCGGAGTACCACAGGGCTCGCTACTTGTTCCACTTTGGCTTTCTGTCTAAGTCCTGCTTTCTTGGGGATCCTTTCCCCCTCTCTCTCTCTCTCTCCTCTGTGCTGTGCTGGCTCAGGCACTCGGCTGCTTGTCAATCTTCGAGCCTTCCGCTGCGCTACCCGCAGCTCACAGGCCCGCCTTATTCTGCGCGAGCTTCGCGTCGAAACCGTCCTAATAACTCTCCTTTTTTTTTTTTTTTCGGCACTCAACATGGGCCTGGCTCACAGCGACGTGAATGTTATGTTTGTTTCACCAGCAACAGCGGTTTGCTTAGAATAAACAGCGGAGGAGCTTGGCAGGGAGCACAAACAGTCATCAACAGTACAGCTGAGAGAAGACAGAGAAATAAACAACACCAGCGCAACCGCAACACAGCCTGACAGAGCGCGAGCTGCTCCGTTTGACTGGCAGGTGAGGCCTGTTTTTTTTTTTTTTTTTTTTTCTTTTGTCTGTGCGGTGTGGTGTGGTGTTTCTTTTTTTTTTTTGTTTTTGCAATTAGTGCCGAAATAACTTTAAAAAAAAACAGATTAACTCCGATCTAATCCCTAAAGCTCCAGCTACAAACACAGTGCATGGTCAGGTTGTAAGCCTCACCGCTCGAGCATCAGCCCTCATATTAGAGGAGCCGGAGTGTTTACCGGACTTCGCTGAGCCTCTTTTACATCCTCCGGGGAGAGTAAGTCTCATCCCATTAACTCACCCAAGGTTGGCCGGGATTTTCATCTCCAAAGATATGCATTTCTAAACATTGTATAAGCATTGTGCATTATTCATTGGGCTTATTAGAGGAGGTGGACTTTGGCTTATTGCAAATCAGAGGAACAAATATTAACCCATAACATTAGCATGCGAATGAGTAAGCGTCTCTGTGAATGACTTACAAGGACCGGTTTCACAGAACATGCCCCAGAGGTAAGCGCTGCTCCACACCTAATACAAACAATATATACTGGAATTAAAATTGCATGACAGCCCCCCCCCCCCCTCCTGTACTGCAACTCCAATTTGTTTGTACTTAGACAATATCCTATGCGCATTATAGTGAATGTCGTCGGTTGGTGCTGTATTTCGTAAGGAAAATAACACAATTAACCTCGCTAAGAAGGAAACGGTGTGTTATTTTCAGCACTACATGGGAAAAAAATAGTAAGCAAGCATGTGAGCATGTTATGTGTGCGGTATGCACATGCCTGCCCATGTGTTCCCGATGTTTGTGATGTCTTTTAGCATCAATTCATCAATGGAAATCAATGATCCTGCAGGACTGAGCTGTCTGAGTGTGGCCCGGGGTTTTATTTTTGTTGAGACTGCAGCCCTAATGAGGCACCGCGAGCCCCCCCCACCACCCCCACACCCCGTTCCTCACGGACTTCAATGCCAGCCCCCCCCCCCACCCACCCCACCACCACCACCACCACCACCCAGCCGGCTCGCCCTGCACTCCGAATGCCCCGATGCAGATGTCTCCAACACCAGACACTCATTAGCCATGGGGTGCGAATTCCAGCCTTCTCTCACTTTCTTCATTCATTATGAAACAGACGTATGGGAATTATTCAAACAGCAAAGTTTAGAAAAAGAAGGAGAAGAAGAAGGAGGAGGAGGAGGAGGAGGAGTGTTGCCGGACTGAAACTGCTGCGCTGCATCTCCAGCAGAACTGAGCACGTGTTGGGCCGGCCGCGGTATACGCAGCCAAGTAAACATCTTAATAGATCTCAACTGAACGGCCTCCTCGGAGGAAGTTGTTTAAAATTCAGCGTCTCCCGCGCGCCCAGCAATTCAGCGCGGTCGCGCTAAATGGAGGTTCCACACTCAAATCGTATACGTTTGCGGCCTCATTTGTGTCAATCATGTTCAACTTGGCAACAGCCCGCCCGTCTGTGTCCATCAGCTGCTCGATGGGAGTCATCAGACTCCAGTCTCGGCGTGTTCCAGCTTGTCATCTCCGTGACGCACGCGGCTCAACTTTACTTGACCCGGTTGCATCACTTCACTGCCTCTCATCTCAGAGCATTTGTCATAATTACATTATCGAAGGATGGTGAGCGCACATGCGCGCGTGTGTGAGTGGAGGTGTGTGTATGTGTGAAATAAAGTTGCAGAAGGCTCCGAGAGTGTGTTTTGATCGCAGGCGCGGTGTTTTCTAATTACTGTCTGAGAGAGAAACTCCTACTGGGGCTGCTGGTTGAACATCTTCAGGCATCACAGAGTCTGATGATGAACACAGCGAAGGCTCGTTCAAAGACGGGTCTTTTTTTCCCTCCCGGTACTTTTATGTTGCCAGGCAGCACGAGGAGGCTTGCTTCTTAAATGCAAATTGGCCACTTCCTGCGCAGTTTAAAGTCAATACTCCAAATTTAAAGCACTTTTCTCAAACTGATGAATTCTCACTTCAGAACAAGTGGAGACTTATTTGGTGCAGCGTGGCGTCCAGTCCACAGAAGTGGCGAGTAATCAAGTTCTTTCTAATGTTTTTGGAGAATCCTAATTCGGA
>JAUESE010000002.1:13212005-13222551 GCA_032274725.1 Malacoctenus triangulatus
CCGTCACGGCCTCACCCCTCCCTCCCCCACCCCCCCACCCCCTCCACAGCCGTCCCCCCGTTGCATGCATATTAACGAAAAATGCACCTCGTTTTCTCCCTCCGCCTGAAAGTCGTTTATCCTAATGCGGGAGGAAGTTGCGGCTTCGCCGGCCTCCTCATGACTTATTCAGGATAATGTGCGACAGTGACGCTCTAATGGCATCCTGTTGGAGCGCCCGCTAACAAATGGCAGGCTTGTAGTGTCCACCCAGGGTCTGATTAATATGCAGGGGCAATCGATCGGAGGTGGCTCGACCCCCCGCGGTGATCCGCAGGGAGGAGGGCAAGGGGGAAGGGGGGGGGGGGTGCAGACGGCACAAGAGTATGGACAGAGTGTACATAATGGGCCATATGTTTGACCAGCTGAATGTATGTATGTGTGTGTCTGCGTCTGTGTTTGAGGTCTCCTGAGCGACTCCTACAGAATAAACAGACGGGGGGGGCAATTCGCCCAAGGACGTTTTTTGCGCTGGCCGTGTCGACACATGCAGACATTATGTCGTCCCTCTCGAGCCCCCGGGTGACAAACTGCTTCTGTATTCCTTCATAAATGCATCTAATATTCAGACTGGACTCTTGATGACCCTTGTTTTTTTTTTTTTTCCCCCCCTCCTTTTTCCTGCGAGTCCTTGATCTGGGTTGCCTGCTTTTTGCTGCTTCCTTGGCAAACTGCTTCCTCTTAACCACATTGACCCTGTGAAAAGCAAAAAAAACACACACACACATACACACGCGCACATGCACACACACACACACACACACACACACACACACACACACACACACACACACACGAGTGCTGTAGTTTGGTGGCAAGCCAAGACACGGGAACGCCATCAATAAAACTACAGAGGCAATACAGAAAAAAAAAAGGGGGGGAACATGGCACATCCTCACAGCCCCCCCTCAACCCCCCTCGCCCCCCCAGTTATTTTTCTTTAAATGCCCCCCGCTTCTTTTCCCAGCAAAGTGCTAAACGATGACAAGCCAATTAACCTGCGTCATTAGTTCGAGAGGAAGTTCTTTTAAACAAAACCACGAGGCAGAACTTTAAGGGGGGGTTTGGGGGGGGAGGGGGGCTTTGCATTATTGATCTAATGTCAGTGCCGGAAGCAGCGGTTGTCATTGGGGAGCCGACGCGGGCTGCAGCGAATTACCGTAATGGCTATCGGTGCCATCTGAAAATCAGCTATCATTGTTAACCACTAATGGGCTGTAACATACTGTTAGTGTGCTTGCTAATGCATTGCAGATTAGCTGGATTTGGTTTCCTCCTCTTCATCTGTTTCCGGGGGGGGGGGGCAGATTTGAAGGGCATCGTGCGCCACGCGTTCGGAAGCGGACCGCACTCACACGCGTTTAATCTCAGGACGTTCTTCGTCTTCATCCTTCCCTTTCTTTTTTTCACCCCCTCTTTTGCACGCAGGCCAATTAAAGGCAAATCACATGGCAGCGCAAAACATCCTCCATCTTCTTGGCGACCAGTTAATCAATGACGCTGTCTGTTGTCACCTCGAGGGAGTAAATCTGAGAGTGCGAGCAGTTTCCTGAGGACGCTAGCTTGGCCTTTTCACCTGTATTCTTTGAGTTTTTGGGTTTTATTAAAATGACATTATTGTTGTTTTATCTCAATTTCCTAAAATGCAAGTAGAAGGATGCACCTGAATGTTAGACATCCAACAGATTTCTGGCATATTTAGCTCGATAAGCTTAAAAACAGTGAGTCAAAGAAACTCTGTGAGGAGCTTTGACATCACTCGACACTGAGAGCGCATCACCGTCTCACTCATACATTTAGGCTTGCGTCACGTATAAGCGATTGTCAGAGTGAGGTATTCACTACTCCTGTTGCGCTTGGCTATCATGTGACCTGAGACGCAGGTACAAATACTAATTCAAGCAGAAAACTCGGGTATTTCCATTTCAGGAGCACAGTAATGCGAGAGTACAGCTTGGCTCCAGCTGGAGCGAGACGGCAGCGCCTCCAGCCAGGAGCTGTCCATTCACTCTCATCATATGGGGAAGTCAGGCCGAGTCGTCCATCTATATGTAAAGTTGAAGGTTCGGTGGCCTTCAGGTGACATCTGACACAGTCAAGCGTGTTTCCACGACGACAGAGGTGCCTCGTCTAAAGGGGCTTCGCTTCGATTTATATTCCAGACGATGCAAACATTCATTGAAAGGTGACAAAGGTGTTTAATACACAAACGCTCGGACCTCAGAGTCTGGAGGCAGCGTCCTCTCTGCTCCACAGAAGACAAAACCAGCATGTTGGTTTTGTTTCCGATGACTGAAGCTCAACCCCTCTTTGATTTCAGCCAGCTAACCTGAAGAGACCTCTCGGCTCCCTGACAGTTGGAACCGATTAGGCTTCAAAGGGTGAAGAAAAGAGAAACAGGCTGTTTTCACACCGATGGAACTTTCACAACTTCTCCAGCAACAGCACGTGTCGGTCCGAGGGCACTTTGAAGGCGCTGGGCTGTTCGTGCTGGCGAGGGGCCGGGCAGTGATTACTCAGGCGCAACAATAAAAGAGCTTCAGGAAGAAGAGTCCCGATGTCCGAACCTGGATTTTGAGACCAAAGGGCGTCAAATATAATGACACGAGAGTAAAACATACACAACTTTTGTTGCTAACTTAAACATAAGGCATCTTTGAATGCTGTTCAGTGGAGAAGTGGTTGCACAGGAGTAAGGCCCACAACTGAACAGCAGGTGGCAGCGACGCCATCAAACAAGACATTGACGAAAGCTAGCCACCGCACTGCTTGCAAAGAATACGTTAAATGCAGATGTTTTCCAAATGGAATCGTCTTTCCTTCCTTAAGAACAAAAACAGAACTCATATTGGAACAACATGCTATGATGTAACCGGGCGGGTGCATTTAGAATAGAGTTTGGGCTCTCTGTGGCCTCTGGGTGTAACCTGCCTTGGTTTAGACATCCTTGGCCTGCAGTGATGCTCCAATCACAGCTTGGATACTAACTTGATGCCAAATACCAGCACATTTTTTTAAAGACAGACAAACACTGGCAGGAAGATTCACAAAATGCAGAAACCTTCAAATTAAAAGCGCTGGGCAGTTTCCTCAGTCTTAAATTGTCCAAAACATGCAGTCCAGAGCTCGTGGCCCCTCTCATGCTCTCTGATGCCCTCTCAGGGGGTCCCGGGCCCCATGTTGTCAACTGAAGGGGATGAGCGCCACACTGGAAGATCCGTCAAGTTGCAAGACGTAACATTGCATTATTGAAGTGGTGTTATGAGACGGTGAGGTGATGATCCCCTCCCGAGAGCGAGCCGCGCCTCCTCCGGATTTATGTTTCGCTTCAGGTTGTCACCGACACGCCGGTAACACCTATAGACCCGACCTATCCGCGTCCGTTCAATAAATAAATGATTGGGCGAAGTTTGAAGCGCATGACGCCTATATCATTTTTACGACGAAAACCTGACTAATAACTGCCCTCCCCCTCATCGGATTGCGAAGGAGATACAATAAAAACATTATTCTCGCCCATACCTCATATGTATTATTAACGACCAGATAGGAGATTCTCTCATATCTCATTACCCATAAAAAAAAGAAAAAGGCCCCGAATGACAGCGGGTTTAATGTAACACCCCTGCTGACTGCTGCGAATAGAATCGTGCACTTTTGCAACAAGAAGAAGAGTGTCATCGCGTTTTGTTGTGGTTGAGAAAAAAAAAAAGTGGATTCCAACCCAAAGGGCAAAAAAAAAAAAAAGTTTCGACTCTTCTTCTCTCGCTCTCCTTGCTCATGTCACCGTCTTTCACAGGCACGTATGCCCTTAGCGGGGGCAGGGCGTGATCCTGCGCCTCATTAGAAATGTACTACACGTGCCTTCCACCAAAGTGATATGTAAGCAAAAAAGAAACCCAATTGAGAACACGCTGCCTCGCCGTGGCGCACTCCTCCCCTGCCTCGGCGCGCCACGAGCGTGCCTCATTACCTTCAAAGAGCATTTTCAAACAGCAGTTTGGGAGCCTTGCCAACATTTCTCTCCCTCTCTCTCTCTCTCTCTCTCTCCTCAGGAAATTTTCAAAACAATTTGGTTTTGCCATCTTTATTTTTGTGATTTGTGCGTTGAATAATTAATGCTCTCCTCTCATCTGCCCCCATCGAGCGCGCGCGCCATTCCACCCCCGCCCTCGGCCCCTCTGTCGACGTCAACTGGAGCAGGGTGGGCGACAGTAAATATAAAGATATCATTTTACACAGGTGTAATGCCAGAGCGTGAGGGGGGGCGCGAGTAATTACCAATAAAAGGTCGAGTCATTAGCCCCAAGTGGCCACGAGTACAAGAAGCAACATATTGAGTGTCATTGACCGGATTAATCAATTTTACAGCCTTTTGCTTGCTTTTTATTTGGTTTTTGCAGGTTGGACATTTTAGCATCCCCCGAGCTGCAAGAAAGAGCGAAGCATTCAGCACATTCTCTCCATGCATAAAGCTTCGGGGAGGGGTGGGGGTTGGGTGGGGGGGTTATGCCTCTCGAAGGAGGTGAAAATGAACAGCGGGCCCCGGCGCCTCGGAAGACAGAGGCGAATTTAAAGACAAACGTGCTCGACCAGATGTAACTCAATTTGCTTAAATATCCTCTGACTCGGCTGCATTATCAGCCAGCTCAGGCCTCCAGTTATTTTTTTTTTTTCTTTTTCCCTCCCCCCCCCGCCACTGCTGCTGAAGCAGAGATGCAATTATAGATGCTCTGTTATATGTAGAGGATGTATTTGTGTTTCCACGCCTGCATGCACACTTGCAACGGGTGGACAGGCTGGAATCTGTGCGTGCGAGCGCGGCTGCTCCTCGCTCCGCCTCCTGACTGACAGCTGCCCCGCAGGCGAGGCTCCACCGGGTGGCATCCTCTGACCCCCTCACCTCTCCCACCTCACTGGAAAAAAACCCCAAGCCTGTGCTTTTGCGCTTCAAACAGAGCCCGAAAATGTCACGTTTTGAAATATCGTCAAAGAGTGAGCCAAATGTCCCGTTCTCTGAGAACATTTAGGATCTTATAGATCCGCGTTCGGAGGCTTTGTGTCCTCGCCTTGATTTTTTTTTTTCTTTTTATGAATCGTAAAGCAGGATCACCTTCCATCACTGCCAGAGGAGACGGCGCACTTTCCAGGCAGACACGACGTGAACCACAATAACACGCGGGCCGGGGAAAGCTTTTTGTTCCACAACCTCACAGTGCGAGTCTCTCGGGGAGTTCCTCCTCGCGGAAGAGACTTTTCCAATCGTGAAACATATTTTCCCTGTTGCGGCGTCGAGAGCACGTGAAGGTCGGAGCCATTAAATTCAGCGAGGTGGAGCTGGAGAGGCCTGAATGAGACGGCGAGTTTGTCCATTCTCATCCAAGAACATCAGACCCAGCTGACGGAGAAGTTTGGACAGAACCTCGAGTTTAGTCGTCACGAATGAGGACGCAAAAGTGCTGTGTGTTTGGGTCAATGACAGAACAAAATGGCTCCTTTTTAGTAACCAGAATCTCAGTTTTGGAAGCTCTCAGACTCTAAATTGACTCTTTATTCATCACTAGTTCCAAAACTATTTGCCGAAACAAGCAAACCAGTGGGGTCCAAAATGGTGGTTCTGTGTCGCTCGGGTCCAGCCAACCACCTTCAGCTTCACCCACTGCTTTTCTGCTTCAGATTCTCTTCCTTTCATCACCCCCACCCCCTCCCCCACCCCCCACCCCCCCAGCCACAGAGCAGCGAGTTAGCATCAATGCCTCGGAGGTCAGCAGAAACCGTCGCGTTTACAGATGCATTTATCTGTTTGTTCCTGCATTCCACGTCAAGTGATCAGGGGGTGGGGGGGTCAAACGCGGCGACCCGGCCTGCAGTTGCATGACCACCAATGACGGGTGGAGGAGGCTGGGGGGGGGGGGGGTGTCCTATCTGATAGATGCCTGCTCCCCTTTCCCCTCGTTCTCCCGCACTCCTGTCTGTCTTTGCTCCCCTTCTCCCCCGCCGAGATAAAGAGAGCTGACTTGGATCCCGAGGGGGCCGAATCAAAGTAGACCCCTCTACGGCCAGGCTGGAGGGGGGGGGGGGGGGTGCGGGGGCTTGGAGCGGCTTTCAGGTTCAAAGGCCTTTATCACCTCTAGAAGCTGACCACTGTCAGCTCCAGTAGAGCCGACCGCCTTTGATTGTCTCCTTGTCCTCTTGTATCTACCGGGGGTTATCCGGCTGGACTGACACATGCTAAAGGCTGTTAGCTTTGATAGTGAAGACGGGGCGAGGGGGAAGCTGCTGAGCCTTCCTTCAGTCCGACATATACACGCAGAGACGCAGAGTGTTTAACTCGCTTCGATGCATCTGTCCTTAGATTAAATGTGTCCTCCGGTGTGAGAGCATCTTTCCGTGCCCTTCGTCTTTCCTGCCCTTTGTGTCTTTGTCCACGAGTTCTAATAAAACAGCTCTTCGGGTGTGTGTGTGTGTGTGTGTGTGTGGGGGGGGGTTTCTTTTCTGTTTGTTTTTTTCTCTCTTTGGTGGGTTTGACTGAAAACCCCGATGTAAATCAAGTTAATGACAGCGGACCCGCGACGGCGTCCGATTTATCCACGTCACGCGGCGGCAGGCGGGCGGGGGCGAGCCGCACGGACCGCGTTCGGGAGGGGGGGGGGGGCGGCGTCGGAGGGGAGGGCACCGCGCCTCATTGGCTTTCCTGTGATGTCCTCGGCCGCTTTGAAGATGTCCGCCAGCTCCGTTCACCTTTGAATTCTTATCACGGCCCAATAGATCAGTAGTGAAATATACCCTCAAAAGTTATGAATTCATGAATTTTACACAGGAATATCTTTCACCGAGTCCATATCACCGAGGGGAAAGTTTCCCCGCTCAGAGGCAAAGTTGCAGCCTGTAAAAAAAAAAAAGAAGAAAAAAAAAAAGAAGAAAAAACACACAGAGGGAGATAGCAGCATTGATATTCCATGCTAACACCTGCAGCATGTTGCCTGGAATTAACTTCATGTAAGGGAAGGTCTGTGCTTATTTCATAGAAAGGTCACCTTTTTATAAGTCTGATAAAGGTTGAGATCACGCATCGGTGAGGAATAAAAATGATGTAGCCCTCTCCGCCACCGTCTGTCTGGAAGGCGTGGGGGGGGAGGGTGTAACGTCTGCGTGTGCGCTGAATGAAGAAGCAGCCACATGTGACTCTCATGGGAGTCCTCGGGGTGTTCTGCAATAAACGCGCCGTTGTTGGTCCTAATTGCCGCAGTGTGTCAACACGGTCGCGTCTTAATCTGAGAGTCCAGGCGTGCGCCGGGTCCGCAGGCCATGGACACGCGTGTGCCATGCTGCGTCGAGTAACGCAGCCGTGACTCAGCCCGTTTCAAGTTTGGGCTCGCAAGCAAATGCGTCGCAGAGGGCCAAACGTGCAGAAAGGTGCCTAGCTTTGCAGCAGCCAAGAAGTGAGTGAGAGACATAGATAAACAGCTGGGACTGGGTTCACATGTAGTGGGGGGGTGGGTGGGGGGAGCTGTCGAGGCTCTGTCTGCTGTAACAGCTCGGGTTAACAACAGGTGAGGGGGCTCCTGGGAGATCGCCTGAGACGATGGAGTAAACAACTCTGATTTACCTCTCGGCACAGAGACCATCGCGAACGCCCCCCACACACACACACACCCGGTGTCCCCCCGACGGCTCATGTCGTCCTCAAGCCAATTGTCCCCTCTGAGGTCGAGTGGAACAGGGAAGCAGCTGAGCTGGAAGTGTGAGACGTACGGCATGTTTACAATAGGAAAAACACACGCTCGCTCACACACACGCACAAAAAAAAAGACCTCAGCACGCACAGTATCGCATCCTCTCCGCTTATCGGGCCGCATCTGTTTCCTGCAGCTTGGGCCGGCTGACCGTGGAGCAGCGCAGGGAGAGACTCAGCTACGCTATTCATAAATGCTCATCTTCCTCGGGGTGAGTCACACTGGAGGTCCAGGTCCACTCATTTATCTCTCCTCACTCCGGCAACTATAAACACTTGAAGGATGTTACGAATTGTCCTCGATAGCCTCCGCGGCCCACAATAACAATGCCGTGGCCATTGTTGACACGTTAACGTGGACACGGAGCGGATGTCAGATACCGCAGCGGTGACTCAAAGCGGCCAGTCGCTCGTGCAGGAGCATTTTTTTAAAAGTTGGAATCGAACCAGCGTGGCGTGATTTGCTGCTTTCCCAAGGAAGTGATGGAGCAGGCCGAGTCCCCCGGTTGAAAGGGGATCGTTTTTTTCCTTCAGCAGGAACCTTTAAAATCAAAACAGCGCACTGTTTCCAAAGGTCTGCTGGAGATTCTTTGAAGGCAGTGTTTTGAAGGGGCGGGGGGGGTTCTTTAAAATAATCACTCGAATGCCGACAAACTTTCAGCCTTGTGCTCGGTTTGGAAACCACTGCATGATGTTGCATCTTTTTTTTCCAAACACGTGGTGTTCCTCATGGCTCAATCATGGGACCACTCATATTTACTTCAACAACATCAAGCTGTTGAAGCCATGCTCATCAGGCTTGGTATAGCTACATTTGACATATTTTTTTATTGTGTTATCCATGCAAATCATTGGCAGGAGACTGAATGTTAAAAATCCAAAAGTTCACAACAAACACATCCACCGAAACTGCTTTGAGAAGTGCAGTTTGAGCTCTCACCCCAAACCCTGATACTGTACGGTGTCGCAATGAGCCAGGCTGTAACAGCTGTTGGAAATGGAGCAATCGCGTCATTCTGAGGACTTCCTGTCTCTGTTTTCATTATTTCGAAAGCACTCGTAAGCTTCCACTTGCTAAACCTGCCAGCATGGGGGGCGAAACATGAAGTCGACAACAGTAAAAATTGATTTCTTTTTTTGGTTGTTTTGTTTTTATGGAGAAAGAGGGAACTGAGTTTAGAGAAGTAACAGTCCAGTTAATTGTACTGGCTGTTTTAGTGGATTATTAAGGGCTTAAAGTTTGAGAAGTATGATTTAAAGCTGGATTGACTCGAACCGTTAAACGTGACATTTACTGTGAGACATAAATAGAACAAAAAGAGAAAAAAAAAACAGATTGTGCATCAGGACGCCAACACATGCCGGTCACTCCGACGTGTCTGTGAAAGCGGGAACATTCCAGTTTTGGAGGAAATCGTACGGCTGGATTGTTTCCTGTAGTTAAATCGCAACAGGACTGCGCGGCTGAAGCCTCGTCTAAGGTCTCCAGACGCGCTCTCTTTTGGGGTCATTTTAATTCCTTCTGCAGCATTTATCGATGCAGTGACATGGAAAATATTACCCTCCTTATTACAAACATTCTTCTTCCTTGTCTAGACTTGGCTCCTACATTACCCACAGTGCAACTCAGCCTCCAGCATGGACGTCACAGACACACAACTGCTCGTGTTTTAACATTGAACTTATGCCTGATTCTTGTTCTGAAGTCCAATTTTAGGAAACCATTCTTTCAACTTGAAAAGCGACACGCTTGGAGACACTTTAAAGTCGCGCTCAAAGAAAAAAAAAGGATTCCTTCAACTCCTCCCACATGTTTCTCTCCAAAGAGGCTGATGTGTAAAATCAGCAGCTCCTCGTTTTAATCCTCCTGATTGCTTCCGAGGCGTTACATAATTTGGCCGCACAATATATCATCGACTCATGGATTTCGCTGTCTAGGCTCGGAGATTACGTAACAGCCTCCGTTGAGTAAATCTCGGCTGGAAAACTCTCCTATTGTCGAAGGCATGTTGGTATTGACGTTTCTTTCCTTTAATCTGCTCGACCTCCTTTTTTCTTTTCCTCCCTCTTGGTCTGGTGTTCCAAGGCGTGACTAAAATAAACCTCATTTACTCATTTGCGCTATTGAAAGTCTTGAAAAAAAATGCAGTTTTATTGTATTTTATGGGTTGTGATACTGTCCATGACCTTTGGAGGTGGTTTTTATTTCTTTTGCCAGAAATGAAGAAGCAAACAGTGAAACCACAGCCAAGGACAAAGACAGAGAGGAGTGCAGGGGAGGGCGATGATTTGGTACATTGTGCTCGGAGCGTTCAAAGCTCCGCAGCACAGAGAGGCTGTGATGAAGCTCCGTGTTTTGCGCCCAGCATGGCCGCGCAGTGGGATGTAAATGAGACCCTGATTGCATTAGTAACCATTTTCCCTCTCCGACGCGCAGCACATACAGATGTTGGGGACGTGTAAAGCATACACTGCCCCCCTCCCCACCCCTGGAACTGCCCTGCTGTTAAGCACAGTGAAAGAGTGCAGCTGTAAGAGATTTACCTGCCCTTACTTGACCCACATACACACACACACACACACACACACACACACACACACACACACACACACACACACACACACAGGTTCAAGGCTCAAAGGCCATGGCCAACTTTTGTTCCCCAGCTGGACTTGTTTGCGCATGTGAGTTGTGGTGTGTGTGCGTGTATGCGTGTGTGCTCGTGTGTGTGTGTGTGTGTGTGTGTGTGTGTGTGTGTGTGTGTGTGTGTG
>JAUESE010000002.1:13243268-13259421 GCA_032274725.1 Malacoctenus triangulatus
GTGTGTGTGTGTGTGTGTGTGTGTGTGTGTGTGTGTGTGTGTGTGTGTGTGTGTGTGTGTGTGTGTGAGTGAAAGTGTGTGTTTTTATTTCGTTGCCAAAAGGAGCAGAGGGAAAACAGTTACGTAAGCAAGGCTGCTGCCTGTGGTTCCCCGTCCTCGGGGGAACGTCGGCGCTTTACCTCCCTCACTTTAATTTCATTTGTTTTCGCTTTTTATTTCCTTCCACTCATTCTCGGTCCGAGTCAGATAAAAACTCACTCAGAAAAAAAAAAAAACCTGCGTTGCTCTGCACTGTGATCACTTGGAGCTGGGATCTGTCTCCTCGGGGTGACAAACGCTTCCGGCATATTCATAAATAAGCCTTCCCCCTGTAAAGGAGGGGGGAGGAGGGGGGGGGGTGTTTACGCAATGACCACCCGTCATCATACCCTTCTGATGGCATTCGGTTCCCAGCACGTCGGACAGGTGGAGCATGGGGAGGAGAGGGGGAATGCCAAAAGCTGAGGCATTGGCTCCTCGTCATGTTTCTGCAAAAAGAAGCGGAGCAATGACTCAGGAGATTGTGTTCTTTCCCCCTTCAGGTGACTCTGTGGGCCATGTCAACACATTAACCAGGGAGTAGACAGAGAGGAGAGAGGGAGGGAGGGAGTGGGGGGTTTATAGGGGAAGTGATTTTCCATACGGGTGAGTCGCTTCTCAGACTCACGCTGAAAAAGAAAAAAAAAAAAAATGGAGGCAGCAGAGTGCAAGCTGAGGCGCTCGCAGCAGTGTGCCAGTTCTGGCACGACGTGGGGTTTTCACACCTCGGTGCCGGCGCGCTGAACTGACCCAAATATAACCTGGTGGCTCTGACGTCGGCAGGCTCGCCTGCTTCTCCGCGGAGTGTCAGCACAGAAATAGTGCGACAAGCAACCAGAGCACGGGCCAGAAGCAGAGCTGGGGTCTGCTTTTCAGTCTTTTGGTGAAGCTTGAGTGCATCGTTGTTGATCCCACTGCAAGCAGAGTCACTGGATTGGAACGCCTGATTTTGAGACAGTCATTGTGGGATGTGATCAGTCTTTAGAGGTGCAAGTTATTATATTTAAAATTTCCAAACCTTCTAAAATAACCTACAATCAAATAAAATAATGTGATACCATGTTAAGTCTGTTAATGTACAATATTGCAGCGATATAGTGTGTTAACCTTCTGGGATGAGTCCCAGGTGAATTGTAGTACCTCTTAACGGACACTAGGTGCCAAACGAGTTGATTTTAAGCCAGAGACGGCCGAAGGAGGGAGTTTGTTGGACTTCACTGACATCTGAACAGAAGAAAAAGAAAAACAAAGCAAAGTTTTGGGGAAAAACTCATAGTGAGCAGTCCTACTCAATGTGTTCAGATATTAAAAAGGTCAAAATCTAACAGCTGATATATGCTCTTTATACAACTCCGACATCACCACACACATGAAAGTCTTCTTCCACCAGTCACTCTAAAGACCGTTCTTTGTTCGCCTGTTCGTCGGCACAATATCAGCAAACTTATGTCCTCCGATGACACCGAGTCTCCTTCCCAAGCCCCGACGTCGTCGGCCTCCATTACTTTACATTTTGGCTCCCGCCATTATCTTGTAATGGGCCGTTCCACAGCGGCAATGTCCTGCTCTTTCCTGGCAATGTTTGTGCTCCCGCAAATCCAGCCAAAAGTCATTATCTCGGACTGCATTATGCTCGCCAATCACGGCGTTTAGTATTGAGAGCATTTTCCTTCCGTCTCCAAATTTAAAAAAAACTACTTTTCTGCTCTTACCAACGATACGCCACACATCCACCCACCAGCTCCCTTGTGCAAACAACTCTAACCATGGAGACAAGTTCGTATTTATTAGCTGAACTGATGCACTTTATGTGAAACACCATGAAACAGTGGTTAGCCATAATCCTACATGCTCCCTTTTCTTTAGTGCGTTTGAGTATAATCTTCATTTCCGCTGGGGTGAACCAGTTATTGTTTCTACGCCACATCAAAGACATCAAACCCAGTCTGGATTCCTAATGGTGAAGGTGGCTGGTTGGAGTCCAGAGTCCAGCTGGTGAAGTCATGAAAAAGGCGGTGAAAAGAAAAAAAAAAGAGAGAAAAATTACCACCTCTCAGTGATTCCTCTTAAATTCGCCCCTCGGCGAAAGCAAACCGAACCCCGAGATGCTCTCGAGAAGCGGAGACACGCGGCAATAATTAGGTGCGCTGCGCTCGGAGGATTTCCCTCCCCGCCGAGAGCAGCCGTAAATGTCCCAAAGATGGTGTATTCATTAAGATCCTTGCTTCTATAATCACTCGCAACCCTGGTGGCTGTGGATCAGACGTCTCCGGCGTCCCCGAGACACTCGCCGCCTTTAAATAAGGATCAGAACGGGACGCGGTTGCCACCGGGACGCGTGTCACCGCGGAAGGCCCCGGCCTCACTGCGGACACGCTTTAATTGCCTCCGAGAGCTCACCTCACCCCGTCTCCACGGCTTTATTTTTTACCCCCCCCTACCCCTAACCTCCTCCTCCTCCCACTGCCGCGCCCGAAAGAGGAAATCAGCCCCCGATGCCGAGAGGAAATTGCGGTGCTGCAGATGCGTCGGCCCGCATACCAAACCTGCCTCTCCGCGGTGGCGTACCTGTAAATAACAGCCATTTCCCTCCCCACAACCCCCCCCACCCTGTCAGCTGCTTTGCATTTCACAATTACAAAGCGGGGGCCCCAAAATTAAAAGCTCCCCAGTTATCTTAAAACAGAAGGTGGGGAGGCGACGTAGCGCTGGCTTTAAACGCTGCCGTACTAATTGATTTGGAGGCCACGCCGAGCGCGGGGAGAAAGAGACACATGTTCGGGAGAACAATTGCTTAAAAGACAGCAGCATATGTGGTCTTTGGATTTATGTGCGGCAGAACAGAGAGAGAGAGCGAGAGGATATAAACTGGCACGCTGCCGTTTGCCTGTCAGGCAATTGCTTATGGCTAATGATATCACGTGAAGGGACGCTGGGGGAAGTGCTGCACTGTGTTTATGTGTGTATATATATGTATGAGGCGGGGAGTGTTTGGGTACGCTTTCAGGAAGGAGCGCGACGATTTGCATTGGATTGATGCGCGGCGCCACGCTGCTGCCAGCAGGAGCACTACGATGCAGTTGTTAAAGCCAACGTCTCAGCCCCCCCTAACCCCCCCCCCCTTTTTTTGTATGTGCTCGACAACAGCGGGCCGCTCCTTCTTAGCTGTGCATCGGGGTTCACGCGGTCACGGGGAGAAGTGAGACGCACACCTCAGAAAAACAGTTACGCATTCGATTTCTTCTTCTTGAACTGAGACTGCTTTTTTGGCATTAAAAGTCGAAATCTAAAAGTTTGCAGTTTTAAACGGTTGTTTTTAATATTTCTTTTGTCTTTTTCACAAATACTCAGGTTGAATCTGTCAGATCACGCTGAATATGAACACTTTATATCGGTTAAAAACAGCACCTACAGATAAGTCATCAGGGCTCTCATGGACTTTTCAAAATGTCCACTCTCGGTCTCTTCCCTTTCACTCTGTTTCACCGTTTACCGATACGTTTCCTCGCAGCGCGATCACCGGCTTCACAGAGTTCATTCAGGTCTTGGACTCCGAGGCGTCCTCAACCTTTCTCCCCCAAATACCTGACAGAGCTCCTTAGATCATGTCAGGATGACGCCACCAACTTCAACAGCGAGACTCTGAATGTAAGGAGGTTTGAATCGGCTTCCTTTTTGAGTTGATTCTGCCTTTTTTTCCCCCCCAACAAAAGACGAGCAGAACGGAAATCGTGCCAGTATTCATCTCACACTATGACCACGCCGTCCTGTCCGTGTTTGATGATGCCCCCCCCACCCCTCCACCACTCCAGTACGAGTGGCAGCAGAAGGGCATCCTCTGTCTCGCGGATTCACTTTGTTTCCTCGACTTTGGCCGACCCCGCAGCATCCCGGCGGCCCGGGAAGCCGGCAGCTCTTGTAAATTAGGTTAAGATACTGTGCGAAACACTGGTTCATTCCATAATGCTGTATCGACATTGGCAGCTGCCAATAAAATTCATGACATCCACATCATCATCTGGAGTGGAATGAACAGCCCTGTCAGCCCGCGCAGTGGGGAGGGGGGGAGGAAACGGGGGGTTGCGAGCTCGGAGGAGGCGGATGAAGGGAAGGAGTCATGGATGCAGGTAAAGCGCCGCATGTGTGGTTTTGTATTCAGCCGGCATGCAAAGAGCAAAGCAGCCACATTGAACCACAAGCCAACCTTTGCGTGGGCAAAACAAAAAAGGCCACCGGCGATGCATATTCGGAGCCGGAGACGCCGCTGCGTGCCCGCGTGTCACCCTGAGAAGGGGGAGGGCTGCTGCTGCCTCCTGACCCCCCCCCCCCCCTTTTCTCCTTTAACCCCGGCCAACGAATACTTTTACATATGGAGTCGACCTGTCCGTCTCGCCGTGACCTCGGGGCACGACCGGGAGACCCCCGGGGAGAGGCTTAACCAAATCTCACGCAGCCCCGGGCTCCGAGAACAGAAGAAAGAAAAAAAAAAAACTCACTCTCCAGGTGATGTGGGCCGGACCCCCCCCCCACACACACCTCCTTCTCCTTCCTCACCCCCCGCCCACTCCCATCACAGGTGAATTCCATGGCTTTTAAAAGGACGCTTTGAATTCAGCGGTGACTCCGGCGAGAACAATCAAGGAACATGGCTGGCGGGGGGGGGGGGGGGGGGGGGGGGGGGGGGGGGGGGGGGGGGGGGGGACACATTCTCATTCATGTATGCATCTCAGCGCCGCGCGGCTCTTTATATTCATCTTATGAATCGGCAGCTCGACTTTCGACGCAGACCTCTGAGGGAAGTCACGGGGGCACGGAGCCCCCCCCCCCGCGACATGTCCACAATGTATCGTGCGCGAGCCGCGTTGCCATGTAATTTTCCATTTCACGAGCTCCTTCACAAAGCGGGCAGGTCGGCGCCACACGACTGCGGAGGTGGCGGCGCGCGATGCCCGCGTGGCATCGAAATAAAAGTCGTTCTTTGTAAACAAGCAGCAGTTAAAAAGGATTCACAGCCTCTATTTTTATTCCCATTTTTTTTTTCTCACCTAAATAAGAGCCCGTATTACCTAGATTGCGGTTTCAGGAGGGATCACCTTCGGCTGCCTTGTCACGAATCGGCCCCCGCTGTGAGATGAAGCGGATGATTTTCCTCCAAACTCGGCCCAAAAGTGATCTAATATGCTGCGGAGGAGCCATGAGTCGTCTGCAGCCAGCGTGGCTGCGCTCAGGCTGTTCTTTTAAATCCGGCGTCGCATTTTACTGGGAGTGTTTTAAAACCACTTTCCTGACAAATATTCAAAAGGTATGTGGACCCTTAACAAGCTGTGAGGAAAATGGGCTGTTTTTAAAGTGGGGGACGTAAAAAAAAAAAGTGACTGTTTGCAACATTACTATTCAAATATATTCTGCTCATATACATTATTTTGAGCTTTTGTGGGATTTATTTTGAGAGGACAGAGAAACCAGGACCACACATGTAGCCTGATATGAGGTCCAAGTCAATTGTAAATAACTTATTGATCCCGTGCTTTGCAGCTGTGCAGCTCACATCCCTGAAGAAACTCATTATATTGGGCGAAAAAAAAAGGTAATAAGTAAACAATATTATATACAAATTGAACCTACAAGCAGTTGTTATTGCTGGTTAAGGACCGCGATTGGAACTCGAGGAGGAAGACGTCCTGTCCTGCTCTTTGGTGGAATCAGTCTGCACCTGAAGGCGCTCTCACAGATTGCTTCGAGGAGGCGCCGTCCTATTCATCGTTCGATATGGAATTCGGCTTCCTGACCGTCCACACCAGCTGCTAGGCAGGGTCTGGCGCAGGCTAGGATGCAGACCTCGGAGGATTTGAACCTTCTCGGGGAGTTTTGACCTGTTTCGTCCGTTTGCTCCCCCGCGGCCGGGTCAGTCCAGCTCCTCGGGACACGAGTGGACATGGCGTCCCCTCCGCCGAGCCCTTGGCGGTGACCGGGACCTCCTTTAGAAATCAATCGTCATCACAATTGATTCAGCGATGTCAGACAGGGTCCAGCTTCGCTGCCACAGATCTGTGCAGTTCCAGATGTTGGAATCTTTAGTATAGAAACACTTTTTGAACCGTAACATCTACTTGTGACACACAAATGTCTGAGATGAGTCACAGGCTGTAGAGGCATAAGATAATAAAGCAGTTATCAATGAGGTTATTGAGGTTATCAGTGGCGTCTGGCTACAGTTGAAGTGTCCAAAGGAGGAAGGGGAGGCAGGAGCCAGGCCGAGTGAGCTAACAACCACCCAAATGGACTCATCAGACTCACTGATGCCGGCTGGGAGACGAGCCAGGTGCGCCCACGAGCGCGCCGCAAGGACGCGGCGCGAGCGCGAGGGAAGCAAAGGCCGGATCGATGATCGCACTCGCTCCGTCACCACCCACCGCGACTGTCTTAACCCGGCCCCCTTTGAATCGCTGGTCGCATAAAAGGATTAGAAATTGATGTCATCGGGACCCTTGAGAGGATCCGATCCCCCCCCCCCCCCACCCACAAATGACAAGCAAAACAAGTCCAGACAGTGTCACCGGGTTGCTAGGAGCTCCTACCATGACACAGTCTTGATCTATTTACCATCAGGAGGGAATGACTGTCGTGATAGCATGAACAGCAATGAAAAGCATCAACTATTCCAGCTCACTAAGTAAAAATAGAGCGCGTGCGCCGAAGGAGTCCGACCCTCCTGCTTCCTGCTGCTCCGGAGCAGTCGAGGCCCCCGCACTGCCGGGGTCAGAAGTTAATGAAATTCCTGTGTTCAGTTAAATAGTCATTTAGGTAATATACTGTGCACCATACAAACCAGCCATAAATCATCCTAATTTAATAAATGTAGGAATAATGATGAGATGTCCAGCGAAGACGTTTTTTTTGTTCCTCTTTCGCGGACCTCATCTGGCTTTAATAGTGGCGGTGTAAAAAACAGAACGCCGTCAGATAGCATTTGAATAGAGATGCATCACGGCCAGTTGGGTCGCGTCCTACCTGAGGATCGCGCCGCGTTTCGCATCTCCTTCCTCCTATCAGACGTTTGTTTTTGGATTGTTATTTGTGTCGTGAAACACGATATTCTTCTTCTTTTTCAGGCGATGAAAATGGAGAAATGTGGGGTGATGTGGCTTCTATTTTTTTTTGTTTTTCCTGAATATTCAAGTCATTCTTTCCCAAATAGCTGCCAAGTATCAATTTGGACACATTAGTGCATAAGCATGCATTAGCCAAGATATATATTTTACAAGCAACACTGTGGCTTTCAGTAGGAGGCATAATGAAGTGTGAAGGAGAAAATCTGGTGGTGTACAAATCCCGAGTGAACGGCGCTTATTTTGTTGTTGTTTTAGGCTTGAATGGACGCTGTTGTTCTGCCGAATTTACAGTCTTTGCGTTTGTTTGTTTTTTTATCCGAAATATTCCCCCCTTCTCCAAAACAGCAGGAGTCCTTTTTTAAAGTCGAATATAAAACAAAAAGGGGGGCGAGTGCAAATGTTTCTAAAGAACGAACTCCAGCTGATTGAGTTTAAAGCAGGGATGAATAAAGGTGAAAACACTGGAGGACCTTCCTTTATATTCGCTTTCCACTTCTTCTGCTTCTTTTTTTTTTTATTGTTATGTCTTAACCACAAGGTGTATACATCAACCAGCATCTCTGCATCCCTCCCCCAGTGTTTCATTACAATCTAGTGCCCCCTAATGGCGCCGGAGCTCCGGTGCCTCCCCGGGGCGGCCCGACGAGATGCTGCGAGTTCTCCTCCGAGGACGGAACGGAACAAACAAATGAGTTGTTTGGAGATGCACGGTGATACTTTAATGGCCCGCGCTCCTTTAGCGAGGGCTCCTCTCAAAACTGGAAGCGGCTCCATTTATGCCCCCTCTGAAGCAGACCCCCCCTCTCTCTCCCTCCTCCTCCTCCTTCCTCCTCTAAAGCCCCCCTCCTCCTCCTCCTCCCTTCTCTCCCATCACAAAAAGCCCATTTGGCAGAAGCAACAACAAGAATCACTATTGCAAGCAGGAGCGGCCGGGGAAACATCCAGCATGAAGACAAATCAATGAAATCCATTTGACTTTCAAGCCTCAAAATGCCGAAATGCCAGAGAGTGGAGAAAGAAAGGGGAGAAAAAAAAAAGAGAAAGAGAGAAAAGAAAGCGAGGCAACGTTTCTCAGTGCCCTATCAAAAAGCCGCTAATTCTTTCTGACATTTCCTGGCAATTTCCTGCACTATGTAAATGTCTTCCAGCAATCTGATTCAAACAAATGTCACGAGTTAAACAATAACAAGTGGACATACAGTTTTTTTTTTTGTTTTGTTTTGTTTTTTGTCATTCTTTATCTTGTCTGGGTGAAAGCAATCTAATAGGGGGGACGACGAAAAAAAAAAAAGCGCCCCGGGAAGATTGTGTGATTTGTTTTGTGTGTCCCTGTGCGGCCTCGCTCTTCTATACTAGTGGGGGCGATCGACTTGAAAGCAGATATGTTGTTGACGTGTCCGTGCGTGTACATGCGTTTGTGCTTGTGTTGTGTGTGTGCCCAGGAGTGTGTGTTTTTTCCATCCTGGCCGTCTGACCCGACTCATGAGGACCTGCGCTGCGAGTCCATAAGTCTCCCATCGATTTACATCGGACAGAATGTAAGTCGATGCGAGACCCCCAAGTTGGCATGGAAACGCATGTTGTTCTTTGTGTGCGTTGTTGATGCATCTTTCAAAGCCAAACCGAGGCGATAGTTAGGCGGGTCAAGTGGTAGTTAAGCCTGAATATGCAGTGAAGTCATGCAGGTGAGGAGAGCACAGAAACCTCATGGATGTGCACAGACAAAAATGTCTCCTGACATTTGCTCTTATCAGATTTCTTAAGCAACAAGAAGTAAATGCTGTTCAATAAAATGTCCTCAGAAGACATGGAAGTATAACGTGTGTGTTACAGTGTCAGTGTCTATACTTGTGGATCAAACGTGACTCAGTGTTTGTGTCACTGTGGAGACTGAAACTATGACTAGTTCAGGACATGTTTAAAGGATAGAACAGTATCGTGGTTGAGTCGAAAGTTGGAGCCATTTTGCACACAATGAAGGTAATGCAAAGTGTCCCCGTGCGCTTGGACTTTATTGCTTGTTGAGCATAAAAACATGAAAACAAAGCGCTCTGAGCCTGGGCTTGTCTGATATTGCGCCGAGTCCAGGAAGTATTTCGCTCTCCCCGCGTGTTCTTGCACCGGAGTGCAATAAAAACCCTGTCATGGTGTAAAACCTCGCTTTTGTGAGCCGGTTCTTTTTTGCTCTCCAGACGAGCCACTGTAAAAGTTCAAAGCCGAGGCGGCGAGCAGCATGTGGCCCCGCTCTGCTCCAGTGCAACCTGTCCGCTTGTATGGCTGCTGGAGCACATCAATTTAGCCGGGGCCTCAGATCTGAGGGGGGGAGAAACCGGCCCAAGAGAGAGAGAGAGGGGGGGGGGGGGACGAGTCCGGGGGGGGAGGCAGAAAAAAAGAAGAACAGATCCGCTCTTCTGTTTGTGTGCAGGAACGTGGCGATTGGCGCCCGCCAACTCCTGCTCAGAGTCGCTCCCCTTTTTTCGGCTTGAACGGAGGCCAGACCCTCTGAGCTCCGGCGGGGCCGACGGACGGCCAAGTCCTCGCGGAACCTTCTGGAGCTCTGCTGCACCGCCACGAACGGCAGCAGCGCCACTGGCAAAGGAGCGGCCCCTGAGAGCTAATTAATTGTGCGACTCGAACAAACCGACACCGGGCAGTGACGAACCTCTCCGAGTTATGGAATAGGGGGGAGAAAAAGGGAGGGAGGGGGTGGGATGACATCAGCAGGGGCCCCGGAGCCCGATGTTGACAAAGCAGCGCGTGACCCTGGCAAAACGAGGACCGAAAGCCTAAAACCATCGGAAGGGATGGAAGAGTGTGACAACACGCTGTGGAGGCACATGAAAGCGCTGCACTGACCCTTTAACCCACTGTGGCTGCCGCTCCTGCTGCTGCACGAGATGGGCTTTTTTTTGACCGACGCTGCCACCTAGTGGAGGAGCTTCAAAGTGTCACTCTAAAGCTTTCGATTCGGGACAGAATAATTGAAAAGAAAAAGCATCAAAACGTCTTATTTTCCAAACTGTGAAAGTGATTTCCAACATTTCAAAGGAGAACAAAGGAATCGGTCTGCACTCGCAGACCTAGCGAAACTTTTCTCGCTTTCTGATCAACTACTACTTATTAATTCCTCCTCAGGCAAATTTATTCCAAAGAAATGTCAGAGTAAATGTTCCAAAAGCTTGATACCTCATGTCTTCTCCTAATTTTTTAATAGGCTTTGGAGAAATCGCCCAGAACTGATGATGTTGCTGCCCCTGTGTCTCACAATGGTCCAGCCGTAAAAAAAAAAAAAAAGAAAGACGGTCAAGTGGAATGACTCTGTCTGTCATTTCTATTAGCTGTATCTGTGATCTGGGATTAATCTGACTGGTGATTTTAGTATCGCAGGTAATCATTTCAGTGGGAGATGTCTTAATGATGATCCGGTCCTGCTTTGACCGATGGCGTGTTCAAACGTGTTCACGAACATCCAATACAACACATGGAGAGTTTTGCTTTGTTTAAATCATCATCACCCTCTGCGTCAGGCTTGAAACTGATCTAATAATAATAATAGAAATAACAAAGGAATCATAACAAAGCGCTCTACAGGCCAGGATAAGAAAAAAAACACAAGGAAAAAAATTTTAAAATTTTAAAAAGTAAAGACAGTAAAACAATCAAATCAATCTTTGATGTTCAGTTTGACTTTAAAAGTTTCAGACCTTTTCTTTAAAATACTATTTCAACAGATAAAGCTGTCAAATAGCCAAACATGGAACAGTGACACATCACGTATCAACAGCTAAAACATGTCAGACCCTTTCACTAAGACTAAGATGTGTTTGGTGTGCTTTAACAACGTAAATTTGTGGACTTATACCAAAGACTTTACCAGTTAAAATGTTCTCAGTGTTCGCTGGAGTCATTGGTGTAAAGCCAGAATGACCACCTACAGTTCGACAAGGCCCTCCAGGTCCTTAAAAAAGTTTCCCTGGACAGTCTCAGAACATGACCACAGTGCACACTTCTGCTTCTCCAGCTGAGAGACTGAGGTCACTGTGACCTTTCAATTTGACCTTCAGCTCCTTATCAGGCCCTCGCTGAGTTGGAGTGAGAATGTCTCTCTCAAATCCCGCAAAAAGTGTGAGTGCGAGGTAGTACGAGGTCACAGCGACCTTGACCTTTGTCGTCTAAAGCCTTATCAGAAAGAAAGAGGATGCAGAAGTGAATATAAAGGAACTCCTAAAATATGTTGGGAGACTGTCCTCTGAAAGAACATGCAGGATGTTTGTTGTGGAGATCATCCAATACACATAACTCCCAAATATTCATTAGAGTAGCAACATTAAAGCCTCATACCTAATGAAAACTGACTGCAACCTAATGAAGAAACAGCTTTCATAACGTGGAAGGCTCAAAGTGTTCATGTGGTCGCGTCTCGTGTTTACCAGAAACGGTTTTTATCCCCCAAGCTCGGCTTGACGCAGGGTGGGGAACTGATAAAGTCACGCATGTGTGAAATAGCAATTGCATAAGCACCGATGTGCAAAGGCGTACTCGGGGAATGAAGCCTTTTTTTAATATTGTCGCTGCTCTGGAGAGTGCTGCCTAATATTAGAGGTTTCATGTTGGGCAGTGTTCACAGAGGCGGAACCCCCCCCACGCACACACGCACGCACACACACACACATACACACACCCTCCCTCCTCATTTCTGAGCCTGATGAATGATCTAATTTCAAACTCATGAAGTCTTAAAGCGCCTTGAAGCCTTCGCCAGTCCATACGCCATGATCTGCCAGGCTCGGGCGGGGAGCCGTCGTGGGGGGGGGGTTGTCTTCTGGGGACCCCGCGAAGATTTATAAGACGACTCGGCAAGACTGTGAGTTCGCAAAACTCGCGGCGGGGGTCGCTCCACTCCGTGGCCGTTCCACTGGCCCCTGATTAGCCCCCGCCAGCGTGTGCTGCCCGCGTTTATGGGCGTTTCACTGCTTTTGTTGGACGGTTAAACCAGCCTTTGCGCTTTATGAGGTCACGCTGTTCGTTTTTTAAAAGAGTCGGTGCCGAGTTTCACGGAGCTCCGATCCGCGGTTTTATTCGCCATGCAAACACAAGACGGCTCACTTCAAATCTTTATCGGCCCCCCGATCGCGGGCCCACTGATCTCTCCCTCTCTAATTAATTTTTACACGCATCTTCAAATGACTTTATTTTCACTCGCGCGCGCCCACCGTTTTTACGATGTCCGACTGAGCATTATCTTTAATTAGCGGAGATTATAAACATCATACCCATCGAGGCGATTAGCTCAAAAGGAAAAAAAATCTATCACTCCTTTTTTCCTGCTGAAATCTCATCGGCGTGCGGATCTGTATTAGATGTGCTGGGGATAAAAAAAACCAAAACAAACAACTATCAGACACAATTTAAACAGAGATTAGACGTTCCAAATTGCGTTTCAGAAGCTGTGGGCGCTGGATTTAACTCCGAGGCCACTTTTATTAAGAGAGGACACCAACAAATCCGTCGGCTTAAGATGATAAATGTAGATGTTGGACGATTGGAGCAAGTAGAAAATCTTATGCAGCAAACAGTTCCTATAAAAGTTCCAATTTCAGTGTTATCTACATACAAATGGAAAATTTGACAAGCAAGTGCAGTTTGTTGCTGTGGTTCAACACGGAGACTGTTGGAGAACGAAGGAGAAATAATGTGTGAAGACTTTGCTTTAAATTCTCACGACATAACATGTGAAGTCGACTTATGAATGACATCCGTACGATACGCGCTGGTGAAACGAATGAGCGTCTTTCATTTGCAATCATGGGCAAGTGGTGAAATCTGATGTTGTGACGGACCCAACTGGAAGTCAGGAGAGAGAAATCCGACATGAACTCTGCACCGCTTTACATTCAGCTGTCACACACATTAATAAGCAGACGTGAAGGCTGAAGCCTCAGTTTGGTCTCCGAGTCAAAAGTTTGTGATATCTGTAATTGAAACTACACGTGTCTGGATCGCGGCGCTGCAGTCACTGGCACCTTCCTTCTTCACCTTTAACGCCACCTTCCAGCTCCGCAATAACCCCCCCCCAATTAATGTCACAAAATCTTCACGTGACTCCATTAAAAGGTGGAATTCTGCCAGATTTAGAAATGTATACAAATTGCAGAGGGCAGATGGGATGCAAGGTACAGCTCAGCAGTTGTCGGGGAGGGGGGGAAAGCAGCAAGAAAAGTGGGAACATGATGAGAGTGGGGGGGAACAAAACTGAAGGCAGGGGAACAACAGGAGAGGTGAGGAGAGGGGGGGGGAGGGGGGGTAGGCTTGCTCAGACAGCCGTGTCAGGGGGACGAGCACTAATGATCTCTCAGTATCTCTGTCAGCGGGGCCTGTCTCAGCAGGTGGAGGGAAGCATGTCAGCTGGCGAGGCAGCGATCACACAGCATCCCGGCAGCAGCAGCGCGCACCAATCCGACGCTCGTCTCTGGTCGAAGTTAGTCCGTCCTAAAATCCCGGTGTCTCCTTGTGTTTACTTTCTTTTTATGCCCGTTAATTAAACCCGGACCCTGCTGACTCTCGGACCCTTGCGCCCCGCTCCAGCTGCTCCTCAGGTTGCATCTCAACGACTCTTTTTCCATGAAGCCCTCCTGCTCCTCCAGGCTGCACTGACAGCCACTAAGAAGCTCATTAGTTGCAGAGGGAAGGCAAACAGAGGCAGGCACTGGAGACAGCGGCTCCGCAGCAAATTGCCAGGGAGCTCATCTCAATGGTGGTGGGGGACGGGGGGGGCTGTAGGAGGAGGAGGGGGCGAGGTTGCGGGTCGGGGGCCAGGACTCCCACCACTATGTGCCATCACGACAGCTCCGAGGGCACTGTGTGTGTGTGTGTGCGCGTGTCTGTGTGTGTCAGGCTGTCAGGGCAACCAACCAGACAACCTCGGCCTGCCTCAGCATGTCACTAAACACAACACTGTCTCACTGGCTGAGGGGTAATTAGAGGGATGTGGAGTTGGACAGAGGCATGGGGTAGGGGTGGGGGGGGTGAGTCGGTGGTGGTGGTGTGGAGGGGGTGGACACGGGGAGTGGAGGATGTGAAAAGCCAGTGGAAAACAAGAGACATGTTTTTACAGATGCTCCGTGTAACATTTTGCAAACTAAAGCAAAATTTGTTGCAAAAAGCGTAGCAGAGGAGTTGTGTGAGATGTGCAACAGCTCCTCTACCAATTTGCTCCAACAGACCTGGACATCTGCTTCAATAATTGACACTTTTCACCAAGTTTTTTTTGGGTGGTGTGAGACTTCCCTGCTTCTCTGGTGGATTTGGTTGGACTCTTAACATGCTTTCGCAGTTGAAAACCTGCTTCACTTCTGACACACATAACTCAGAATCCCCACCGTCATGATGAAGGCTAATAACTGAAACATTACTGTGCGAGTAGTATGTAAAAATGCATCAAAAATATCCCCTTCAGAGATAGAAATCCACAGAAATGTTTACAAAAGGCGACTTCAGGAAGCTTCTGCTTCTGATACAGTCGGCCTGAAATGGTTCTCAGTAAAAATATCAAATTAAAAGTCGTCACAACGTGCTGCTGCGCAAAGCATCAACCCCTAATCTCCACTGAGTGACACGCACCTCATGAGCCACATGTAATTGGATTGACTTCAAGCACTCATGCTGATGTGGCTGATAATAGGTTTACACTGTTTACGCCACTGTTTAGGCGATGGATTTGTCACACGCTTCAAGTGACGCATTGACATGATGAATCTATTAGCGCGCATCCCAGAAGGAGGGCAAGAAAAATACCGGGAACACACGCCAACCCTCCACGACACTGGACTGGAATGAGGACAACGAAGAGCTCAAGAGAGTCTCGAGTGTAATAAAATGTTATCTGCTTTTGAGTTCACATGCCCTTTGTGCCCTAAAAGACATTAAAAAACAGAGAGCGAATTCCTGTCGGAACATGATTGTGTTTATCGCTGCATCTGTGGAAGCAGGATGATTAATAGAGGAACAGATGGTGATTTTAATTCGGCAACGGCGGAGAAGTGGAAGCGCGCTTCAAGCCCGTCTTTCACATGACCCCGAGTGCATCCTCATTAGCGAAAGGTAAGCGCCGCGAACGGCTCAGTGGGTGACGCTGTTGGCAAGTCACGACTGAACTTAGCCAGACTTGAGAACGGTGTCTGGCGCGCCGTCTGTGATGCACCGACACAACCGGAACCGCAGAAAAAAAAAAACAACACAACTCTGCTTCACCAGAGATCCACAACGGGGCCTCAGGCTTAGATGGACACATTTCCAAGCGAACCAGATTAAAACACCTTGAGAAATGTCGAGCAGACCCTTGAAAACAGTCCGCTTTTTTTTTTTGAGGGCTCGTCTATACTGATGAAAGAGTGTGTCCTTTAGTGTTTGGCTTCGCTGTAATGTTTTGGTGATCCAAGGTCGAGAGCTCTAACCAAAAACGATTCGGAGGCTGTTGAAAATAAGGTGGGTCTTCGTCATTTTTAGCCTCTTTCTTTTGACATAGCTTCAAACTGTAAACAAGAAAAATCAACTGATCCAAAGGTCAAAGCCGGGCGCAGGAACCATTTTGGGAGGACGATCGCAGTTTGCCGGTCAGCGACTTTCTGGTTTATTTGTTTGTTCGAGTGCTTTCCATCGCAAGCGCAATCATCCTCAAATCATCCAGACAGCGCCCGGGCAGCTTCATCTCCGTGCTGTGTCTCCCCGAGGACTGGGGGGAGGAGGGAGGAGGGCGAGAGGTCTGGCCTCGCTAACGGCGGGCTTCTGGCAACAAGTTGTGATGGATGAGCCATGCAAAATGACTTACAGCGAATGGGCCCCCGGAGAGCCGTAAATTCAGAATCAGTTAGCCCTTTGGCGAGTCCATGCCTCTGTGTGTGTGTGTGTGTGTGTGTGTGTGTGTGTGTGTGTGTGTGTGTGTGTGTGTGTGTGTGTGTGTGTGT
>JAUESE010000002.1:13267732-13301862 GCA_032274725.1 Malacoctenus triangulatus
ACTCAGTGGCAAAGTTTGTTAATAAAGGAGCAGTGTCAAGCATGTGTGGGTGGGGGGGGGGACGTGACATGTGTACTGAATAGTACAGCCCAAAATTGGGCATCAAATTTGAAGTGCGCAGAGCCGCGGTGGAAGTCAACAATAAATTAGGCCTCGTGCTTCAAGTAAGCGAACTCCGCCGGAGAAGTCTGAACTCAGAACGTGCGGGAGAAACTTTCTGAAAATTGGAAAGGAAAAAAAAAAAGGCATAATTGCACGCAGCAGGAAACGCTGTTTGACACGATCCAGCTCAGCGGGCTGCAGCCCGGCATGTTTGTCATTATAAAACATTTAAAAAGCACCTAATGCGATGCACAGGACACCTGACTCTGTCCACTTTCCCAGGCTCCCGCACTCTGCTGCTCCTGAAGGGACTTATTAAAATCCATACTTTTTTTTTTCCAGCAGACCATGTAAAAGATTTAAGAAACAGGGTGCACCTGGCGCCGGCCGCTGTTGCCGGGGCTGGTTGTTAGGGGGGCCGCAGTTTGGCTTGCTGCGGGGGGAGACAAAGAGCGAGCGAGAGGAAAAAAAACACAACTTTCACATCAGGTCTCAATCTCAAACCTCCGAAGCACTGGCATGTTTTTTTTTTTTTGTACATATGACTGTCATGACTTTCCCAATGAGTGGCATGCATCACAGCTGCTACCGAGCGCGCCCCGAAAACCCCGCATGGGTTCCTGATACGAGAAACATCTGCCAGCACTGACATCTGATATTGGATGTAGCAGTTGGTGCGATAAAGTGGTGGAAAGATTGCTTCTTAATGCGACAGTGGAATTTTTTTTTGTTTCACGATTTAATTTCTATTAAAATTATCCAATTAAAAATCTCTCATAACAATCTTTTCTTGTATTTAGATTGATTCTGTTTGAATTAATTGGTGCCTGAAGATGTGTTTTATATCTGTCAGTTCAAATGGTTTCAAAAATGAGTTGACCAAGTGTCCATATTTTGTGCTGCCTGTATTTAAAGTGGATTAAATAATCAGTCCTGGCCCGTCCGAACTTGTAATACCACTTTGTGTCATGTGGTGGAGTGATGAGTCTCGTCTGCCTTTTGTTGCATAGAAATGAGCTTTTTATTTTGATTCTTTTAGAAGGAACTTTATCCCCCTCTTAACTCATTGGTCTGTGTTTGGTGGTCGTAATTTTTCCGAATATGAGGGTCCATGAATCCATTCATTTCATGAACTTTACCTCCAAGACATTTGGGGGTTCAGAGGAGGTGAAGAGGCAATTGAGGCCCATCCCAATTTGTTATCCACACAAAGAGAACATATTGTTTTAGTTTTATACAAAACTACAGCTGTCCCGTTTTGAACAGGACTCGGCCTCGCACCCCGAGTCCCCCCGCCTCACCCCCCGCCCCCTGCCCTCACTGCCGGTGATCCGGGTGTTCATGACTTGACATTTCCTAACTGTACTTGCACTCTGCCACGGCCAAATGAATGCAGCGCTTTCTCTCTCAGCAGAAAGTCACACCGCTTGTGTTACACACTCTCACACACACATTCACGGAGTCTTTCCACCCCTCCGCGGCGCTTCTCCGGTATCTCTCACTCCGTCTCTTTCCTCTCACTCCACATGTCAAAGTGGAGAAGACAGCCGTGGGACAGGCCCGGCAGCTGATGATGAAATATGACCTGGTGATTTGTGGATTGTCTGCTGCTGAAGATGTTAGAGAAAGACAGTCCTCAGACTTGTAGTTGGAGGCTCCAACAGATGGGAGAGGATCTGTTCTTTCCCCCTTCGCCCCCACGTTGCATAACTTCCACTTGTATGATACACAGAAGCTCAAGTTCCTGTTGAGGGGCGGAAGACAGCGGCTCTGTAATCACTTTTACTGTCGCAGAATTACAAAAACTGCAGTGTGACTTTACAATTTGGAAATATGGTGGCGTTTCCATCTAAGGAAGTGTTGTAAATGAAAAGTATTGACCAATTTGGTCATGTTTAGGCACCGAAACTATTCAGTAAAGGTTTTCTTGGTATAGGGCACGAAGGGATGGAACAATATGTTCCTGTAGTTTTTTAGGCCGCAGGTCTCCTGTTTATTGGACCTCTGTTGCAGTCAATACAAGGCGAGACGGCTGTTTGTGATGTCGAAACTGTCTCGTCACTCTGAGTTTTGGCTTCACTTCAGCCACCGTACACTTTTACAGCAATCTGGCAGCATGCTGCAGGAGAAGGAGATGTGTTTAGGAGTGAAAAAGCTTGTTTATGGAGAGAGAGAGAGAGAGAGAGAGAGTGAGAGAGAGAGAGAGAGAGAGAGAGAGAGGAGAGAGCTATAGATCTCAATCTGGAGCTGAAGGCCAGTGAGTATTGGACTTCAATTGATCAGACGGAGTCAAACACTGTTTCAAACAAATGCTAATTTGACTCTGTCTTCTGGGTGTGTTTTCTGACACATTATTCACAGTGATTTTAGAGATAATAGCCTGTGTGATTATTGCTGATATCCCCCCCCAACAAAAGGTATTTTCGTAGGGTTACACTGCGGGAATATTTGCAGCCACCGTCACGTAAACCAGACCAAAAATCCAACATCTTTTACTGCATGTTGAAGAAAGGTGACATGCAGGTCGTTAATCTGTACGAAGCGCTCGAAAGAGGAAACAGTCGTGTTTGGTGTGCATGTGTACGGCCCCGCCTCGTTTACGTCCCAGACGAATAGCTCTGGAACCACCGATTAAAAACGTACAGACTGTAACGTGTCTCCCACTGTCGAAGGAGTTGCGACCCTCTCCCCACATCCTCAGGGTGGATTTCTCCTTTGAGATATCAAGTTGCGTTCACCGACCCCCCCCCTGCTCCAATCCATGCCCCAGCTGTCTGTCTGAAAAACATCCCTAATTGTCTCCTCCGTCTCATATACGATGTCGTCTAGACTGCTCGGGTTAGTTCTGGCTAATGACCAGGTTTCACCTGCAGCCCCCCCCCTCCCCCCCCCCTTCAGGCCCCAAGAAGACCACTCTGTGCACCACAAATCTGCTCAGCTGTACTTTAAAAGGTAACGCAGCATCAAACTGCGGATTTTGGTGGCCACCGTATGTCACCAAAAGGAAGAACTACTTCATTGCGATTCTTCCTCGTGCCCATGCGGCAACATAATGACGGGACGGTCGCGCGCTAATAAGGCCCAGAATCGCAACTTGCACGCGTCCCGTTCATTTCAGCCAAGACAGGCGCTGGCCCCCGTGCACGAAAAACCCAGGTTTTTGTTTTTCTTTTGCTGATTGCGAGAGCCGGAGGATTTTGGATCCCCGCGCAGCGAGGAGGACGAGCGGGGAGTGTCAGACCCCAGTCTGGAGTCTGAGGCGAGTGGAAACACTGATCACAGGCGACTTTTTTTTTTTTTTTCTCACAAGTTATTGCACTGGATAATTGCATCTGCATTTCCCATTCGATTCAACACACACACTGTCTCCAAGCATGAGTCAACGATATGGAAATGGCGCGATTATGGAACCCCTTAATCATACAAAAAAAACAGCGTCGGCAATTATTCCCGAGGAAAACAGGCGCGAAATGGACCAGGGCCTCCTGCCGCTCCCGCCCCCCCACCGTCCCCCCCCCCCCCGTTTCCCTTCCCTGGCGCTCCCCTGCACAGACGAGGCAGCAGCTCCACTGGAGGAAAAGCGGGACTCTAATTGCAGGCAGGTCTGTGTTTACTTTGCAGTGACACCGGCAGCCACTGAACCTGTGTTTATTTTCGACTTCGGGTGACTTTAGAGGAGAATAAATCATCCCCGCGCTGCCGCATCATAAAAACCACTCAAAGGAGATGTCAAGTTGAAAGGGACCTGCATCCTGGGGAAAACTAAACCCTTTTTTGCACCTTTTTATTTATTTATTTTTTGGCGGCAGCGCCTTTGAAGAGCGCGGCAAACGGGGCCTTTTGCTAATGCATTAGCACATAATTGTTTCTTTCACTTCTCAAAATGTAAAATATCCACCCTGGTGCATTAATTGTGGACAATCCAGGGTCTCCAAATGATAATGCTCGAAACGGTGCTATTTTCCACTTAGTGCCTCATTATTCGGTGGAAAACTCTTGTGATGGCCCATTATGGGGGGGGAGAGAGAGAGAGCACGGAGCGAGCCGGGCAGAGGGAGGACTCCAGTTACCATGAGGACCGAGTGTTTTGCAGGTCCAGCGTGTCCTACAGAGGGAGGGGGGACTCCCGGGATTTCGCCCACGGTGTGAAGTGCTCCCAGGGGGTGCGTGGGATAGCCGAGAGGGGAAACGCAATAACTCAGCGACGAGGAGAGGCTGCCAATTACAGTCGGCTCAGGATGGAGGAGCGGGATCAGACGCATTGAAAGCGGCTGCGCTCTCGAGGCTCCCCCAGGGGGGGTGTGGAGGGGGGTGGAAGGCCCTCCATCAGTGAGCTGCCAGTCCACTGCAAATATGAGCGGCGATGTGGGAATCCAAACAATATCATAATTGTGAGTGATAACGGCGAGCGAAAGGGATACATCCAAACACGGGCTTCTATGGTCATGTTGTTCTAAGATTAAATGTACACTCGCGCCGGGGATCTCCTCCGCCTGGAACTCTGGTTGCACTTCCACACTGTTTGGATTGTCCCGTGAAGTATTTCTTCTCACAACATAAACTGGATGACCTGCCGAGCCTCGGCATTCCTCGCGCCGCAGATAGGCGGCTTCACGCGAGACGAGCCAACCAAACGTCCCCCCCCCCCCCCCCCCCCCCACCTACTTTTGCCTCCATTACCTGATTCAATTCGCTGAACCGCCTCCAAATCTCACGGGTCGACTCGAAAACGGAGCGCCGGCGTGCAGCAGGAGCACCGGAGTAAGCCGTGTTGTCATTGCGGAAGATAAAAAAACGCGTGTTCGGTGCAGTCAGTCAAAAGGTTACTCAAAGTTGAAAAAGAGAAGACAATCTAAGCGCCTGAGGGGGGGGAAAGCAAAGCGTTTCGAAGAACAATAGAGATACTGTGGCGTGTAAAACGATGAGTTATATTATGGGCTTGTGTTACATGTTGAATGACAAGCTCCAATTAATGTGACACAACTCAAACAGTTTGGTAACAGTTGGCCTGGAGATAGTGGGAGTCATGTGGTGTGAATTCAGACCCCTGGAAAGGTTTCAGGCAATGAAACTGGTGTTGTGTTTTGGGTTTTTTTTTTTGGTCCTTAAATGTGTTTACAGAACCCGGAAACTGCACAGTTGATATCATGAAGGCGTGGAGACATTATGACAAGCAGAGAAGCAGAAGATACTTTGTTTCGACAAGTTCTCCCAGCAAGGGTTCAGCTACACAGGCTGCTCCCAGGTCAGCTGGTGGATCACTTCTCCACTGGGCCCAAAAACCAAGAGCTGGCACCCCAAACCAGGAGCCTCAACCACCACCTGAGCAGCAACACTGCTGTCAGAAGAGCTCATGCCATGATGAGAGCAGTCATCATGTCAGGTGTATAATCGCCTGTTCCTTCACCTCGCATCCACTCAATTTCCTGTCACAAAAACTGCAGTTTAAGACCTCAATATGATGTAAATGCTTTACATCACTTCAGCATTCAAAACAGCAAATCAGCTCCAATCACACAACATTCTACAAGACCTGTTTGATAAACAGGCCCAAACTAGGAGGGAGGCCACGCCTCTCCCTCCCTCCCTCATCCAACGCATGGATGTGAATGGTGAAGCTCTCTTTTGACTAATTCAGATAGACCCAAACCCGAGCATGACACCTAACGAAAGCCAAGGCCGGCGCAATGAAGGGAACTGAACGCATTCCTACCTTTGGAAGAGTTGCATGCGGTGACTGTTGATGCTGAGCCTCCTGAAGAACGGCGCATTTCCACTCCGTTGTGCACTTTATGGTCAAGTCTCCAATTGGGCCTTTCTTTAGAGGAGCATGACGCGACTGAGGTCCGAAATCCCGTTTACGCATGTTTGGAGACAGTCCACTCGGCACTGCGCTGCGCTGAGGTGCGTGCGCTACTTGGAGATGCTGTTGGACAGCGCCCAGATACGTTCCACTCTGTGCAACAAGCGCACGGGCCGAACTCCGCGGTGCGCTCGCTAAATGTGTGGTCCATTCCTTCAAGTCCTGAATCAACCGTGCTGCAGCACAATCGCTTCAGTCAGCTCAGCTCTAATTAAACCGGCGGGTCACAGGTGAAGCATTCGACCAATTACCATACGTCTCCTCAAGTGACGCAAATATCACGCAAAATGTTGTCTTTTTCATTATTTTTTTAATAGCCTGGTATGTCAATTACTAAGGGTGATTTCAAAATGATAAATATGAATATTTAATAAAATGCAAAATTTGGCACAAGCAGGTGTGGCCCATGAATGCCCCCCACCCCTGACCCCACCCCAGCCTCACCTCAAAGCCCTGTTTTACACACATGATGTTATGGTACAATCGCCTATAAAAAGCAAGAAAGTGCAATGTAATGTTCAGTTGCTCTTATGAGAGCGAACGTCCACAGTGTGTGAGATTTGACATGTGCAGCAGCGGAACCTTGTTGAGGTAAATGATTGAGTGGAATTAGAATCGGTGAACTTCAAACAGACACTCGTCGTGGAGTGACAGTACAACTAAACAGATCCGAAGACCGTCTCCGAGCGTAAGGCGGCGCGGGTTAATGGTTGCTCCATGTCCATCGGACTCCCTGCAAATGGACACGTGTGTCTGTCTGACAGCTGCTTTGGGCTCGAGGGGAAGAGACTGGGTGAATTCGGGATTTCTTCGAGAAAGTCCACCAGCGAGCAGGTTGGGCTCAGAGTCGGTTGCCGTGGTGATTGCCCAGCTCTCTTACTGGAACTGAAGATTCAGTTTCTTTAATTTCAGGGTCAACATCCTTTGAGTTTTCACTCGACTTCTCGCTCTTCATCGTACGCTGTCAAAGTTGGTAATTACACACCAGCTTCAATCTGCTCCAACAGCTGTTGTCAAAATAACCACAGATCTGTTTGCTAACTGTGCACGTTGAAATATCAACACACGAACTCCAATATTGCCTCCCAGGCAATACAAAAGTGATCATGTCACCCTTGGATCATTGGATAAATATGTGCATGCATCATTAGTGTTCTACAAATACCAGCTCATGCTTGAAAACTGGCGTAGCCACTGTTTAATTTATGTACTCGCAGAAACATCTGGCCCCATCGGGCCTGACATCTGGTGTTATTCAATATGTCATGATTCCAAATCTATAAAAAATTGAGCAGCCAAGAAAAAAGCGTCCAACTACCATCGTGAGTCCAGGCCTAAAAATCCACACAATGCATGTTAGAAGCTTCCTGACAGTCGACGTTCACGGTGAAGAGATTCATTCCTGGATGGACTGAAAAGTGTATTCTGGCCATTAGTGCCACAATTCATAGATTCAATGTTCCAGCTCAGGTTATAAATTACTGTTGGATATCACCGATGTCTTAATGCTTTTCCCAGATGTGTCTGTCAGCATGCGTCAGCCCAGCCCCCAAGCCCCCCTCCCCGACACATGGTGACAAACATATTTCTGTTGCGACAGACTTGCTGACAAAGTGAGTCAATGCCAGGATATCCTGATGACCCACCGTGGCAGCAGATTCTTAGGGGGAAGGGAGGGGTGGGGGGGTTCGGCGGATTAGGAGGCGCTGGGCCTTGAACCTGTGACCTCTGCTGTTTGTTTACCTTTTCCTGCTTCAGGTCACTGCCGCTTACTTACTGTATTGTTGTGTCAACATCCCATGTTCCCCTTCGTATACAATCATGCAAGTGTGTGTGTGTAGAGAGGATTGACAGGCACACGGCAGGGTGGGTGTCACTTGTGAAAATGGAAAATACCAGTGGGGGGGCCCTGCATGAAGTCCTGGATTTATTATAAGTCTTGTAGTTGGCCCTGGTGTCTGATTGCTGACATCTGATTGGATAGAAGCCGGAAGCTAAAAGGCAGCCGTCAAAATCTCCTCATTAGGTTGGAAGCAGCTGTAAAATTATGAGAATTCATATTCATATGGTGTAGAAAAACATGGGATACATATGTGTATGTTATGTCCTGATTATGTTCAGGCCAGCAGAAAAAGGCCCTGCTGCTCCTCGCAGGCCATCTCTGGTGTGTATATTCGATTGTGCGGTTGTAATTTGATTCTGAGGGAACAAAAATTGAAAGACTGGGCCCCCAGTTTGAATCCCATTCATTGGGTTTCTCCACACACTTCCTTTTTCTCGACACCGTCGGTCCACGCAGTCGCTCCCTAAACTGTTGCCTGTTCATTACCAGCACACGCTGTTGGACAAAGCTGCGCCCAGCTCTAACTAGATTTTCAGAAGCGCTCGCTTATTCACAACTAATTAACTCCTCCATGCAGTGCAGAGGAGTGCAGAGCAGAACGCTTCTAACTGTCTCAGTCTGGCGTAAACAAGACCCCGGCGGGGAAAAGGGGTCTTGTCTTGGCTGGCTGGCTGGCTGGCCCATTTTAATAAATCGATGCGCTAATCATCGAGTGCCCCGGCCGCGCTTCCAGTCCTTTTCCCTTTGAGGTTAATTTAATTAGGTTCCAATGCTGAAAAGCCTCTGACTTGCACACAGAAGTGCAAGGTGTAATTGATTTTTTCTCCCTCTCCCTGATATTCTCCGCTTTTAGGTGGAAACGACGTGCAGGGTGAAGGAAATTTAATGACAAAAACAGTCAACAAAGAGCCCATTTCTGTGGCTTAGGGGAAGTTTGGTTTATGATACAGCCGAGGTCTAATGAAGGGAGATTAATCCTTTACAAATAGGTTGAGTGTATTAACAAGGCGCTCGTTCTTTTGTATGGATTTTTTTTTCAGTGTGTTTTCCCCCAATTTGGCAGTGCATTGTTAAAAAAGTGAAAACAGAAACTCTGCCCGTGTCTAAAAAAAAAAAAAAACAAAAAAAAATGTTAAACTAAAAGCACCGTGGGGATTTATGACTTTTAATCCCTGTGCTGGCACGGCAACAGAAATGCTGTTGAAGCTGTGCATGTAAAAGTCTCATTAGGGTAATATTGTGGCATTCCGAATGTAAAAAGGCTTCATGCTTGTAAAGTTGTTTTTTTTTTCTTTTACTCTAACTGCTTCTCGCTGACCATTATCGACACTCTATCAAAACACGTTAGAAAGTGGATCATTAAGCTGAACGAGTCCCAGCAATCATCCAAAAATGAGTATGCATATGACAGCGTTAGCAAAACGAGCTAAGGAGCTCACAAGCTACGGTAGCTGGGCATCAGGTCCAGGGAGTTCCACATGCTTCAGTGTTTTATAGGGTAAAATTAGCCTGTGACCTTCTCCAGCCTGAGCACCAAGTGAAGGTTTACAGGTTTTTACAGGCGAACGCTAACTTGATAAACATGAGTGTGAATTCAATGAGCAAGTCTCCCTCCATTCCTGCAAACTGCTCGTGTTGTGGAAAGATTGAAAACCTGACTGGGACTGGCGTGGCCAATTAGGAACTGTGGAAAACCATGTTTTTGTTGTATTTGGAGGTCTGCACACCTGGGCAAGTCGGTGAGTCCCGGGTGTCTGTGGCACCGGCGTCGTCGCAGCAACCAAAAGCCTCCACCACCGTCTTCAGAGGCCCTCTCGAATCTTAACACATCGGCTCCTGCTCACTCCCGAGGCAGCATAAACCCCGTCAAACTGTTCAACCCGTCAACGTTTTTTTTTCTTTTTTTTCCCAAACTGGGAAGACTCCGCGGTCCCTCCGAGGCACGCGTACCCTCGCTCGCTGACATCCAGCAGATCCTCAGGTCTGTTCAGCTCTCATCTGGACGAATCCCTGGAAGCCTTGGCTCCGGGGGGGTGGGAAGCCTCCCCAGTGCCAGCCCTTCCATTCAGGCTGCCTTCTCTCACTCCTCCATCAACACTGTGCTCCAGGAACCAGGACAGCCCTCGTCTGACAGGACAGCAAAATAAGACTTTGACTTGACATACACTCGCCAACAATTGCAGTGTGCTGCATAGTTTCTCCCCCCTCCCTCCTTTTGCTACAAAGATACACAGCAATGAGGAATGTGTCTCGGTGCAATGCCAGCGCTTGTCCTCCAAAATAACTGCTTCTCCACGCTCGGATTACGAGGTGCACGGCGTGGCCGCAGCGCTGGGGAGGACGTGCATCCGGCCTGTCAGCGTAAATGGACTGTTTAGTCTTGCGTGCGGTGGCGCATGCTGCAACCTTTCCTCCAGACGGGACCGGGGTGGGGGGGGAAACTGACGAATGAACGTCAGAAAAAAGGGGAGGAGGAGGATCTGGCTCGTCATCTTCCTGTCTCCTGACTCTGACCCTGCCGGGCTCCCGTAACGGGCCCGGCTCCTCCGTCCCGCAGCGACGGCAGAGGCATGCGCGAGCGGTGCGAGCGTGCCGCCCTGTTTGCCCGCTGACGCTGATCAGGTCTGCGTTGAAATTCTTGGGTCAGGGCCGCGCGCGCTGTCGGCTGGCCGCTCCGTGTCAGAAACCCTCGCCAAACCTTTAAGCTCATCATTTATTTAAGGGCTTCTTGTTTGCCTTGTCAAGCTGCGGCCTTGCTTCTGGTGTCAGCGTGTGCCCCAGTCTACATTTTTGCATCTCACAAGGCTAACCTGTATTAATATTTCAAATCAGGAAAGCAAACAGGCCCCGGTTCTCGCTTTTGATTGGCAGTCGAGGTGATGCAGCATTGAGAGATTATTGATGCATTGTTATGTGGGGTTAGGTTTTGGGAGCTGCTGTAGAGTAAAGAGGGGGAAAAAAAAGAATGAAATAAAAGCTGCAAACATTTGCCCATCTATTTTGCAGAGTTTAATTGAATAATTCTTATTTGGGCTGTGAAGCTTGGGGCTGTATCCAAGTGGCACAGATGTCCCATGAATAAAACATGGACTCTGTGAGCAAATATTAGCACTCGCAGTTATGATTATTTTCTTGTTTAGTGTTTGGCAATGTCAAACACGCGCTTTTTGCTGTCACTGTGCGATTGTGATTATAATTGGTCACGTTGAAAAACACACAAGCTGACATGACTTCAACAGGAGGGGGAAGATAGAAGCCCATCCATTCAGATTTGCATGCTATTCATGAGACGTTATCGTCATCCATCCCTCATCTGGATCCCGTTCACAGCCTGCGTTTTCCATTGTAGACGCGTCCAAATCAGTCCGCGCTAATTCCGACCACTCGTCCGGCAAGCTGTGCGGGCGGCAAGCGAAGTGAGATGTCAGAAGGACGACGCGAGCAAGCGTAAGCAGGCCAGACTGGTGGAAGGTTGCAGACACTTCACCACCTCCTTTTGTTCCTTGCCTGCAGCTGCGATCCACGCGCTCTGACGGGCCGTCTGCTTTGCAGGTCACGTTCGGCTGTTGGTGCTGCAGCCCGGCTCTGCAGTCAGAGCCTGCAGGCGAGACAGCATGCAGCAGGAATTAGCAGCATCTTGTCAAATCACTGTTCAACTCAGAGGAGAGTTCTGCTCTCGCTGCTGCAGTCGTGACAACTCCTGATAGTGGGGTGCCACACACCCATCCGTCCATCCATCTACTTATCTTCCATACCACCTTTATCTCAGGTGAGAACTCAATATAGTATTTGATCACTCATGCACACATGAAGATCTTGAGATGCGCCAGGTTAGGAACCACAGACTTAAATCCTGATGATTGGTTTTCCATTTTATGTTAATAGTACCAGAAAATAAGTGTGATTACATGTTAAATTAGCTCATTTAGATGAAGACTGAGGCCTAACAGTGCTGTGAGATCCTGGTTTGGGACCAGGCTTTTTCAACACTTCCTATAAGACGGTGACATAAATGTTTTAGGGGGTCAAACTACTGATGCTGTTGAACCCCATCAACCTGGCCTTCAGGATGCTAGAAATGAATCATTTACACTGCATGAGAACTGAGTTGACTGAAAGGACAGAACAGGATATATCGGGCATTTATGAATGGAAAATCCCTAACAGGTTGTACCCCCCCTCCATGTAGACCTCCAGAAAATGGAGAGAAAAAAAGACACAAACATATTTTGGGCAAAGAAAATACCATTCAAGTACATGCGTGTCTGTTTCTCCTCCTGAGTGATCGCCGTGGCCGTCCCTTATCATGTTGTGGATGTTTGTTTTGCAGCGAGGCTTTCTTTTTTTTCTCTCTCTCTCTCTCTGAATGGAGCGCTTTGTGAGCGGTGCCTGCCGTCTGGCTCCCGCACTAGGTGGTCCCCCGTCCTACGACAAACTCTGTATATTGTGTTTTCCAAGAGGCCATGAGAAACGACATCCCCGCGGATGCTCCGGTGAGAGCGCGCGTCTGGCCGGCGATGAGTGACTCCGTTAGCACGTCGGGCAAAGAAGCCGACGCGAGGATAGAAAAGCAAACATCCTCCCGACTAATAGCCTCACTTTGCATTCTTGTCACTGGCTCCGGTGCCCTCAACATTTCAAAAGTCTCATCATTTGACAAGCACTTCACAATGAAGCGCGCATTCAGGTTTCCAGGTAAAAAAACATGTTCAAACTGGTTTTACGACAGTCTTTGGCTTATTTTGCTAATATTTAACATGAACATTTCATTAACCGCAATGCTTTTTGTTGAAGATGTATGTATTTTTTTTTATTTATCTGAATATATAGTCATTTGAACTTCTCATTATGTCTTTTATTCAACATTGTAACGTCCTCGAGTTGCTTATCTACCCTTACGAATTGTCAGCTGCCGTCGGTGAACTGAGATCTCTAGTCTTCGTTGTCAGTTTGACGCCGGACCAAAGCTCTGAGACTCGTTTTGAGTTTTTTTTCTTGACAAAACAGGCAAAGTTGAAGCCTCCACCGAGTGAACACGCCGGACGTCATCCATCAATCTCCTGTGGCAGAGATGGACGGAGCTGATGGCGTTTTTTTTGTTTTTACCGACCACCTCATGCACACTTTCTGTGTGTGTGTGGGCCTGACTAATGAGGGTCAGCGGGGGCCACAGGTCAGGGGGGCGGAGTTTCTCTCCTCGCCTTACCGGCTGATGTCTCCCTCTGATTGTGGTGATGCATAACCATCACCCCCCCACCATGCATTTGTGAAAATCAGCATAACAAAGGGGGGTTGCAGTGGCCTCCAGATACTTGCTGCTGAGGAAAATAAACAAATCAGAAAATGAATTTATTAATGAGGAACAAATTTCGCCATGTAATATTTATATGTGGAAGCTGAGAACTAATTGAAGGCATCTTTATCTCTCTCCCGCAAGTAATTGTGCTTTTGAACCCAGTCGAATTCAATCAGCTCCCCACTGACTCAGACAACCCAAACACTCCTCCCTGAATCAGTGAAGCCAGGGGGGGAGAAAAAGGAGTGATGAAACTTTGGATTTTTTTTCTTTTTTTTTTTTCTCTCCATCAAGTGGATAGCACCCGAAGGTGTCCTTCACCTTCCCCGCAGTGTAAATGTCCCCCCTTCATGTTCTCAACAGGAGGCCTTCGCTGGCTCTCCCAGCGTGCGGCGCCGCCACTGCCTCTCTGACACAACTCATCCCTGAGCCCGCTTCGCACGTCTCCCATGATGAGGATGATGAGAGCGTGGTGGCAGGCGAGAGGAGTCGGAAAAAAATGGATTAAATTACCCTCTGCGCGGCGGCGGTGACTGTGTTTCCCCACGCTGTGTTGTCTTTATCACACTGATGTTTACATTCATTAGCACTTGTCTGAAATGTGTCACAATCCACCCCCTCGTCTCCCCCCCCCCCCCACCCCCCCTCCTCCACCACCCCATTGCTCTCTCATGCGCCAACCGCTCTTGATATCTGGCCGACAGCGGAGTGCAAACAGATGCTATCGAGCGGAGAAAATGTTTTGTCTGCCCTCCATTAGTGAAGCCCAGGGCGCGGGCACGACTTGTCGGGGGGGCACAGACACTTCGGGGGGAGGGGGGGGCAGTACAGGCATGTGAAATCCGTCCACCCGTTTACGAAGCAACATGTTGGCTCCACGTCTTCAGCGTCTCTGTTGCTGGATCTTCCAGTCAGGTTGCCCTCACTGGGACTTCTTCCAGTGGGCGAAGTTGGAAGCTAATGTTTGTCATGGTGTGGTGGTCCGTGGTTCATTAAGTAGATCAGGTTGTCCTCCGATCCATGTATGAGCAGCTTGGTCTTGGCTCTGTCCAAGTGCCCTTGAGCGAGACACTGAAGAGATGAGGACCAACAACCTTTTTCCAAGCCATGTTTAGATTCAGTGTGTTTCTGTTTGTTCAAACTAGGAGTCCTTTGATATCTCACACTGATTGGACACATTGGACACTGAACTGTGTTCAGCTGTGACTCTCAACTTTCCAGGTTAAGCTAATGTAAACCTCTGCATTCAAGCCATCATATTCCTAGTTAACCATAGTCACTGGGATCAGTGGGCTGCTGCTGTGCGGCGTAATGAGGCCAGTTGAAGGTGAAGGGCTTTTCACAAGGGCCACAGTGATGGTGAGTGTGGCAAACCAAGCTGCTGCATTTCTATTGGCTAAGAGCTGTTTTCTTTTCTTTTTTTAAAAAATAATCCCAAAGGTTTGGTTTTACAGTTCAGAATTGAAGGTTCAAAGTGTTCTTTGTATGAAAAAAAAATCACACCAATTGTTTCTAACACACACACACACACACACACACACGCACACACACCTCCCCTCTCCCAAAGCCCAGTTCCATTCCAAGCATACCGCAGCCGTCGCCTGTATTTGATCGGACAGATTGAGTCATTAAGCCCGTCTGACACGAGCAGTGGCCTTCCATGATAAAAGTCACAGTTGGGCCCAATGTGGAGAGACGTATGGCCCCCCTGCGGTGAGGGGGCCGCCTCATGGCTCGAGCAGTGTGGAGAAGGCTTGCCAGTGGCGGGGGTGGGGTTGTGTGGGGGAGGGGGGGCTACTGGAGGCTGTCAGCAGGCATGGTCCGGGGGTCACTCCACGCCAGGCCCTGTTAGGGCCCCATCAGCGAAATGCTGGCTGTCAGGCGGTGCATTGAAAACGGAGGAGCGCTCCTGCAGCGCCTTCTGCCGTTGAGCACCAACTTTCTGGCTCGGTGGCCACGATCAAGCCCGTCTGGCCGGGCCCGCGGCGATGCCTTGTGTCACTCCATTAAACAGAATGCATTACCGGCTTCACGCCACGTTAAGGAGGTGACAGGGAAAGTCAACTTGACCTTGAATGCTCCAGCGGCCGTAATTCCTCCTCAGATGTGTTAATCAACACACTAATCAGATAGCTCAATGGCCTGCTTTTTAGCGGAATAAAATGACACAAAGTTAATGAGGGTTTTTTCTGCCGACCGGCGAGTCGGGAGTCGCTTTTAATGATGGCTGAAAACCGCGTACTGAGCGACGTCTCGAGCCGAAATCCACTGCGTTTTAGCTCCGGTTCCCAAGAAATGATTTATAACAGTAAAGATGGAGAGAACCTAATTGTATGCAATCATATCCAAGGTCACATCGAACGGGTCTGCTGTGTCCAGTGAAAACATTCCCATCTGTACGTGTCAGCGACAGCATTTTGGCTCGTGTAACCAAATAGGAGAGTGAAGCCATTTTAAGAGTCAATCAGTCCACAAATGCTCCATCTTGGCCAAAATAAACTGCAGAAAGGAGACGAGTGTCACGGAGTACGAGTTCCTTTAGAGCCACTCAAGTTTTTTTTTTTTTTTTTCTGGTGGGAACTTCGGTGAACCTCCTTGGTTTCACTTTGGTGCTCCGTGCGCGAGGTCTGATGACATCCATACCCTACGAGGGAGGGGGGGGGAGTAACAGAATGCGGGGCCCAAGTGGACGGACCTCATCGCAATAATAAAACTTAATGTGAAAGGAAAATAATCAAATGGCCACCGGATCCCAAAGAGCAATATTTGGTTTGGGGCTCGTGTGTGTTTCGAACCGGCGACATGGAGCGTCAGGAGGACGTGCTCTCACCGTCGTGCACGCCTTCTCCCTTTCACAGTCAGAAGTCCTAAAAGCCGAGGGGAATTAATCAGATTAAAGGAGGGTTGAAGAAGAGGGGACGATGACGAGGCTCATTGCAGAGGTATAAGGCCCTCTGCAGAGGCCTGCCCACCCTCGGTCCTTGATTTGGACCTCTGGGTCTCCGGTGGGGGACCCACTGGATGCTCTCAGGTTGCGTTCAGCCTCGTCAGGGTTTGACCATGTGATACCCTGAAGGAGCCTGAACTCGAGCCAAAATCAGATAAGCTCAAATGAGAGTAATGTGTTCTAAAACATTTTGTAAGAACAGCAAGAGGTATGAGTGGAAGATTTTCCCTGCCAGCTAATGACGCTAACCCGGGACCCCGATACACACGAACATGTGGGGGAACAGTCCTGAGCATCGAACCCCTATAGCTTGGTGTATGTGGTGGACTCCTCCTTTAAAAACCTGCACGTTTGACTATAAATGCTTTCTTCACAGCTGCCTTAAGCTGGTAAAGCCTGGAGTTACGCTGAACACCGACAGTGAGAGTGATCACCGCTCTGCACAGTTAATTTAAATAGAGTTCAGCCAATTTGTTTTATGACTGACACCTGTTCTTTCCCAAATGCAGACTGCTCTGAATCAACGTGTGTTATTCTGAAGCATTCGCAGCCAGAACAGAACATCTGGAACAGTAACTGTAAGGAGTCGATATCCGTCATCATTTTGACAGGCTTCCTGTTTGGACAGGCAGACACGTGCTTAAAGTTTTTTCTCTATGTGTGCCAACGTTGCTGCTACTTCTCTGCTAATCGATTGTTGTGTCAAACAGATGTGCGATCGTCTTATTTTTGTGGATGCAACCTATGAAGCTCAGCTCTCGGGTTGGACTCAGACTGCCATTGAACTTCTTCAACTTCTGTCCTTCGAATGCACTCTCCTCCCTCCAGAAGATCCATCAACGCCGAATTTCCTGATTTGTATGTTACCATGAAAACGAGTCGTAAAGCTTTCTCCCCTTCCTCCACCTCACTGCTGAGCGTCTTATTGCAGAGCCATTAGTTTGCTGATCGATGGGTCACGGGTCCTCAGGAGCGGGCGAACAGAAGCCAAGACCTGGTTGGTTCCTGTGGTTGGAGGAGGGGGGGTCACATTAGGAGCCAGTGAAACCGCACGCTTAGAAAGACAAGCCACTGACTGCTTTTCCTGCCCACGCAGAGGATCCAGTAACAAACTTACACTGCAAATTCCCCCGATGACAACCGGCTCCTGATGGATTTGACGGCCCGCTGGGTCTGAACGAGGGGGTGGAGCCGGCAAACGCGGGAAGAAAAAAAAAAAGGAGAGCTGCAGGTGCCAGCGCAGGCCGCACCTCCCACCGTTTATCCATATCCAATTCACCAAACCAAGCCCCTTATACAGCGATCTGCATGCTGAACTGGGACGTCAGAGTTAGCCACCAGCTAACCGTGAATGATTCATATGTGGCGCTTCAGTCATCTGGAATCCATCTGTGGTTGATAATGAGAATACAGTGTGTGTATAAAGTATCAGAAAACACAATTAAGTTTGTCGGCTCTGCCACTTAAAATGATATATAATATTGTGTGTACATGCAGAGTCTAAAAGTGTCCGTTGGAATTGTTGAGTAGTGCTGTATAAATCACTCACTTGGCCACCTGGGGCGCAAGAGATCACCTGAAGGAGGGTGCCAATCAAGGCTTTTCCTATTCAGACTGACTCAGAATGACACGTTCCAAAGCAAGTCATGGGAGGAAATGGCTCTATGCCTTTATTTCAAAGGCTCCTGCATTTTGTGAGTTTCTGCAAGTGTTTGGCTTCACTGTAATTCCTCACCATGTTGAAGATCAAAGACACGTCCTCAGCCTCACTTGGAGGCAATTTACGGGGAGCTCCAGAGAGAGAAAAAAAAGTGGTTGGCAGCCACTAGTATTTATAAAGGAAATATTTTTTTTTTTAAGTTGTCATATTTCACTCCGGCTGCTTTGAAGTGTCATTTCAATGTTTCTCCGATCATTTTAGCTAATAATTATAGACGTTGGGAAAAATGTTAATAAATGCAAAGCAAATGGAAATTGCGTTTTTCAGGGAAATTTTTTTTTAAAATTACCACATATATACATCACATAACACACCGTTACATTGCCTCGACTGAGCGTTTCGCAGTCGATCGCAGTGAGATTGCACTGTGATCAAATTGTCCTAACCAGGTCATGCTGCCTGGCACTTTCACGAATCGAATGCGCGATCATCCGCAACCCAGTTCCCCCGTTCGGTAAAGTGCTCCATCTGCCTTCTGCGTCCCCGAGTGCGAAGCCGCGGGTGCCGCTTAACGCCACGAAGCGCTGAACGCAGGAAACCTACCAGTTTCTTTTTTTTTTTTTTCCCTCCCCCGATGCCACGATGAAAGACGAGTGATTAATACGATCTGCGGCTGGACTCGGAGGGGCTCCGGTAACCGTACCTTGAACACATGTTTTTTTGCTGGGGGGAGCTGAAAGATGGCACTCTCAGGGCCAGAAATTGACTGCCTCCAACCTTGAGGAGACATTACTCTGATTTACCTCTGCTCTCAAACCGGCCCGCAACTGTTTTGTGCATAAAGGCTCCGGCGGCGAGGGTTAAAAAAAAAAAAAAAAAAGAAAGCGAGAGTTAAGAGGGGAAACGCAGAAGAGACGCGGAGCATTGTTTATTTTCACAGGAACATTCCTGAAGCTGACAGCTATTCCCTTGTCTGGAGAGCTAAATCGCAGTGCAATTTTCCAGACTCCAGACACTGTGTGTGAACTCCCAGCAAGGCTCGTCTAGGACAATGAAGAATGACTTTCTTATTCGCACTTCCACACTGATGATAGTGGCCGAACGTGGACTGGAAGGGGGAGGCGGCTACGGAGTCTGTGGACTCAGCAGCGCGCCGGTGGAGTGAGAGATAAAGAGAAGGAGAGAAAATAAAGTGTTTAAAAACGCAATCACTCATTCTCGTAAGCTTCGCCGCAGAGGCGATACGGGCCACAGTAGAGCTCCCTCTTGGCAGCCCCGACGGGACTCGACCGGCTTGAGGTCTATATTTGAATTCTCGGCTAAAGCATTCCTGAGCCGGCGCTCCACGTGGGCCAGGCCGTGCCGAGCCCCCCTGCAGAAATGTCAGGGAAACCAGATCGCCCCGCGCCCGAGTCCGGTTACACCTCCATTAACGACCCGGTAAAGAGATCCGCGCGCCGACCCCCAGAATAGGAAGCCTGAATTAGCATATGTATCGGGGTCAGGGTTTGGTTGCGGGGAAGGTGTTTCACAAGGTTCACGCCCAAGTTCCCCCCCCCCCGCGCACGTCCGCCGCTCGGATCCAGGGGAAGGTCGACAGCAGTTAGGACGCTCAGTCGGAAAGAGTTCAACCAGGTTTTCTCTGGAATACATGCTCTGATTCAACGTTGAGTGTGGATCCATCCCAGTATGCTTTGCACAGATTTACCTAGAAATCTTCCAGTATGAGAGCTTCAATCATGCAGTTTTGTCCCAAAGTGCATAAAGTATCACAATGTCACATAAGAGAATCATCTACAAAGTTCTGATGGTGAAAACCGACAGTTAAGAAGCCTATTACCATCAAAACAGCCTTGTAGGTGTTGTTGTTCTGTAGCAGGAGCTACAGTTTATCACTCTTGAAGAGATGGTATTAAATCAACTTTGTATTGGTTACAATTGATGTTGTGTTGACAGCTTCTCTCCTGTGACGACATCTTTCTGAACTGCACGCGTATGTCCGCAAATGAGTTTAGAGGATGAGGATGAGTAGGAGGAGGAGGAAAGCTGACCTGGGAAAGAAGAAGAGAAGTCTGAAAACCAAAACACATGGACGAGCTGGAAAGGTTGACAACAAAAAAAAGAGGCAACAAATTAAGATTTCTGAAAAGCCAAAAACTATAAACTCTACTTGGAAAGTAACACCAGCCAAACAGGAGTAAACAGTCAACATGATTGCGGTCCATGAGCAGTTACTTCCTGAGAGCCAGACCGTCACTCCTGTTGGCTGCAGAGTGACCGTTCATCTGGCGTCTAATCACAGGTCGTATATTTGAGAGAAGCTGCTTCCAATCCAGGTGTCCCAGGAGGAGAAGCTGAAGGTCAACATGAGACAAACATCAACACTTATAGCCATTATCCTTCCCCACTTCAACTTGGAACACCTCAAATTGGACAGTATGTAATGTTAAAAACATGCAGACCGATCCAGTCCAATTTCCGAACATGATTCACAACGTACAGCTCACTTGTTTCGGAACAGTTTCCTAAAAGATGAACAGTTCTAAATCTTTTTAGTCTTCAATCTTTTGAATTTTTATTGTCTGGATGGCAAATCTGCTATCAAGCAAGCCTGTCTACAGTCGGAAAAAACACATTTTTATATGACCTGCTGTGAGTATATCTCCCAGTTGGCAGTCATTTTTATCTACTTAAACTAGCCTCATACAATAGCTAACAGGCACAAAAATGGAACCAGCATAAAAAAAGCATCAATTTCTGACAGTATTTGCGCTTCGCTGTCCTGGGGGGGCCAACCGATGGTACATTCGCGTAATGTAAGACGAATTTCGGAGGCAGGAGCGCCATTAAGTAGAATTGAACCTGCGATGCAGCTGTAAAATTTGATGGTTGAAATTGAAGTGAACACACCTCGAGGGAACAGCGGAATGTATCAACCAGCAGCAGCTAGTCCAGATTGGCCTGGAGGTTCACAATGAAAAAAAAGAGAGAGAACCACTTCATTTTTTTTGCCAGGCTGGCAGGAGAAGTACAAAAAAAATCTAAATTCACCCAAGATCCGAGGCCTGGCGTTTCGATTGGTGGGCTTCGGACGTGCTGGAAACTCAACACACTCGGCTGATGCTTCAGTGTGGCGATGAGGAAAAAAACCGACTCGTCCCGGCACATTCTGGAGTTTTCCTTCCGACGACAGTGTGGAGAACCCAGCCTTCAGCTCGCATGATATCTCTGACAATTTAAATAAACCCCCAATTTAAAGTTACCTTCGAGACAATCTGAGGTGAGTGGGGAGGGGGAGGGGATGTGCACTCGCTGGCTAAGTGGTGATGCAAGCGTGATGCAACGGGGGAGAAGAGTGCGGGCGCAGGTAGGAAGAAAGTTAGTGGGCGCGTTAAAAGTCGCTTGAGGGTGAAGGGGGGTCAAACGGTTAATCCACGTGTCCCCCGCGGGCTCGGGGAGGGAAGGGGGAGGGGGGGTTGTTTCAGAGGGATGGAGCCGGAACCCCGAGTGTGCCTCATTGTCTCCAAAACAGCAGTGACTTATAATCATGAGGGACATAAACATGCTGACCTCTGGCCCCGAGCATCCACCGTCCACATCACTGCAGGTCTAAATATATGGCACAGCGCGCGGCCCTTTATGGCCGCCATCTGGAAAACTCGGTCGCGGCGCGTTTGTTGATTCATGAATCCGCTATCAACCGGCTCCTCCGGCTCCCAGGCAGGGGGGGGGGCATTTGTGGACTTAGCAAAGGCGAGGGAGAATTATCAGCCTGCTATTAAACGCTGTTCTGCCAACAGGAGGTGGCGAGAGGGAAACAAAGGCTTGTCTTAAGGCGAGCTGGTAGGAAATGTTTTCTTTTTCAAAGTGTGTTACCCCCCTCCCTCCACCACCCCCCCTCCAGCGATGAAAAAAAAAAGAAGGAACAAGAGAGAAAGAGAGCGAGTTGTTGAAAAGCATAAAAAAAAAGAAGTTTTTCCTCAGCCCCAGGTGCGGGGCGTCCCCCCGCTGCTGCCTTTTCACCAACACTTTGTTCCTTTCGTCTGCTTGATGGGGTGGCTGGACAGCTCACTGGACGGCTGCCTGGCCACTGGACCAGTTCCTGAGGGGGGAGCGTCGAGCCCCCGTCCGCTCTCCTCGTCTTCCCCTTCGGCCGCATGTGGCGCGATGAACAACGTTCGCCCGTTTGTCCCTTTGCCACCACCGCGTGGGTCCTCGCTCTACCCGGTGCCACATGTTACCAAACGTCCAGTGAATGGACGCCACCTCTGGGCACCGCGCTTGTCTGGCTGAAGCTCCGCCCCCCCACCCCCGGAGCCCAGCGGGTACAGCGTCGCTCCTCTGGCACAGACACGCCATTTTCCATTTGAATCTTCGGTTTCAAAGGGCCTCGCTGGGCGCGAGCCGTCTCCTCTCATTGTTGGGTGATGTCGCACACCGAGTGGGGAGTGGTGGTGGTGGTGTGTGTGTGTGTGTGTGTGTGTGTGTGTGTGTGTGTGTGTGTGTGTGTGTATGTGTTGGGGGGGAGTTTGGAAAAGTGTGTCACCCAGCTCATCGGCCCACGGCTCCAGCTGACTCCAGCAGAGAGTGGCCGCTGCCACCTTCCATTTACAGTGCCTGTGTGCATGTGAATGCAGCATTAGTTAACAGGCCTCCATTGACGGCCTCTGTTCAGCCCCGATCAGCAGGGGTCAATTAATGAGCGGCCCCCCTGACCATCAGATCCCAATTATGGCTTTCAGAGGGCCCGTACCGGGTGCCCCCTCAAATACCCAGCTCCATTTGCCTGATAATTGTGTAATTAGAGTTTGTATCAATAATTGAAGCACCGACTGGGGACATGCATTATTCTCCTGTTTGCCTCATTCACCCAAATTGCGGCAACATTTGTGCTAATGATGGACTGAGGCTTTTCCCGACTGCACCTTTCTGAATTATTTAGCAGAATTAGAGAAAGGCCTCCGACATCACTCCCATAAATTAGATGGAGCTGGTTAAAAAACAAGTCAACGCCGACACTCGACGGCATCTTATCGAGAAGGTCCACATACATTTGTTAGCATTTTTCACTTCCCTCTTCATAAAACGCAGTTAATGTCAATTGACTGTTGTTTGTCGACCCCTTTGTGGCTTCAGGCTTCGCTGTGCCACGGCCCGCACAGCTCGATTCAACTCCAAATTCTGCGCCGCATCAGAAAAAGAGGGTTGAAGATAATGCGATGACGTCGGACTGGAAGTGTGAGATTTACTGGAAGTGAACCTTAAGGACGTGAACAAATCCACTACAGAATGCTTCAAAAGGGGAGGAAGTGGAGGGATTACAGAGCGGTTTAAGTGGAGGAAAGCAGCTGGATTGGAAGTCCCAGATCTGAACTTGCTGCGGGACAGTGAAAGGTGTCAGAGAATGAATGATGTGAGAACAACAACAGGCAGGAACATGCAGTGAAGAGGAAGTATAGGATGAAAATTTGATAGTTTAGGTTACAACTAAGACCGACTGCTTACACTGAAACTTCTTTCCTTGCTTATAAAATTACAAACAAGGCCTCACATTGATTCACATGACCTCCACTGTTTGAACTTTGCCTCTGGGGCTTTTCACATGACAAGGCGTCCTTTTTTTTTCTCGGATAATGGAAATTGAGTATTAGACTCCGACTCCTGCGCTGCACTTTCCTGGTAATAGATACGGGTTGTTGCATTCGGGCGCATACAAAAAAAAAGGTACACACAAAACACTGGGAAACGCAGGCCGGGCCTCTTTTGGACAGACCTCAGGGAGGGGGGGTAACGCGGCGATAAGCACTTCCTCCGCACACAATGCCCGATTTTCTTTGGTTTCCCTCCCTCAGCCGTATCCTGTGACAGCCACCCCCCCCACCCGATCACGGTGTCAATAAACGCACGCCCGTGCCCCTTGTTCCGTCTCTGTCCCATAAATGTTTGACAAGACAGCCTTATTAAGGGCGGAGGAATGTTATTTCCCACTTTTCAGGCTTCCTCAGGTACATAGTCTGTCACCGCGCTCTCAATAAATAATGGCTTGTACCAGCGCTTCCCATACAGCGCGGCCTCATGATATAAATATGAACACACCTTTAACTTGACATGGCGTAATGAGACGTTCGACAGCTCTAGACAGCCGTGATGGCGCTGCCGTCTTGCCTGGAGTTTGGGACTTTATGCCAGCCAATCAGAAGTCCCGATCGTGGAAATTTCACCTCGACCTCTGCCGTGACATTCGGCGTCGCCGATCTCTTCCCCGCTCCGCGAAACAGCCCCGAAGACGGAGAGAGTAATTAATTCTAATTGGGGACGTTTCTGCAGGACGAGGGGAACGAGCGGGTAAAAAAACGCCTCTCTGGAGCGATGTTTTTGATGGAGCCGGAGCCCCATATGCTGTACTCAGGAGCACATCTGTGCCCAGAGCCCACCGAAGAAAAAATCCCCCCGGCAGAAAGCGCTTCAATGCCGCGGGGAGAGGGAGGGAGACGAAGGAGAGGGGAAGAAAAAACAAAAAAAAAAACTAAGACGCGGCGCGCATTATTATGCCAGCCGGCAACAAATATCCATCCTAATTACTCCACAATTGTATTAAACTCGCTATTATGTAGCAATTAAATTTTGTTTAAGCCCCAGCTCCAGTTACAGGTTTCAGCGTGACTAATTAAAAACAAGGGAGCGGGGGAAAACCCCAGGCAGAAGCTTTCCCTAAGCTGGAGCTCTGGCTCCCCCACCACCACCACCACCACCACCCCACCCCACCCAGCCCGTCATGACAGTATTTAGAGTGTCAATCAAGCCAGAGTCACAGGCAGCCCTCATTGGTTCAAACCCATTCGCTCCCGTAAGCCTTTTTTATCTGCACCGTCTCTGCATCGGTCCCAGATGATCCCAAAGTGCTGTGCAGGTTTTGTCGAAACAGCGAGGAGGCCGAGCTGCACCGCCACCCCCCCGGACTGCTCTCGTGTCACACGGGTGATGCATTCGATCGCTCGAACACTCAAAGATCACCTCGTCGTCGGAACGAGGTTCCGTTGTGCCGTGTTTCAGACGTAGTCCGGCTGAACCGAGTGCATCTCTGCTCGGGTCATTGGAGGTGAGAGGCGAGCTGAAGAATTCTCGGAGCACAATAATGAGACGCCCAATGAAAGGGGAATTAATTGGACTCCAATAAAGAGACGATTAACAGCGATGGATTATCCAGTCTGACTGTTTGGGAGAGATTTGGGCTTGTTTGGGGGGGGGATGTTTAGTTTGTTCCCCCCTCAAAATTATAATTCCTTCGCTGCTGAGATTCAACACATCCTGTACACACACTAACTGCGTCTGTTTGAGGTCTCGGAGCGTATGAAATGTATTTACAGCTTTATGTCGACGAGCTCAACTCCAGAACGCTGCGACAGAAGCGAAGTGAAAGCTCAAACTGCGCAAACAAGCTCCTGCACCTTATTTACATGTTTTTCATCCTGCGCGGCATCTTTTTAGTCATCAGGTGTAGCTGTTTAACGCACAGCTTTTGTTTGTGACCCGATTTCTTACTTTTTTCTTGGAGAGCGACATCAAATTAAGTGAAACAACTCCATGTTGGTCCCACGCTTATATGTGAGGTTTCCTCAGGCTTTGCGCTCCACCCCCCTTTCTGTGGGGTGTGTGTGTGTGTGTTAAATGTGGGCTCTCAGTTACTTATGGTCACAGGAACATAGTGTGTAAAACAGGTTATTAGAAAAAGGTCCCCATAACCACTGTAACCATCAGTGTGACTTCACATTGAGATAACACTGGAACTTCAGGAAAAGTTTGTCTGTCGCTGCAGTCTAGTTCCAGTTGGACACACAGAGAGGGAGCTCAGTCGCCATGCCCAGATGCAGGCACACACACACACACACACACACACACACACGGACGGAAGAGTCAGCAAGTGGCGGTCCAGCTGCAGGCTGTCAGGGTCCATCTCACACACACACACACACACTGCTGGGCCTTTGAGGCTCGCGGCTAACTAGCTGAGGAGCACCTGCACTGACCTGGACAGCGTCAGAGCGCCGGCCACTTCACCTCTCCGCACCTCGGATTCATCCATCCCTCCGTCATCCATCCTGCATTCTCCTCCCGAAAGGGCTGCCGGAGCAGCATTGCAGGGAGGCATAGTCGACACCCCCCCCCCCAACAGTTATTACACCATCAGCAAAGTTCTTCCTTCAGCATGGAAACAATGGCTGATAAATCTCACTGGGTTCCGAGCAACAAAAATGCCAGTCGAGGCGTGTTGTTGGTTGTACTTCGTTGGCTGTGCGGACTGCAGTCTGCCAAGAGCAATAACACGAGTGATTATGTCTCATTTCGTGCTGTAATTGCGCGTCTCCTTTTCCTCTCTTTGTCCTTCTGTGGTTTAGCTCCCAATTTCCAACTTTGTTTTTTTTTTCCTTCTTCTTCTTCTTCTTCGGGGGGTGGGGAGATATGCGAGAAATGTCCCTTAATCTTCAGAAAAAACGTCGTTTTGTGTGCAGCCCCGGATTGAGAGTGACAGTGTGGAAGTGTCGGAACGGGAAGAAATTTTGTCGGGGAGAAGCCGAGACGTCAATCAGCGAAGTTACGCACAACAATTTCGCGCTGCACCGAAAAAAAAATACATTTCAAATGGATCCTGTAATTTGCTCTATTTGCTGGTTAGTTTGGGGGGGGAGAAATCATGTTTTAAACATTCTTTTTAATCACTCAAATGGTAATTAAGCTGCATAATTTCCCTTCTAATTCAACAGTGCTTTCTAATTCACTGCCGTGGAGAAGCGCAGTTTGAAATTTGCTGGGCGGAAATAAAGACAAGGACTTCATCCTCATGCACGACAGCGTCTTAATGCCCGCTGGAATCAGATGTCAAACACAGTCATGGCAGGACGATAATGTATCATCTTAACCTCCGAGGTCAATGCTACTCTGCGTGGACTTAACTCCTGAAGGGGATTATTGTGCCTTGCTGAAGTTTCATGTCAAGATGCGAAATTCACACTGGGATTAGAAGTAAATACCTTTGCTTGCTGCTGTTGACGGACACAGCTCGGAAATTTAGATGCCTGCTTTTTCTCTCCCTCCCTCCCTCCCTCCCTCCATCGTTCTCTCCCTCCCTCGTCGTTCCTGCTCTTTTTTTTTTGGTATTGATTGCCTGCTGCCTCTTAAATTATGCATTCTGCAGCTCGGTTCGGAGGGGCTCCCAGGTGGGTTTGTCAAAGGATGGAGACACGTGTAGTCGGCCAGTGTGGCTCGCGAGCGCCAGGAATCCATACAGGTCACAATCATGTCACCCCGTCAGTTTTAATCAGCCGCGGCTGGATACAAGCCGGTGACAGGGCTTTAGAGGTACCGGGGAAGCGCCTCCGCCTTAGCTGCCCCCCCCCCCAGGCGCGCCGTATCTGGTTCAATACGGCTGGATGCCACCGACGGAGAGTCATTATCATCAGTGTGCGACTCGCTGCTGGGCTGGATGATGAGACGCTCGCTCCGGCCCCGGGGCCCCCGTCGGATGGCGCCTTCCCACCATGCCACGGTGCAATCTGGGCCTGATGGGTTTATCGGAGCCGTCATCGCCCCGTGTGCAGGACTCGCGGCCTGTGTAATGATGCACTGCAGTTGGTGTTCTGGGGATTCCTCGCTTGAGGTGAATTGTTAAAGCCCCGGCACCTGTTTCCCCCTCCAACGTGCTGGGTCTTTACAACTGGAAGGGGGGGGGGGGGGGGGGGCAGAACGTGTGCATACAGCCACACTAGCATGACTGTATGTGTTTTTTTTTTTTATCAGCAAATTCGATGTTGCACTTCCTGCCAAACTCACAGGACCAGTCTGAGGCAGTGATATGTTCCTGCGTGCCACCACGTTTCGCAGTAATGCTCTGGTAATAAATCACCAGGAGGAAAAACATCACCATGGTTACAGGTGCTGAAGTTTTTCTACGTGGCGGATACTCGTCAGTTTTGTCCAAATGAAGATCGTGGCGGAGCTGCTGTGTACGCAGTGGCGTAATCGTGGCTGCGAGGAGACTTTGGGGTTACTTTTTTTTCTCTGAAGTGCTGACTTCATGTTTGTAGTTCAGCACAGCTGTCGTGTAGCTGCCTCTTGTTGTTGTCATTAGCTCGTAAATCCCACGATCGCAGGAACAGGTGTTCTGCGCGACTGCTGGAAAATGCGCGGCCACTCGTAGGAACGTGTGCAGTGATGCGATTACAGTTTACAGCATGCAACTATTAACGACTGAATAACTCAAACTAAACAGAACAAAAGTATCTGTAACACAATTTGACTATTTAGTAAGCGTTTGAGTAAGTTAAACACTGATCATGGGTGGTGAATGAATTCATTGTCAATGGCCAACAAGGATTCGAATAACAGCTTTTCTCTTAACTGCGTTCCGAGGTGTGTTTTTCCTTTTTCTGGTCGAGTTCAGTCCATGAATGAGAGGCGACGGTCAGTACATACAGGCCCCCACGATCCGTGTGTACAAAACGGCAGGTCGTGACATTATAATCAACGGACGCCGAGCGGCTCGAGTTGCGGGCCGCGTCTCGCCCGCCAGTCTTCCCACGGAAGGGCGAGTCTCCGAAAGAGGCCAGCGCCTCTTTGATGCAGCCAGGCACGCAGCTCGGAGTGCTGCAGACTTTAAAAGGGAGGGAGGGGGACGGAAACACAACGGGGTCAAAAGAGCAAATCCGGCCTTCTGTTCCTGTCGCCTTTATTGTGAAGTTTGCACAAGCCGTGGTGTGATTTCCCTCGCGCTGTCAATAAAAGGAGGCTTGATTTTCACAGGCCAGCTGACCTGCTCAGAGCAGGTGTGTCTCAGATACAGTTTCAGTCCCCCCCCCCCCCCCCCCCCTCGTCCCTCTCTCTTGTCCACTTCCCAGCTGACGATGCTGTCGGCTCATCCGAGACGAGACAAGCAGGAACAACAAAAAGCAAAAACGAGCTGAATTAATCCTTCCGCTTCTCCATCCTTCCCACCTCGAGAACCGCATCAATCACTGCCAAACACGTCTCCGCTGTTTTCACTCTCACTTAACCGTTTCCGTTGAGAGTGTGACAATATGTGATGGGAGCAATTAGAAGGGGAGGGGGGGGAGGCGCGCTCGTGTTACCGCACTGAAGCTCTGGAAAGGGGGGGGGGGGTGAGACACATCCGATCTCTTCCTGTAAAGAGACACCAGGTGAGGAAGTGAGCGTCTCGAGCCTTTTGTGCAGCCCAAACGAGGGGTCGCTTTTCAGGCCCGGAGGATTATTGTGTGCACGGATGAAAAAAAAAAGAAACCTTTTAAAAAACACACAAAGACTGAAAATGAATGCAGCATGCCTTGCTGTAGAAACCTATCTTGATGTAACGTGCGCAGTCCTACGGACCTCCACTGCTCAGATTTTACACATGTGGAGTACGTGCCGGCGCTGCGAAGCCGGCGTGCTGCATCCCGGGAAGCGTCGCGATGCTTCATGAGAGCCGAAACCAGCCAGAGACACAACATCCCGGCTGCCTCTGACCTCACACGCGAAGACGCCTCCGAATAAACCTTCACACGAGCAAAGAAAAACTGGAAATGTTTGTTCAGACTCTTATCTGGGGGGGCTGTACGTTTCCTCTGGGGCCGTGCAACGTGAGCTGGACGGTTTATGTTGGGGCCTGTAGGATGCATTACGGAGCCCTCAGGAAGACGCGCGCGTCTCACTTCCCCCCCTCTGTAGGCTTTTTCAAGGCAAGTCCCTCCGGTCCAGCGTGACCGGCACGCTGTCGCTCTGGCTCGACGCATTGTTCCCGCGGCCCGGACTGCTTGGGGAGCACGTGCAGCTGCAGGCGTCAGACTTATCGACAAGTCATTTATACTGATGCGGATTCTTCCATCGCTTGTTCAATGAAAAGCTGAGAAATCAGCTCCATTGAGATTTACGTCCTGTGAAAATGACCCCATTTTCAAGGGAATTAGGAAAGCATGTGTTTTGCCTGGGAATGTCTTATTTCACACTGTTTTACAGTTTGAATTCTGCTGAATTAGAGTGTGGAGAAGAATTTCTGAGAAGGCTCAAAAATCACTGGAAAGTCTGTCAAAATTTACAGGATCAAGCGCGACTTTCTGGACCCGTCGTGTTTTGCGTGTGCCCGGCGATGCGTTCGACAAAGAGGCAGCCAGAAGGGCGAATAATGGAGCCGTTCAGCGTCTATGTCCCCACCTTCCCTCGTCTCACATGACGACAATGACCTCATTCCACCTGAGCCGAGCTCGCAGCTGCCGCCCACAAAAAAAAAGCCCCCGGGCTGCAAAACTGACTGTGCCAACCATAATCTTCAGCGCCTTCCACATCACCTCCTGAGCTCATGGTCTCATTACGTCAGCTGCTTCGCAGCCAAACACGCCAGTGCCTTCCAGTGCCATGTTAGCGTTGCTTAAAAACACTCAAGCCTTCATGAGAGAGCCTCTCAGGTGCAGCCTGACAGCACTTCCTCACTCCTAACAAAAGAGGGTTTGTGTAAAACAGCCAGTGTTACCGGCTGTTTCCCAACCTGACGTTTACCATTTAAAGGCAGATAATACTTGATGAGATCAGTTATGTGCAACTTGTACCTCTGAAGTTGAGCTAACTTGGCTTATGCTCAAATTCAGCATCAGCTTGTGAACACTTTGGGAGAAGTTGCCAAACAGTTGATGGGAGCCTAAACATTACACAAGGTTTTAATCTGAATGTTGAGTCAACAGAACCCAACTAAGAAGGTAAATGAGTCAACTAAATACGAGTAAAAACTGGAAGCACTCAAAGAGGGCAAACCTCCAAGGAGGGTCATGACACGCCACAGTGGTTTTCTTTGTTTTGGATCAACAGGTCGCCACCAAATTTTACTGGGTTCTAAGTTGGGCAGAAACACATCACTGTTAGAAGTTTCAGAAAAATCTGTTCATTACTTTTTCCTCAAATTTTGCTAACCAACACAACAGAAAACTTCACCTTTTTGACAAAATAAATGAAATGTAATACTTGCTTTTTTGGCAACGTTTTCCAGAATGAACCTAAAATCTGAAATTAAAGTACAACAGTGCAGTGTCACCACATTAAGCTGTAAACTGACACCTTTATTCTCTGGAAACGTTTCTACAAACATTTTGATTCATACAGCCAACAGATTGCAGATTGTAGCTTGTAGTAACCATTTCACTTTCCTTTCTCTCAGATTCAGTGAATTAGTTACGCGACCGAGAACCAATTCGGAATTCTTTGTTTCACAGTTTCTCCAAAGTCGAGGAAGTACGATATCATCAGAGCTGATTTCACGAGCCGTTGAGCTTGAAGTCACCGGGACTGTTTACCCCTCAAAGACGCATGAATAATGTGAAAAAACACCCCTCTGTGTATTTTTACAGCCTGTCAGAGTAAACAGCACCCGCCTCGCCTCACCCCAATTACTCTTTATTGAACAGTAAAACTTTTAAATGGCTGTAAAAAGACGAGGGAGCCCCTTTAGATGAACTCGAGTGTTTCCAGTCAACGTTTTCAGATGTAAACAATCCCAGCACATGACAGCAGTCACGTCATTGTTAACTCTGAGGGGAAGTCGACCGTGATTCGCACAAAGAATTTGTCAAATTAGCGGATTCGTAAACATTTTACAGCGAGGAGGGTGGTTGAAAAGGAGTTGGAACGCGGCCATTCCCCTGTCCACATCATGTTTCAGGTAGTGAGTAATCCTCTTGTCCCCGCCACTTCTCAGTCTGGCGTTGCCGCTTCAGTGAAATCACCCTTTCTTGGCAAGTGCACCATGGCGCACAACAAGCCGCGCTCCGATTACAAAAGCCCGGGCTCAATAAGCGTCCAGGCTATATCAGCGCCGTATTCAATTTCCTCAGATCTCCAAAACAGCGCCGTAAAAGTAGCTGAAATTTACTGCTCTGCCCCCTCAGGTTTTCTTAAAGGGAGATTCCCTCGTGTTGGTTCTTTCACTCCTGCCAGAAATATTGCTTTGCACTCTTCATTGGGCCTTTGGGAGAAATATGGAATTCTTTTTTTTTTTTTTTTTTTTTTTTACAGTAAGAAGTTTAGAAGCAGTGTAATTGGAGTTGGGCCAGAGAGAGCGAGGCCCCCCTCCCCCCTTGTCCCGCGGCATTAAGGGCCCCCGAGCCACGTCTGAGTCCGTGCACCTCACGCTGCAGCCTTTTTCTAATTGGACCCGGCTTCAGCCAGGAGCAGTTCATGTGAGCGAACGTGCACGCACGGTTGTACAGTGAAAACATGCTCCAGAGGTGTCATATTACACTACGAACTGAGTCGTGCAAGTCGACATCATATTTAGGCTCCTGCAGACTATTTAACATTTTTTCAGTGGAAAAACGACGCTCACTGCTCGTCTTTATTAGATTCTCCAATCTTCTGCTCGCAAAAAACTGTATTTGGGAACGAGGAGCCGAATACCGGAGCAGCGGGTTTTTTTTTGACGATTTTGCAAAAATGTTGCAAGTAAGGCAAGATGGTGCAACTATTTCTAGGAGGAAGTCCAAAGTAGGAGAGGTTCGACAGTCACTTCTTGACCCTCGATGATGCCGGTTTTTCTTCCCCTCACTCACTCGGCTCTCGAGCCTTATCGTGATAAAGAAAAAATGACACTCGGGGGAGCGGCAGCTAAGTGCCCCTCCGGCTGTCTCCCACCATTCGCACCATCATCGATCATGATGCAACACTCTGCAAAATAAGTAAACTAAAACAAAACAAAAAAAATGCAGCAGATCATTACCGTGGTGGAGCATGACACAAGTACACTGCCAGTCGCTTGTTGGCCTGCAGGAGCGGGGTGGGGTGGGGGTTACACTCCTCCGACTCCTCACCGAAACCCTGAAAGGCTCGCTCCCGCAAACCACGTAGCAGAGTGCGTCGGCCAGGCCAATTAGTGGCACTGGGGGTTGGAATCGGCGTGGACGGTTGTCAGCAGGTTGAGTCATGTGCGTTGAGAAAACACCAAGAAATCCTTCAACCGGTCGCTGACTGACAGAGGTGCTGCGAGGAGGTTCGTCCGTGGGGATTAATGAGCGCGATCACAGCACGTCAGTCAGCAATGAGGCGCCTGTTGTAACAGGTTTCATACCTGCACACTGGGAGGACCAAGAACACTTGACCACTGTTGGCAACTTTTGTATCCGCTCAAGCTGATTATAACCAGAAGAAAAAGGTGACAATTGTATTCTTATTGTTGCACATGATGCATGGGGGCCAAATGAGACACAGGTAAATAAAACAAAACAAGGTATAAAAAGAAGCTCAAGAAGGATATGAAGAGTGGAGCAACAAAACACTTGGGAGTGTGGGCAAATAAACACATTTGCAAAACTACACTCAGACTTATAAACAAGCTTGTTGGATTAGTTGGTGAGTCTGAACTGCATGGGAGCAGCAGCAAGTCAAGTAGTCGCATGTTAATTTGAATTTACTTCATCCGTCTTGTTTAGTCTGCATGTGAAGTAGTTTTGATCACAATGAAATGGACTCAGTAAAATGATGGATGCATGTAGCAGAGTTACTTCAGCCTGCCAGGCTGAGGTCAGACTAGGAATGGACGAGTCTCCCCAACTTTTATTTCACAGGGTTACATGTTCACCCTCAGCACCGTCTGAATGCTCAACGTTGGGGAAAAAAAAAAACATTGCAACGGGAGCCTGAAGACAAAATGGGGCTGGCAAGTGTGTTTTTCACATTAGTTACAGGTGAGGTTTAATAAGGCCAAAGCACCTTGTTGTGTTTCCCTCCTGAACTGAGGATGGAGTCGGGTTAAGTCCGAGAGGAACTTCAGTGGAAGCTATGATTCACTCTAAATAACACACTGAGTCTATCAAAAAGCACAAAGAAAAAAATACTCAGTTGCGAGGGAACAAAAAAAGAGGGAATGTAGAAGCTTGAAGTGAACACAAAAAGCTGAACTCTTCACAAAACACACAACTACAAACACAGCGCACCAACTGAAGGTGTTGGCAACCCAGTAACTGAGTGGGAGAGCAGCACCCTTCTTATAAACTCCCACTGATTGCACCAGGTGAGGGGTGTGCCCAGGTGCAATCAATAACCCCTGATTAGTGTGTGTGTGTGTGTCTGTGTGTGTGCAAGAGTGAAACAAACCGTGGCCTTAGATTTGCCCACGACTGTAACAGCCTAAAAAAAGCACGTCGTGTTTCTTTCTTCAGGAAGAGGCTTATGAGAGGAAATATAAAACTATACTGAGATGTTTTTTTGGTACTAAAAACCAACCCCCAAAAAATCTTATGAATAGGACAACACAGAATGTGGAAAAGTGTAAAAAATGGAAACTAAATTTATCTAATGGAAAAGATGGCTGCCGGCCCAGTCAGAGAGAGAGACTGCAGCTACTAAAGTGAAGGGGGGGGGGGGGGGGAACTTTCATTTTTTTTCTTCGTT
>JAUESE010000002.1:13373484-13383634 GCA_032274725.1 Malacoctenus triangulatus
CCTTTGTCGCCCCGGCACCCCCCCCCCCCCCCCGACTCCCCCCCCCCACCCCTTAGAGCAGGTCGCAGCCCGGAGCCATTCCACCCTGGATCAGGCCCTGCTCAGGTTTCTCCCCCAGCTCTCAGGAAAACAGAAGACACAAAAAAAAGAGAAGAAGGGAAGAGAAAGAGCCAAGGAGAGATGTACAAAAAAGGGAGGAGGTCAGAGGCTCAGGTGAGCTTAGCGTGTAGCCTGTCAATCAGACATCATAGAGCCTCGCTCAGGGGAGGGTCCTCCTCTCCCCCCACCCTCCCTTTTCACTGCCCCCTCTCTTCAACCTCTGTGGCTCCCTTCACCTTTATGTCTTTTGTGGTGCATTTAAATGAATTGAGACTCATCCAGGGCTCTACTTTCCTTCTCTTTCTCTTTCTTAGACATTCGGACACAATTTTCTCACCTTTTTCTCCTGACACCAACTCTGCTTCACTTGACTGTGGTCTTTGGGCTTCTGGGGCACCCGTCCTTAGAAGTTACTGTCAAAAAAAAGTCACAATTGAACAGCAAACACTTCCTAATGCCCGCCAGAACCCACATATCTAACGTGGTCCATCATGGTGGTATCTTTGTTGGTGCACCGGTGCGTCACCAATCAATGTGTCAATCAGTGAGTCATTAGGATTGTGCTTCCAGCCCCCTCGTGCTAATTCTCCTTGATTGCACCGGTATCTCATCAGCCCCGAGAGCCCACTCGCATTGTCTGGAGATGCCGATCTTAATGGGTGTCATCGGCTGATAAAGGCGTCCTCAGTCCGCATGGCAGGAAGTGGGGAGAGGGAGGGGGGGTGGAGCGATAGCATCGGCGGCGGCAGAGTAAAAGCATTATCGCACCGGGGCCTCACCTGACGGGCGCAGTCAGCGAAAGTGAAAACACGACGTGGCCCCTCAAAGGAGCTCGCTGCGGTCCACTGACCTCCTTCCAGCAGCACCGGGATTCGCATTGATCCAATTAGCGGCTGCCGGGAGTGGCTGGCACTTCGCAGCGCTCGAGGTGGAGGGGGGGAAGTGTCAGCGGCGGGCTTTAATCTGGCGCCGCCGCTGCAGATTGAACAGTTGGATCGGGAGTACAAACATTACATCAAACGCAAACAACACAATCCCTCAGCTGATGCTTATTGTGCGAGAGGTCAGGGAGAAGTCACTTGCCTTAGTTTTAGTGAGATGCAGACTTGTGGTAGCATCTCAGGAAGCAAGTGAACCATCCCAAAACTAGCTGAAAAGTTAGTGGTCAACTCACCGAGTTATTAGTTCTTCAGTACCTCGAGAATGGAGTGGTTGTACTTAAGAAAACTGGCCTCAAAATCAACTTTCTTGAAGGATTGCAAGTCTGAATATGTATATTTGATACCCGAAGAAGCACCTTTAAGAGTGGAAGGTTGGTTTGTAAATGTGCTTTGGACTAATCACTTGCTCTAAAACAAACAGTGAAACAACAGCAAGCAAAGTCATGCAGCAATTAGGAGGTTTGTACGTAAAAATAAGCCCATTTTTACTCGCTGGGTCAAGTTAGGATGTGACTATTCGCCTTTTGATGTCCTGTTCACACATGAAAAATGGTGTTCCTTTTAAAAAACAGGTGTCAGATTGTACAGAAAACAAAATGCAGCCTTTATGGATTCATAGATTGATAGATAAGAGTTGAGAAATTACTTCATTTCTGCAGCGTTTTACATTTCTCTGTCTTTGGACTGACCCTTTGCCCACCGAAATTCTCTCACTTTCCAGCGAATCGACTCTGGACCCTTTAAAAATACGTTTTCCTGTATTACAAAACAATTTCACATCATCACACCTAAGCTGCTTAATTTTTTCCCCGAACCGAATCACTTCCACTCTCTCCTTATTAACGCTGACACGCCCGACGCCCACGGCGAGAGGCAATGCAGAGTGTCTGTGACACCGTGTGAGCGTCCCACGCGGCCGAGCGTGTTGTTCTTCATCAACACGTATTAATTATTCAGCTGGAAATGATCTGCCTGTCAGAGTTGATACGGAGGAGGGGGGGGGGGGTGAAGCTGACGGGGGTGATCCCCTCCGCGGAGAGACGGAGGGGGCTGGAAGCTGGAAAGCCGATAAGGTCATCAGTGTCCTCCCGTCGGGCCCTGGGGAGACTGATATTTCTCTCTCCCGCATTAAAACAAACACCACCCACCCGGGAGTCTCACCGTGACCCCCACCCCCCCACCCCCCCACCCCAGTTCATCACAGATGTTCGCCTGAGAGCATAGACGCAAAAAATAATCATCATCTTCGCACTGGGAGCGACGGTTCTCCCAATCACGTCGGTCTGACGGTGTAAAACCCAGTGTGAAGGCCAGATTAATACTGTAAATAAAGCCTGTGTTTACATAAATAAACATGTCCTCATCAGACTGCTAATGAGCAGTAAGGGATGCCCAGGGTAGCTCACAGGGGGCAGTGCTCAGCTTCTGATGTGCACAGTGAGAGCGAGTGTGTGTGTGTGTGTGTGTGTCTGGTGGGTGGTGGGGGTTTGATCGGAGCCCGCCAAGAAAGAGACGCAAAAACTCCGCAAGGCCGTTGTCGTCGCACACATCTGCTCCCTCTCCGCTTCCCACTTGTCTACCTTGTCATTTCGGGGTTGTTGTTTTTATTTGCCTCTCTCTCTCTCTCTCTCTCTCTCTCTCTCTCTCTCTCTCTCTCTCTCTCTCCCTCCTCCTGGCTGGCGGTCATCCTTGCCCTCGCCATCTGTTCCGCGGCGTGCCGACGGAGGTAGGAGAGACGCGGATGGAGGGAGAGGAGGAGCGAGGAAAAGGAAGACACGAAGGCGACTCGGCACGTGTTTTCCTGCAGGCTTTTTTTTTTTTTTTCGCTCTCAGGACCCCCGAAACGCGACTTCATCCAGACAACACACGGCTCCACGACACACTGAACTATTGAACTCTTCAAATTAGGAAGTGGGTTGTCATCGAGAGCTATTAATACCTGGAGGGGTGGAGAGAAGGTGTGGGGGGGGAAGGGGGTCAAAGGAGCGCAGGTGGAGGCAGAGGAGGTTAGAGTCAAAGACTGTCTGAATAGCAATGAGGCGGGGTAATTGCCACCCTCGCCGTTCAACCCAAGACAGACACCTCATGACCCCTTGGCCGGTTTCTAGCCAACCGCGGTATCCCACGGTTACCTGCCAAAGCAGCAGCGGCGGGGCGGTGATGAAGGAGACTGAAATGAGCACCTTCGTCATCCCAGAACAAGCGCTTCGGCCCCTCGTGTCCGAAGCAGATGGTGGGACACGCAGGCCTCTCGTCTCCACTTACACGCAGGGGTTAAACAAATCAGCTCCTGCTATTAAATGGGATTGGGTATGTGTGTGTGTGTGTGTGTGTGTGTGTGTGTTTCCTGTGCAGGAGAGCTCTCTCCGCAGGCTCGCTTACCTTCCTGGACGGGGGAGAACAAGTTGCATGCTGTTTTACAAGAGGGGAGATAAATCTGACAGGCGTGTCAAGTATCGGGGCGTCACGGCAGCCAAAAGCAGACCTCTGCTGGCTGGCCAGATCCTTGTCGCTTTGGACGGCTGAGAAGTCTAAACAATCGCACTGTAACGCACACACACACACACAACTCCGGGACAGCGGCCAACAGTTCCTTGGCTGCAGGAGAACGGCCCAGAACCTCCTCGTGGAGGCAATGTTGTTTTTTAATTAGCTGGGTAAGCGAGAGGAAGATCAGCTTTGCTCCGAGTCGGAGACAACCGCCCCACAGATGTTTGCGACATTATGTAATGGATTCACAGGCCTGGTTAGCAACGCCTGCCCAGTCACACTGCTTATGGGAAAAGGTGGAGGAGACGGAGTGAGAGGGTGAGCGGAGACACAGCAGGATCGGATGTTTCTGCGATTGACCAGGTCGCATTTGTTTTGAGTCATCCGAAAAAAAAATTATTTTTACGAACACAAGCTCTTATTTTATGTAAATTTGATGTCATTTGTGCTCTCACCATGTCTGCAACTGTGCAATTCCGCAATGTTAATGACTGCAAGGAGTTTCTCCCAAACTGGCAACCCCCAAAAGTTGCCTGCTGCCTCTTGCTGTCTTGTAACTCGGTGGTTCCCAGTGTGTTTTTTTTGGGGGGGGGGTCCCCGGAGGTACCTGAAGGCATGCTGCTCTCGTGAAGAGAAGATGGAGTTATCTGGCGGAAAACAATAGCTCTCCTGGAAGCATGCGTGTTTGTTCCCCAACTCAAAATGTTGTTTGACCGACTGGTGAAAAAAAAAATCTATGTTCGCCCAGTTTTCAAAATAAATGTAAATGCAACGTTCCAGTTTTGGCGAGGTGCGAGAAATGCCACCTTCCACTGGCATCGTCGTTGTTTTTTCTCCCCTCATAATGAAGAGTTACCTTGTGACACCTTGTTAGGACAAGCCCCCGTTCCCCTCGTTTGGCTTACAGTGTTGCCCCCGCTCACCCACGGAGAGGGACAGAGGCTATGAGCAAGGATTTACGGGGGCCGCCCGGCCTCCCAGCGGTGGGCTGATTGGAGGGGCCGGCTCTGTTTGTTAAGATAATGGGCCCTAGGTGAGCTAATTCACAGGGTACGCGGCGCACGCTCTGTCACCTCAGGAGTACCCCGGTCACCAAAGAGAAGGGGGGGGGGGGGGTTGGGTGTTGACGACAGGGGTGGGGGGGCGGGGGGGTGTCCAGCTCTGCTCCAAACTCCTCCAGCTCCACCTGAAAGTGATTACCAGGGCCAGCCGTGAGCAAACAAGCCCCATATGGAGGGTGTGTGGTGGGAGCGAGGCTGGAGCCCGGGGAGCCCTCCTCCACCTCCTTTGGAGCGCGGAGAGGCCTGAGCAAACACAGCTAATGAAGTCTTAACAAGCAGCCCCCGGGTTAGCGCGAGCCCGCTAAATGCCACTGAGGCTCTTGGAATTGTGTCCGGCAGATTGGCTAAAGCTCCTCCGAGCCCTTTTTTTTTTTTCTTCCGCGAGATAAAGTTGCATTAGCATATCTCCGTCTCCGCATCTCTGAGGTAAGTCCAGCGACTGGCGAGCAGTCACACTTGATGGGGGCCGCCCCGCCCCCCCTCCTCTCCTCCCCCTCCCTTTGGCAGCGCCACTTGATTCTGACGGACAGAAGAGAAAGAGAGAGAGGGGCTTTAAAAGCAGGCCGCTTTGACTCCGGATCTCGACGAGATTGTGGATTTTATTCATGGGTCGCAGAGTGTTTTTCCAAGGCTTTGCTTCAAGGAGGAAGGAGAGGGGGGGGGGGGTTGTTTCTCACTGCACGCCGCGGGATCCGAGCCGCGAACACGATCGCGCTGCCTCAGAGTGAATCATTATCTCTGTGCGAAAACCGACGGGACGCCCCTCTCCTGCCCCACCAGCACCTCCCCCCTGTGTCCTCCTCCACACATCTCGAATTCCTGGGTTTAATATTCACCCCCCAAAAAAATCACACACACCCCCCCCCCCCTCATTGTGGGCGCAAACTTGCACCCTCGGACGTCTGCGGGCGCTGACCGGCCACCGCCTCTTGTTCCCTAATCAAAAGTAAACAGCCATTAACTGAACTTCTTCCCTGTTATCTCGCCTCACTTAATCAATGTGGGTTTTTTTTTTTTGTTGACGCTCAAAAAAAAACAAAGAAGAGAAAAGCTCAGACTGATGATAAAGACCTGGCCGCACTCCAAACATAACACCCCCTGGATTTAACATACCCCCCCCCCCCCCCCCGGCGCCGCGTTATGTTGGGATGGGAAAAGCGGGAGGAAGATCCGTGGTCCCGGAGACTCCACGGGGAAACCGCGTGTGTTTGGACAGAACGTCTATTCACGAAACACGACGCTCCCGTCGGCAGGAACGGAGATCGAGTTTCCAGCAGATGTGCCGATCACATGTTTGGCCTCGGATGGGGGGGGGCTGCGTGGATCCACAGCCGCAATTCAACCGTTCTAAAGACAATAATGTTTCACTGATTGCACAACGATTACACATCTGTTGAGGTGACCAAAGTGTCACTGATCAGGACAAGAAGTGTGAAGCTCTTCGTTGACTCCTGAAGGTTGGGTCCCATCCTGGGGGCCGGGGCCCCCTTTTCTTTCGGATGGGGGCACCAGAGAACATGGTCGAGCCCGAAGATTTACCTCCTCTGAGGTCGACAAACTAAAGTCTTGCAACTTTCAAAGAAAACATTAAAAAAAAGACTCTTTTTAGAATCGATAACACACCTAAGAAGCTGCCTGTTGCTTTTATTTTGAAAGGATCTATTGTATGTTGGTGCGACTGTTTGTTGAAGTGTTTGCCCCTAAACAAAGGCTGTTTACCCTTCTTCAATAAACACTGTGAAGCCTGTTTTTTGCAGACGTGCTGCATGAGATACGACTTTAACTTTTATTTTGAAGGCGGCTGCTTTCTTTTGGTCAGTGTCAATTTCTGTGCATTTATGTTTATTTCTGTATTTTTTCAGCAATAGATGCACTTCATCATTAGTCTGCTGCCCACTCATTGGTCGTTCAGACTGGATGCATCAAGCTGGACACAAAGCAAAAAGCTTCGATTGAGATAACATAACATATACTTAATTGAAGGGGGGGGGGGTCACAGTCACGGGAGGTGTCGTGACTCCTAGACAGCGTGGTTAAGACGCAGAAAGGGGCGATCGGCCCGGGCCACCCCCCCCCCCCCCCACCCCCCCTCTCCCGTCGGTTCGGGGGTCCCGCGCCTCGCCTCAATTACGCCCCCCGCGGAGCTGTGTGCGCGCGTCAAACGAAACATTAGCAGCTCATTTGAAAAATAAAACAGCTTCTCACCAGCGCAGACAGCTCCCCGGGTAGTCTTATCATGCGCAAATTAGCCAATTTACCAAAACTGGCCCCTCTCTCTCTCTCTCTCGCTCTCTCTCTCTCTCTCTCTCTCTCTCTCTCCCTGTCGCTGGAACAATCAGGGGACGGGAGGGGGGAGGGAGGGGGGTGTTCTCACTTTGTGCTACTGTTGTTGCAACATGATCAGAGATTTTGTGTTGAAATGACTCAACTGGGAACACAACGTGGATCATCCGGGAAGGAGTTTTAACACGGTTACACCTGTTTTTATTGTGTTATTACGTTTTATTGCGGGTCAGGCCATCACAAACGTGCTTATATCATCGTGAAAGCAGCACTAAAGTGTATCTAATGTGAATAGGTGTGTTGTTTGATGGCTCCGCCAGCAGCGGCGGCGCTCCTCCGTGTGCGCGCCGGCGGAGCGTCCGAGAGCCGCATTAAAAAAAATAAAATAAAAAAAAAAACACAAGAACTGGCAAAGCCTGTGCAATCGTGAGCGTTTCACCAAAACATTCGGAGGGGGGGGGTTGGTGGTGGAGGTGGGGGTGGGGGGGGGGTGGTCAAAAAAACTTTGATTGACACCCGCGAAGCACCGCCCCCCCAGCCGCGCCGCGATTGGACGAGCCGGCTCTGGAGGAGTCGCCGGGCCGGGCTGCCGTATATATGGGCGGCGCTGCGCGTCTCGGCCGGTGATTTGTATGGGAACGAGGACTGAGGGAGGACGAGCCGACTGAATGTAGTCGCTGTGTGTGGAAAGAAAAGAAGAGAGAGGAAAAAAAAAAAACAAGGAGGCCCCGCGTTTACAACCCCCTCCGCGTTTGTGGCGATCGGACAGCAGCGGCTCGGAGCGCTTCTTTCTTTTTTTATTCCTTTTTTTTTTCCTTGGCTGCGTTATTTTTTTCCTCCCCCCACGAGCGGAGCTTTTATTGAGGATACGGAGCGCAGCGCATCGCAGGAGAAGCTGGATTCTCCTCTCAGCCATCTTGACTGCCGCTCGCCGCCCTGAAGGCTGCTCTCTCTCTCTCTCTCTCGCTCTCTCTCTCTCTCTCTCTCTCTCTCTCTCTCTCTCTCTCTCTCTCTCTCTCTCTCTCTCTCTCTCTCCCTCTCTCGCTTCCTCTCTCTCTCTCTCTCCTCGGCTCAGCGTAAACACGGCTCGCACGCTGCTCGCAACTCCGCGCAAGAGAGACCCCCGCCGCCGCCACCCCCCACCCCCCCGCCGCCCGCCCCTTCCGAGAGGAGCGAGATGGGCTCGCTCCGCGGCGTGTAACCGGAGGACCGGAGGACGGCTGAGAGCAGGGGGTGGAGAGGGCGGGGGGGTGGAGGTAGAGACCCGTGGCCGTTCGTTCGGAGGAAGAGGGGGGGTCACAAACCAGCGACGCGCCGGAGAGATGGACCTGTTTGGGATTTACCTGCTCCTCTCCGTCGCTCTCCTCCCCCGGTCCAGCTGCACCACGGCCAAGGAGATCACCTGCCAGGAGATCGCCGTGCCCCTGTGCAAGGGGGTGGGCTACAACTACACCTACATGCCCAACCAGTTCAACCACGACACACAGGACGAGGCGGGACTGGAGGTGCACCAGTTCTGGCCCCTGGTGGAGATCCAGTGCTCGCCGGACCTCAAGTTCTTCCTGTGCAGCATGTACACGCCGATCTGCCTGGAGGACTACAAGAAGCCGCTGCCGCCGTGCCGGAGCGTGTGCGAGCGAGCCCGCGCCGGCTGCGCGCCCCTCATGAGGCAGTACGGCTTCCCGTGGCCGGACCGGATGAGGTGCGACCTGCTGCCGGTGCAGGGCAACCCGGACACGCTGTGCATGGACCACAACCGCACCGACTCCACCACGGCGTCGCCGGTGCTCTCCAAGCCCACCAACCACCCGGGGAAGGGCGGCGGGCCCCCGAAGTACAAGCCCGGGCGGCCGGGGGTACCCGGGAAGTACAAGCCGCCCGTGGCGCCGTGCGAGCCCGGCTGCAAGTGTCTGGAGCCCATGGTGCCCGTGAACACGGACCGCCACCCGCTCTACAACCGCGTCAAGACGGGCCAGATCCCCAACTGCGCCATGCCGTGCCACAACCCCTTCTTTACGCACGACGAGCGCGCGTTCACCGCCTTCTGGATCGGACTGTGGTCGGTGCTGTGCTTCGTGTCCACGTTCGCCACCGTCGCCACGTTCCTCATCGACATGGAGCGCTTCAAGTACCCGGAGCGGCCCATCATCTTCCTGTCGGCCTGCTACATGTTCGTGTCGGTGGGCTACATCGTGCGCCTGATCGCCGGCCACGAGAAGGTGGCGTGCAGCCGCGACTTCGACACGGAGCACATCCACTACGAGACCACGGGTCCCGCGCTGTGCACCGTGGTCTTCCTGCTCATCTACTTCTTCGGCATGGCCAGCTCCATCTGGTGGGTCATCCTGTCGCTCACCTGGTTTCTCGCCGCCGGCATGAAGTGGGGCAACGAGGCGATCGCCAGCTACTCGCAGTACTTCCACCTGGCCGCCTGGCTCCTCCCCAGCATGAAGTCCATCGCGGTGCTGGCTCTGAGCTCCGTGGACGGCGACTCCGTGGCGGGCATCTGCTACGTGGGCAACCAGAACCTGGACAACCTGCGCGGCTTCGTGCTGGCGCCGCTGGTCATCTACCTGTTCATCGGCACCATGTTCCTGCTGGCCGGCTTCGTGTCGCTCTTCCGCATCCGCAGCGTCATCAAGCAAGGAGGCACCAAGACGGACAAGCTGGAGAAGCTGATGATCCGCATCGGCATCTTCACGGTGCTCTACACGGTGCCGGCCACCATCATCGTGGCGTGCTACTTCTACGAGCAGCACAACCGCCACAGCTGGGAGGTGACGCACACGTGCGCCAACTGCCTGCTGGAGCGCGAGCGGCGGAGCCCGGACTACGCCGTGTTCATGCTGAAGTACTTCATGTGCCTTCTGGTGGGCATCACGTCGGGCGTGTGGATCTGGTCGGGCAAGACGCTGGACTCGTGGCGCGGCTTCTGCACGCGCTGCTGCTGGGGCAGCAAGGGCACCAGCGGCTCCATGTACAGCGACGTCAGCACGGGCCTGACGTGGAGGTCGGGCACGGCCAGCTCCGTGTCGTGCCCCAAGCAGATGCCGCTGTCCCAGGTTTGAACAAGGGGGGGTCGGTGGGGGAGTCAAAGCAGCTTATGAGGACTGCTAATTGTTTTTTGGGGGGGGAGAGATAACCCATCACTCCCCAACGTCTCCTGCAATTTGCATCGCAATGACCCGCCGCTGAGGTGTTTTTCTGGGGGGGGGGGGGGGGGGGGGGGGGGGGGGGGGGGGGGGGGGGGGGGGGGGGGGGGGGGGGGGGGGGGGG